>JAMPIV010006983.1:0-260166 GCA_024509875.1 Oreohelix idahoensis | reverse complement strand
TATTTTCTACTACCCCTTTCATAGAAATAATTCATATTTGATACTTATATTATTAATGTGCTTTCTCTTTCTCTTTATATTATAAGAAAAGATAACTCATTAACTGCATTGCTTTTTTAAAAGTATGTTGGAATATATGTATATATGTGTGTGTGTGTGTGTGTGTGTTTGTGTTTACACGATAAAGAGCAAGGGGGTGTTAAAAGGTTGGGGGGGCTTTCTAAAATACTAGTTGTCAAAAGGGGGCGTTGCTACTATCAGGGTTGAGAAACACTGTTCTATATGATGAGGTTATCAGCCCCAAATGCAACTGTGCATCAATAAGCAATTCATACACGTTAATATAAAATAGATAAATATACACGTTTTAACTTACCCCAATAGGGTCAACAATATTTCCAGACATTGAAACGTTGGTTGGCCGATAGAATGTTCTGCAGTTTTTTAAGATTCAGTCTTCCCTCTTGAGCTAATAGTAATAGCTATGTTACATCAATTTGCTTTAAACACAGGGCAGTTTTATAAGGATCAGACTTATAAAAGCTTTTATCGTATAGGGGTCCTAGCAATTTCACACAAGCTAATACATATTTTGGCCCTAATCACACCCTATAAAGTCGTCTATCTGTCACCTCCTGGTCTGGTCGTCTTGATGGAGATTGGAAAATGCAGTAGGGAAATTTCGAAATGCGCTAGGTTTTAAAGTTGAAATTTTGCCCACGCAAAATGTAACCTCGTGAGTTTCTCTTGGGTGAAACCCAATCACAATTTAGTTTAGTTCATTATTTAATTTTAAAACCAATCGCGAGGTAACGAGTCTTGTTTTAATACACTTACCCCCTACCTCTCACCATGAAAATTACTACATGACCATAAGGTATTGCACTAAGTGTAACTTTAACAGACACCATTATGTCATATTCCTTGTCCTAATTAAACATACGTGTTAAGAAACCGCCGGAAATCAATACATGATATGTCTGGTGTCCAGATTGTTACAATCAAGCTAACCTTGGAAGTTGAATTTTTTGCACGTCATGCTCGCATGTTATCCTTAAATCACTATCTTCACCCAGTCTGGCCGGAAACTTATGCAATCTAAATGTGATGTCCTTATACCTCAGTGCTGATAAATATATTCCTAGACTGGTGTCTTGAGTTTATCTAATAAACATCCCAGCCTTGGCTGAACCAATCTATCAATATCCCGCTTGTCTAAACAATACCTCTGACGTCAAATGCCCGACCGAATGTTGACTTAATCTTATTGTTCCATCTGGCTAGTCCTTGTATGTCCACGATCAAAGAATAACATGTCATCTGCCTAAAATGTGTGAATGTGTCTATATGTTACCTACCGAGGAAAAGATAAAATCGGTAAAAGTAAGATAATGACCGGATAAAGAGAAAACAAGGAATGATCGAATGAATACTGACCGAGAGGAGTATAGAAAGAAAAATTGGATGAACGAATATGACGTTTTCCGGCACAACGGACCAGTTAGGATATAAAGTTACTTTAATTTTAGTTACTCTATGTATTTGTATTGCGCGTACTGCTGGGGGGGGGGGGGGGTCGGGGGGTCTCTGGGGCGACAAATAAAGAACATGTCCACTGCTCTATCAGGCACGTCGTAGATCACGTCTAACAAGAAGTTGGTACGGACTGGCAACCTCATCATTTAGAACAAACTGCTACAGAAACTACTGCTACATTAATGTTTTTCTGCAAGGGAAGACCATCTGGAGAGGTGACGCTACATATTCCATACAGATGTGACTAGGTGTGATGGACGAACTCGGCTGACCCTGAACTTTGTTGTAATTCTTGTAAAACGGGACTTCTTTCACGTGGATTCATTAGCTATGCAACTGTTCCACACAGAGGGCAAACACGTTTGCTGATTGATATGCGGAAAGTTTACCTATCGTTCATTCTGGTCATCGCATTGATTTAAGGAGAGATTAAATCACGCCCACTAACATCTCTTGAACAATCATAGGCAGTTATTTTAATTAACTTGGCCAGTGGGGTGCGTTGCCAGAATCAAACAGAGAATGCGACCACGATCAAAGAGACAGACTGAGGGATTTCAGGGGAGACTATCGGCGCTATCAAAGACAGTAGTGGTCCCTGATACGAGACGCAGTTGCTTGCCGCTATTTTCGCGTCTCGGTGTCAACCGCAGAACCGAGCGAACGGGGAAAGCCGAAACGGGCAGCAGCGTGCGGAGATACAAAGACCAGGGGGCGGCTTCTTCCCTTGATTTGGCGGTCAGATCCCCAAAAGTTCCTGGGATGAAAAGAGCTGTCAAGTTTATCATGTCCCACTCAACTTTCATTCCATTTTAGCTAAATAGACCATGAAGAATAGACATTTTATCACTCGCTGGCCAGACCTTTACAGAAGCACTAGCTTTATTGAAATCTTGTTATAGATTTTCCCCTGGATTTTATATATATATTTGCAGTGATTTATATTCTGTGCAAAGCGGTAATATATTGTGTAAAGTGATCAGTGGTCTAGTTCAGTCATTCTATTTCAATGGATTTTGTGTTAATTTAAATCTATTAAATTAAACCATCTCAATAGTTCCAGTTGTAAATATAATGATCTATCTATTATATTATTTCAAAAGATAATAGATGCTTAAATTAACTTTTAAAGTCGCGAAGGAATTTATAATTAATAAATTCAGTTAAGTCCTAGTTTTATAGATGTGTGTTTTTAACCACTAGAATTCGCGCAGTGTTTATTAAATACATAATTAAATACTCGAGTGTATTATAGGCTTAACGGGAAATTTATCGCGCTTGATTTTTCGGTATGTTACATGTCTTTTTTCTTTCACACAGAGTGATCGTAACCTGCGGTCCCAGCTAAATAAAGAAAGAAATAAAGAAATCATCCTATAAACTTCCAGTCATATTGAAGAAACATTTCTTTTAAATATAATCTTGTGGCGGTCCTTTGCGACCTAGCTGTCAGAATTAAATGAAATAAAGCCCACCCAAGAACATTTTAAAGAACAATCATCAAATTACCATTACAAACCTGTAAGATAAACTGGAAGGTAATCATCGCCAGTAGCGATATTATATTTACTGTTTACTGTGAGAGAGTACATATTTTCCTGACTGTGACTGAGCCTAGTTTTTCCTCAATTGGATTTAATAAAACTATCATCACGCATTGAAGGAATTTTACCATAGCGGAGGATTAAAAGAGACCACTTCATTTTCACCCCTGTGCCGAACTGTGTCAGTGCCATCCCATAGACGCCTTTTTTATATAATAAAAACACAAGAACTCTTAGTCTTCAAGTCTTGCGATAAGTGAGAATATTTGTTACCAGCAAAACCTCGCAAACATCTGGGGCGGGACATCGAAGGACTAGACAGTTCATATGTCAAGAGAATACTTGCTGTTTTTATATACTTTTATGGATCGGCTGAGGCTGCATTCGGTAAGTGTGTGAGTATATGAGTGTGGATCCTCACGCGTGTGCATGAATGACAGAAAATTTAATCTTTTTTCTTTTGTAACCCTGTTGTTAACTTTTTTGCCTAGTAATATAATTTTTCTGTATTCCCTGCATTGTTCCTTTAAGGGGGAGTTGATAATTGGTTAACTCTGTTTAAAACCCCCCTCCTTTCCATTTGCTTAGTAAAGGGAAGAACAGCTGGGAAGAACAGGTTTTTTCTATCACCTATACCTAACTTTGTAACACCTCTTTCAGAGCAATTAACTTCACTGTTAGGTTAACGTACCTATGTTCCTGATATTATCTATCTTTGGACTGGGTTTATCTTTGTCTAATAAGCGGGAAGGGCTTAGTCGATACCAATCTTCTTCACCCCCTCCCTACCTTGATATTTGCATTTTTTTCTGTACTTATGGTAATTATTATGTAACACTTGATATTGTTTTTTTTGTGTGATTTAATCTTTACGGTAAATAAACATCATAAACTTATATCGGACTGTGTTGGAATACCCAAAAGCCCAAACATTCCCTATTTGTTTAATATAGCTGTATCCACGTCGTCTGAGTGCTTGAAGCAACAAATCGGTGTGAGCGCAGACGTGTGTCTGGAAAACTGGCAAATAATTGTTTGACCAGGAGAGTGGAAGAGAAGATTGAGAGAAACGATTTGCCGTAAATAAGTCTGTCTTTACTCTCCTCCAGCACGCTGTGAAGCAACTATTTAATCTCTACATTTTCTATCACTGAGCTTTCCATCATCATTTTCACTCTAAACCGGACCATTATTTCTAAGACTCTTTTCTCTCAAAATAAATTTACGACACTAGGGAAGACCATCTGGAGAGGTGACGCTACATATTCCATACAGATGTGACAAGGGAAGACCATCTGGAGAGGTGACGCTACATATTCCATACAGATGTGACTAGGGAAGACCATCTACAGAGGTGACGCTACATATTTCATACAGATGTGACAAGGGAAGACCATCTGGAGAGGTGACGCTACATATTCCATACAGATGTGACAAGGGAAGACCATCTGGAGAAGTGACGCTACATATTCCATACAGATGTGACAAGGGAAGACCATCTGGAGAGGTGACGCTACATATTCCATACAGATGTGACTAGGGAAGACCATCTGGAGAGGTGACGCTACATATTCCATACAGATGTGACTAGGGAAGACCATCTGGAGAGGTTACGCTACATATTCCATACAGATGTGACTAGGGAAGACCATCTGGAGAGGTGACGCTACATATTCCATACAGATGTGACTAGGGAAGACCATCTGGAGAGGTGACGCTACATATTCCATACAGATGTGACTAGGGAAATTAACGACGAATTATATAACACTAGTCAACAAATTTTCAAAAGTTATTTGTACCAGAAATTAAATATATCATTTCTTTTTTATTTTGACATGCTGATTTCAAATATCATAATGAAATTCACCAATTGGCTCTGGATTTTTTTTAAATGATGAATTTACATTACAGTAATACAAATAATGTATGCTTGTTTAATTCTCTGGGGTGAACAGCTAGTCTTTCTACTTTAGCATTATAAAAATTGTGGTTACATACTCAATTAATTGATATTTCAACATAAAATGATAGAAAAAATAAAAACATTATTTAAAGTTCACAAATCATGTTTTAAAAAGGCACATTTGAACCCATTCCGTCATTATTCAGTCGCTGTTCAAGCTCTCTTTGCTTGCTTCTTGTAGTCAATCGATGAGTTGTCTCTTGTCACAGTCCAATAGTAATCAGCAAGCATTGAAGGGCTCCAATTGCCTTGATACATTGTCTCCATAGCAGCAATGTCCTGGTGAAATCGTTCACCATGCTCATCACTGACCGCTCCACAGTTTGACGTAAAGAAATCCAGATGAGAATCCAGAAAATGAATTTTCAAAGACATGTTGCAGCCAAGACTCTTATACTTCAGAAGGAGATTTTCTACAATTTCATTGTAATTATCAGATCTGTTGTTTCCAAGAAAACTGTCCACCACTGACTTAAATGCTTGCCATGCTGCTTTTTCCTTGCCATGCAACACGCAAAGAAACTCGTCATCATGAAGAAGTTTTCGAATTTGCAGACCAACAAATACTCCCTCTCTTATTTTAGCTTCACTCAGTCTTGGAAATTTTCTGATATTTGAAAGCCTCATCTGTTTTCTCCATTGCCTTGACAACGTTTTTCATGAGACCCAGCTTAATGTGCAAGGGTGGCAACAAAATCTTGCTGGTGTCGACAAGTGCTGGGTTCTCAACGTTCTTACTGCCAGGCTGCAATGACTGCCTGATTGGCCAATGTCTTCTGATGTAATGGTCACTTCGTGCACGGCTATCCCTCTCACAGAGAAAGCAACAGTACTTGGTGTATCTACCCTGTAGTCCAAGCAAAAGAGCGACCACTTTTAAGTCACCGCAAAGTGACCAATGATGATGATCGTAGTTTATCCACTTCAAAAGTTGCTTAATGTTTTCATAAGTTTCTTTCATATGAACTGCGTGACCAACTGCAATAGACGGTAACACATTACCATTATTCAACAAAACAGCTTGTGGTAAAATGGGATGTTATAAATATTTATAGGGGACTTAGTGTACTGACTGAGATCAGCTGTGAAGGTATCTATATCTAATAAGAGTAGTGTATTATAGATAACCTTACTTGCTGCCACATATGTATGCCTCAGTCAGAATTATTCTGGAATATTGTGATGACTACGTTATATGTCTAGGGTATGTGTATGATGAAGTGTAAGTCATAACAACAACAGACAGATAAACAATTTAATTTATTCCACCACACTTGACAACACTGTGACACTCACATACATAAAACACTCTAAGAGGATATCTTAAAGGAGTCACTGATAACTTTTCAAATAACAATATGTATTCATTGCTGTCATGAATATATATGTGTCCTGATTCAAATACAAGGGGAACCAGGAATCACAATCAATTTTAATTACAAGGTATATGTACAGAATTTATTAATATGATTCATGTAGTGACATATATTATCAATGGTATCCTATGTGTGTCAGTTGTGTAGTGGTAATATGAGGTAATACTGGTTTTGTTTTGTTCAAGCTCTGTTGGTATTTGTCATCATGACTTCAATAGTTTGTTTCTATGGGAACTAGTATTGGAGATGTTCTCAGTTCCTGGTATTAAAACAATTTAATTCCCCTCTTAATTTTAGTTTATAATGTCATTTTAAGATGGGGGTACATAATGTTGAGCTCCATGGCCACACTCTTTTATCTTGCGTGATGACTGCAGTAAAAGACTCCTCTGCTCGTTAACTGTAATGAGTTCTGGAGCCACCCCACTGGTTACTATATGGACCAAGGAGTATGCTGTCCACTTCTGGCTTCAGCAAAGCTCTGACCAGGTGCTGCTCAATAACTTTAAGACCACGGTCCCTGAAACAAGAAGGTTGTACCTTCTACGTCAGAACTAATTTATACTCTATTTTTACACTGAGCACAATACATCACAAAAATTGAGTTCAGAGCGTTAGGCCAACTGTCAGCTTCATCTGAAACACTTTATACCAGTATTTCCCTCCCTAATGGTTACTACGCCTCTGCAATTCCAGCATTATTTCTTTCTAGTTAATAATCTAGGTGTCAGTGTACTGTTTGGCCATTCCATGCAGTTTTACTTTCCTCCGACACCTTCTGTTCAGGCTGGAGCCTATAGGCTTTACATCATGTTCGCTACTGAACCACACATATATACAGACATAAATTATCAATTTACATTCAATTTTCATTAAAAGATATTGAATATTACAAGCTTACCACAATTCATGGAAATATTACACAGTGACGTTGAATGGCAATGAATATAGCACAACTCCGATCTGCCGATGTTCCAGGCTTTATTTTATAAAAAAATATACACTGGTGCTCAACGCACTGCTTCTTAGTAGGTTTATTACAAGATGTGGCAATGAACAGACGCTCTGAATGGTGTATATTCGCAGCTCTAACCAATGAAACCATGTCTACACATCTTTTCAAAAAAGTACCCCTTTCTCACGTTTCCCCTGACAACACAAGATAGTATTTATAGTCCGACCAATCGTGTTTAGTCTTTCATTTGTTGCGCTCCAATCACATAGGAGTTAACATGGTAGGCTATTTCCGTACGTAATGTTTTTTTAAACACGTTATAAAAAAATTTTATGAGCAGAAATGATTTCATGCTGTCAGGCACCCCCACTATTTTATTTTGGCCATAACTTGGTAATTCCTAGACTATTTGCGTAACGTTTTACATATTCTTTGTCAGCAAACCCTAAGGAACCCAAATATATATATTTAATAGAGCTAATATGCTGCGTTCAAAATATGCAATTTCTTCTACCTCCTGTTTCGAAGATGTGCTGTCTGGGTACTGTAATGTTTTCAAACGTAAACCGGTATAATGTCATAATTCCTAATAAGCGTTTTTTCAGGATTTTAAAACCTAACTCTGGGAAGGGTAGTGAATTTTATCACTGTCGATTTGAAATAAAGTTAGTGCATGTGGCCTTACACGCGTGATGGCAGCAATTGTGTATCGCGCGACGCGTGTTTAGTGTTGCACGTGTTCGGCTTTCTGCCTCTCCCTTCTCTCTATCCTTTAGTCCATCTGTCTTTAGTTACGCCGTGTATGGAATGAATGAAATATTAAATCTAGGTCATTGATCAGCCTGCGTGATACAGTACACGTTTCATTGAAGAAAGCGGGTAATAATACAGTAGGCTTTTACTATCAACGTGAAAGCGTTACAATTTGCCGACGAAGTAGAAAACAAGGGGGATTTCAAGTACAGTCATTGTGACAGCACTGTTCTTTACCATTCTTCTTTCCTTTTATTAAATTTATTTGTTAGGCTTTGCATTTACGTTTTAATTTATATATGGGGATTAGAATAATTCACGACACAGCTTTAAGACTCGTCTTGGATGAATCAATGAAAAGCCTCCACTCTTCCGGTATGTAATTGATTTTGAGGGCTGCCATTAAACCAGAAATGTTGTGGCACGCAGAAAGGTCACCCTCTTTGAAAAAGAATGTAATAAGCGGCTTCTGGCGGTTCCTATACACAGAAATTGTAACATCTTCTGCCAGGAGATTCCACTGTTGCAATCTGGAACCCAAAAGCTCCGCCTTGTTCTTCGGTAAATTCAGATCTCTTACAAGATCATTCAGTTCACCTTGGGTTATTAAGTGTGGTTTAGTGCAGCGGTGGCCAAACTACGGCCCGCGGGCCAGATCCGGCCCGCCAACCAGTTTTGATCGGCCCGCCAACCTGTCTTGGCCGGCCTCTTATTGTTGATTGAAGCCACACTCTTCACAATGAAATAACCCACAAATGGATGTTTGAAATAAATAATTACATGTCATATTACAAATTACAAAACAAATTAAAACAACAGATTCATTATATTTTTGTTTTACAGTAATTTCAGTTCGAAGACTGGTATATATGTCTTGGCAGATGTGCAGTACAGTAGTTTGCCGTTGCTTTCTGTACGTGGTTCATTATATACGTAAAACTAAATCTCAGAACGTTATTTTTTAAGGATTTTATAGGTCTGGCCCTCTGGTGTTACTCTTTACCATAATCTGGCCCTCGGCCAACATTAACTTGGCCACCACTGGTTTAGTGGATGTAGTTTGCTCAAAATCTGGGTCGCTTGAGGTTGATGGTTTAGGACCACCAATGTCCTCTTCTTCATCAGTGGAAGCAGCTGAAAATGATTCTGGCACTTTGGGAACTGGTAGGTCATCGCCATGTGGTACCGGACGTATTGCAGAGGGGATGTTTGGATATTCCAGAGTCCATTTTTTCTTCTTTGATATGCCTTTCCCAATTAGAGGGACCATGCAAAAGTAACAGTTGTTGAGATGATCAGTGGGCTCTCTCCAAATCATTGGGACTGCAAAAAGAATAGCTTGCCTTTTGCCAGTTCACACATGTTCTAGGCATTTCTAACTACGATACTTTTGATAAGGACAAATGCACTAACTAATGGCAAAATTTTATCAGAGATAAGATATTTATACACAAAGGTGATGTAATCATAGGTAGGATTGCATCATCAACTTCTAATTACATTTTTATTGGTCATTAGAAAAAATTATGCAATCGCCCACAACAGTTGCGTCATATATATAAATTGTCCGTAATTAAATAAACTAGTAGCATATATCTTGAAAACTAGAGCCAATCAACATTTTTTAATGTCATTTTCGTTTTCAGCACACCAAAATTAGTTAAGATCAGCTATTTTCATTTCTGGTACATTTTGGTTGTTGACTAGTGTAATCGGTATTTTTTCTGTAGAGGCTGATATTGTTTGTATATATTGGCTTGAGCTGCCGTACACAAACGTGTATTTACCTGTATGACTGAGTATCAGGCTGTGTGTTTGTTAATTTGCCGTTGTGTGCCTTTGACCGTTATTGTGTTTATTTATTTGCATGTATTCGTATTTGTGTATGTTTTTATGGTCGTGTATTTTTAGTAAACTGCCGTATGTGGGCTGGGTGTATTAATTTGTCTTTGAGCGTTCTTGTGTTATATGTTTGCATGTATAAATATTGATGCATGTTTTTATGTCTTTATATGAAAGTGCTGTATGTTGGCTGAGTATAAAAATGTGCGTTTTGCTATCGTTTTTGTGTGCACCTTTTTCTCATTTATGTCTGAGTACACACTGGTATGTGTATTTATTGCTTTATGAGCCTGACAGACCATATTGTATATCTGTTTGTGAGTAAATTTTGTTTTTTGCTTCCATGCCTGTGTCTTCTTGTGTATTTTATGTGCAACTGTGTGCCCTCGTGAGTTAGTGCTTCCCCACGAGAAACAACAATTGAAGGGAATATCAGTTTTCTCCTGTCTTGTGCGAACAAATGATGATTATAGTTTTTGTGGACATTAAAAGCTCTACACCTTACGGTAGAAGAGGGATAACTAAGTAAGGAAGTGGACATTAAAAGATACATAATAAACTAAAACCACCAAAGCAGTGGACTGGGTTTAGGTAATTAATTAGCATTTGGTTTAATTATTATCTTCATTCTTTACCAATCTGGCGATGCACGTCACGTTCTACGTTAATCCAAGGTCCATCGGTTAGGTTAAAGCTATGCTCAAATA
Source organism: Oreohelix idahoensis (assembly GCA_024509875.1). NCBI lineage: Eukaryota > Metazoa > Mollusca > Gastropoda > Stylommatophora > Oreohelicidae > Oreohelix > Oreohelix idahoensis. Next base: position 249,487 of record JAMPIV010006983.1, on the reverse strand, counting down.
TAAACGGTCTGCTGAGATAACAAACGAGCATTCAAAATTGAATATAAAAAAGTCGCACAATATACACCAATTATAACCGAAAGAACCTGCCTCGGGGTCAGGCTGAACAGTGTATCAAATCTCTAAAAGAAACAAAATGAACCACTGGTTTACTGTGCTCATCGTAAGAATTAAACTGGTTGATGATCAACAAAAATATGCTTTCATGATGAACACACTAAAAGTCAAGCTTCATATATCTATAAGACACAGGAAAATTGCTACACAGTGTCTCCAGATACACAATCCAGACTAGTGTCTTATTGATTCTTTCATGCTGGTTGTGCTACGGTGAATGGTAGCAATGGTAGCTCGAATGACTTCTTGTTTAACTCTTACTGTTCAGCTCCTTCGGAGCATATGTTTAAAATAGGTCTACGACAAACCCTCATGCCTTATGCCACCCGCTAAACTTCTCTCAATGTCTTCTTCATTCTCTTGAAGTCTGACTTCAGCCTTGTTTTTCTTTATTTATGTTACCTCTGGGAATTCCACAGCCAGAACTGCCGTATAATGTTATTATCTAGTTCCCCCAATGTGTCTCCTGTCCAACTTTAACGCTTCCCCCCTTCCACCTCTCGCTGAACTGGTAATTATCTGGTGTTTTCGTCCTTATTTTTTTTCTAGGTTTTCGCTTTTGCTCTTCTCCATGTGTGAAAGCAAAACAGTCGGACTTTCTTGACATTTGAGTTAAAAATTCGTATTTCATCGCTGGACTTGATTTCTTTAATTTACTTCATTTCCAGTACAATATATACCCCTCTTGCTTTCTGTATATTTTTACTTTTAATTAACTATCTTTCATCCAAAAGCTGCACGCAGCCTTACTATCGTTTGTCGCGTTTAATATCATAATCTTTGTCTTTTTTCTCTGCGAATGTTCACACAACTGCTGTTACATCTCCATTGAGCAGAGGCGTCCCTCAAGTTTTTTGGTATCCAGGGCCGGATCCTACCTTTGGCACTCCCCCCCCCCCTCCCATAAAGAAACACATTTGCAAGCATATTTTTAAGTGTAAGTACTATCATAAACATGTCCTACCGCACTCTTCTCTAGGCTGTCAAACGGGGCAGTCCACCAGCCTGGTACCTCCCTTAGCGTGCCACCGTCATCCAGTACTTTCAGTTTGTCTTAAATTCTGGTTTCACTATGTTAAAGAAGGGAAATGTCATAAACTCAAAAGTATTATATTCCAAAATTCTGTTCTGTTAGTTCTTTCATGCGTTTTGAGCTATATTTGGACGGGAGCATTAAGCTGACTCGACCGCTCTCTTAAGAGCAGAAAAATACTGCACAAAAAAACCTGGCCCTCACACATCCTTACAGCTTTATTTCTGGGCTCTTAGACGAGAAGAATCGATGGCCTTTTTTTCAGTAATTTGTAAACATTTACCACTCCTTCCCACAGTATCTAAATATGCTGACACAGCGAGTAACAGTGTAGTAAAGAATTTGTGAAGGCGGTGGGAGCAATCAAGGAGATGGAGGCGATTGGGGGGAGGGGGGGAGGAGGAGGAGAAATAGACTTAACATTTTCGACAACTTGACAAGCTTACGTATCGATAGCTGCATTGATCACTTGTCGTATGTTGTGGAAACCGCGCAAAGAATATATAGGGTGATTGAAAAGTTACTTCCTATTTTAAAACTTGTATATCCTCTCTTGTATGTATTGGATGTACACGAAACAAATGTTAAAACACGAAACAAGAACTGCCTTTTGTGTAATAGGTTTTAGTTTTTATTTATTTATTTATTTTAATGTCCAGAAATTAAATGAAATATGAAATGGTTACTAAACAGAGGTTACAAAAGATAGCAAAAATTGCTGCCCGCTCTGAAATCATATTCTGAAATGATCGGATCTTGCGGTGAACAGTAATGCTAAGAGGATAAAATATTTTATGTACTAAAATTCCATTTTATTCTCTTTACTTTAACGTTTGTTTCATACAAATTAATTGGTTAAGAATGAAGGTATGACTATATAAAAATTGGAAATGATTTGACAATCACCGGGCAATACTGATTTCAAGTTACGAAACAAAAGTACCAAGTAAGATATGTAAAAGGTTTCCCTGATTCCCGGCATACGCTACTTGTCCCGTATAAATATGTAATGGTCCTTGTCGATGTACTTACTGCTCTCCTATATCCTGATTAATCTATGACTAATCTCACGGATTTGTACAGCAGTGAAGGGGAAGTGAAGGTGTGAGCTGATACGGACGGTAAAAATGTTGAGTGAGTGATTGGATCATTAAAAGGTGGCGCTCTAATCTAAAATGTTTTGCAAAGAATGATAGAGAGAAAATGTAGGGAATGTTGACGATAATGTGAGAAATGATGACAGAAAGGAGAACAACATGGAAAATATGGTTTGAGAAATAAAATTACGTGACATATGGAAAATATGAAAATGAGTATATGAAATGACATGTGAAATATGGAAAATATAAACATGAGTATATGAAAGATAATGACATGTGAAATATGGAAAATATGAGCATGAATATAAGAAAGAAAATTACATGTGAAATATGGAAAATATGAGCATGAGTATGTGACAGAAAATAACATGTGATATATGGAAAATATGATCATGAGTATATGAGAGAAAATGACATGAAATATATAAAATATGAGCATAAGAAACAAAATTACATGTGAACTATAGAAAATATGTGCATGTGTATGTGAAAGAAAATGACACGTGAAATATGGAACACATGACCATGAGTATATGAAAGAAAATGACATATGAAATACGGAAAATATGAGCATGAGTATGTGAAAAAAATGACATGTGAAATATGGAAAATATGTGCATGAGTATATGATAGAAAATAACTTGTGAAATATGGAAAATATGAGCATGAGTATGTGAAAAAAATGACATGTGAATTATAGAAAATATGAGCACGAGTATGTTAAAGAAAATGACATGAAATGTGGAAAATATGTGCATGAGTATGTGAAAGAAAATGACATGGGAATTATAGAAATATCAGCGTGAAAGAAAATGACATGTGAAATATAGAACATTTGAGCATGAGTATAAAGAAAGAAACAGACATGAGCATAAGCATGTGAAAGAAAATGACATGTGAAATATGGAAAATATGTGCATGAGTATATGAAAGAAAAGGACATGTGAAATATAGGAATATGAGCATGAGTATGTGAAAGAGAATTACATGTGAAATAAGAAAATTACAAGCATTAGTATGTGAAAGAATATGATATTTGAAATATGGAAAATATGAGTATGAGTATATGAAAGAAAATGACAAATAAAATATGGAAAATATGAGTATTTGAAAGAAAGTGACATATATGAAATATGGAAAATATGAGCTTGAGTATGTGAAAGAAAATGACATGTGAAATATAAAAAATATGAGCATGAGAAAATGAAAGAAAATTACGTGTAAAATATGGAAAATATAAACATGAGTATATGAAAGATAATGACATGTGAAATGTGAAAAATATGAGCATGAGTATAAGAACGAAAATTACATGTGAAATATGGAAAATATGTACATGAGTATATGAAAGAAAAAGACGTGAAATATAGAAAATATAAGCATGATTATAAGACAGAAAATTACATGTGAAATATGGAAAATATGAGCATGAGTATGTAAAAGAAAATGACATGTGAAATATGGAAAATATGAACATGAGAATACGAAAGAAAATATGAGCATGAGTATCAGAAAGAACATTACAGTGAAATATGGAAAATATGAGCATGAGTATGTGAAAGAAAATGACATGTGATATATGGAAAATATGAACACGAGTACTTGAAAGAAAATGACATGTGATATATGGAAAATATGAACATGAGTATGTGAAAGAAAATGACGTGATATATGGAAAATTTGAACATGAGTATATGAAAGAAAATGACGTGAAATATAGAAAATATAAGCTTGATTATAAGAAAGAAAATTGCATGTGAAATATTGAAAATATGAGAATGAGTATGCAAAAGAAAATGACACGTGAAATATGGAAAATATGAACATGAGTATGTGAAGAAAAATAAAATATGAAATTTGAAAAATATGAGCATGAATATATGACAGAAATATGTGAAATATGGAATATACAAGCATGAGTATATATAAAAAAATGACATGTGAAATATGGAAAATATGAGCATGAGTATGTGAAAGAAAATGATATAGGAAATATGGAAAATATTATTATGTGAAAGAAAATGACATGTGAAATATGGAACACATGAAAATGAGTATATAAAAGAAAATCACATACGACATACGGAAAATATTACATTGAGTATGTGAAAGAAAATGACATATGAAATATGGAAAATATGAGCATAAGTATGTGAAAGAAAATGTCATGTGAATTATAGAAAATATGAGCATGTGAAAAAAAATGACATATGAAATATGAAAAATATGAGCAAGAGTATGTGAAAGAAAATGACATGTGAATTATAGAAAATATGAGCATGAGTATAGGAAAGAAAATGACATGTGCAATATGAAAAATATGAGCATGAGTATGTGAAAGAAGTGAATGACGAAAAATTAACATATTTTGTATGAGAATTAGAAGAATGTCCCGTGTAACTCCCCGCGGGTCTTTGATGAGACGAAGAAAGAATATGATTACTACACCCACAGGCATGTCGTAGAAGGTGACTAAGATGAAGCTTTTCCATAGCGCTGACAGCTTCATCAAGTGAAACGAATTGCCCTAAAAACTACTGCGGTAGTTCACATACGTGAATGCTTGCTGCAGGCTTCCTGTATGGGGACCAGCTATAAAAGTGGCGTAATGCTCGATAAGGAGATACAATGAACATTATGAATAGAAAGACAATGAGAGATAAAATGTGAGCTTTTAAGTATGAGAAAGAAAAGCTCATGAAACATGGAAAATATGAGCACGCGTACAAGAAAAAAAATGACATGTGCAAATAGAACCATGAGAATAAGAAAGAAAATGACATGTGAAATATAGAAAATATAAGCAGGATAATAGGAAAGAAAATACATGTGAAATATAGAAAATATAAAGCATGAGAATGAAAAAGACAATGAGAGATGAAATTGGAAAAATGTGAGCATGAGTGTAAGAAAAACATTACCCGTGTGTTTTCCGGGGCTTTCCCGACGGAATAGCGCAGAAGAGTAGCACTGTAAACTACCATGCATGTCGTAAGAAACTACTAAGAAGGATTGGGCTTGGGGCCAGTTACCCATCCTGTCTTTGTCTTGTCTTTGATCCACCATAACTGATCATTACCTCTTGGTGATGCCCATTATGTATAAACGTTAAGCAACACAAACTTCAAAAAACCAGACTCTACGTTTCAAATGCCAAGTCAGTCCTATTGTAGGGCTGTAAAACACGGAGAACAACAAAAACAAAAACCAAGAAATTGGTTCTTGGCTAGAATAGAAGGGTTGAAATTATATAACAAGTTCACTGATGTAGAACTGATGATAAGAACCATATTTGTATCAGTGTATCAAGAGATTAGAAGAAGATGCTGGATATGGTTAGCTCACACATTGAGAAAACCTGTTGATAGCATTACAAAGCAGTCTTGTTCTGTATTACCCAGGGTAGGAGAGATAGAGTGAGTCTTAAGAACACACGGAGAAGAAAATTGAGACAGGAATGAAGGGGATGAGTAAGAGATGGAAATGCCTTGGCCTGATTTCACGGAACAGGAAGACTTGGCATAAGATAGCCTAAGGCCTATGCTCCTTGGGGAACGGATGGGTATGGTGATGATGACGGCAATGACAACGACGATTAAGCTGATTGTAGTGAGGATAATGATGAAGTTTAAAAAGAAAATTGGGAAAATACCATCACAATGTTTTTAAAAAAATTAGAGAGGTAACGTGGACTATATGAAATTTTATATTTTTTTTTAAATTAAGAAAAAAAAAATGAACAAAGATGAGTTGCCAAATATAAGTGTACAAGTTTAATAAGTTTCCAGACATGATATCTGTAAAACATGTGCACTTGTATAAGAAGTGATAAAAGTGGAAAGTATAAACACCTGTGTGAGATATAAATGCTAAGCACCGAATTTGAGAATTAAATACAATCTTTGTTTATAGTTTAAAAATATTAAATGATTGGCGCATAGAAAATACACATGCAATTTTAAACAAACATTAATTTTTTTTAAAAATACATTTTATGCTCTTGTTGTTAAAACAGTGATTGGCTGAGGTTACGTGTATATCAAGATGGTGTGACAAGATCAACAATGTGGAAGTCATTCATTCATTCATTTCCCCAAAGGAGCACAGGCCTTCAACAAACACATGCCAAGTCCTCCTGTGTCATGAAACGAGTGTGTGTTACCCCACTACTTTGTTAAATCATTATGTCGGGATACAAATTTGCCCCAGCCAATCAACGCACAGTTGCTGAGCCGGAATAAATTACAAGAAGTTAAGCCAGGAAAAAAACTTAAGCCCTGTTTTTTTTCGGATGTGGGTCGCGGCCATCTTGTTCACGCAAGATGGCGGAAAAAACAGAATAAAATTAGGCTGTACGACGCTTGGGACTAAACTGCAGGAAACAATCACCTTGCCCCACCAGGAACCAACTAAAAGCTTTCCTTAAGCATTCATCTGCCTATATAATCGGGCGAGATTTTATGCATAAGCACACATCACCGACACGAAGCCAGAGAGACGACCGACTGAATAAGAGGAGCTGTCAACTTTGATTTATAGCTTACCTGGAGTGCATTGACCTGCAGCCTGCTTCACTAAGTCGAGTCAAAACCTGGCCGGTTTAAAAAATCTTAGAGGGTTTTATTCGTGTCATCAAAACTGAGATCGTGGGTCGTCAATCCAGCTGCCTGGAACTCCGCAGGAGCATAGAGGTTGCACAGAATCTACATCTTTGGTCCCCCTCAGTCTTGGGTGGGCTAAAGGAACGATCCTCAGCCGTTGTTGTGTGAACCAAACAAAGAAGAACAGACCTTAGAGAGATGAGTACACATTAGTACCATTTCTGTCAGCATTGTGAGCAAAAGTTAGTGTCAGTGACGAGAAAGTGATTTAGCGTAGAAAGAGACAAGATTAACAGCGTAGCTAATAAATGTTATAGACGTAATTAACAGCACAGCTGATACATGTACTATAATTGAATAACAGCACAGCTGATATAATTTTTGTTCCTATAATTGGAAAACTTGTTGTAATATATTTCTATTTCTATATAAATATTTGTAAATCATATGTAAACTTACAAATCCATTACATTCCATTTTTCAACATTCACCCTTCAGCACAAGAGTAGATAGTGTATATACTAAATAAATAATAAGGAAATTGTATTTGAAGACTTGTCAATTTTATCATTGTTAAGTAAAATCTGTTTCCTTGTCTTACTATCACAGTTAGTTACACAGCGGAGGTGGCAAGTTATATCGGTCTCCTCTCTACTATTTTTTCGAGATCAGATCATTCACAGCCGTAACTAATTTGTGATACCAGTAGTTCTCTCAGACACTGGGACTTCACCATTTTCTGCAGAAATTCTATTTCTGTAATTGTCAGTACTATACTGATCCAAGAGCCAAATAAAAACCTCACGCCACACTGGGGGCTCGTTCCTGGGATATTTCTGTATATCTTGCGCCATACTTAGTCTATTCATCTATCTACACTTTATCTTGTGCCACCCATAGATAACTAAAGAAACAAATTTTTGAAAAAAATTCTATAATAGGATTTTTTTTTATTGTTTTCTTAGGAGGAGTACCATTTAGTACTCAGTAAATAGTTGATGCTCACAAAGTTGCACGGAAATTATTTGTTCATTTAAATTAATTAAGTTTAATTATAATATTTGGATATAGTAAATTTACATACCCTATCTAAGTAACGCCATGGCTGATCTTGTAAAGTTCAGAACTGCGATCATGCAGATGGGTAAGGAATTAAATATGACAGGTGATGCTCTCACTCAGTATGTCACAGCAGAAGTGGACAAACACATGGATAGGGAAGAAAGAAAGTTGCAATTAGAGGCTGATAGAGAAGCAAAGAAATTAGAGGCTGATAGAGAAGCAAAGAAATTAGAGGCTGAAGAAAGGCGGTTGCAAGCAGAAGCTGAGAGAGAAACCAAAAGATTAGAAATTGAAGCCAAGAAATGGGAGGCTGAAAATGAGGCAAAGAAAATTGAAGCTGAGGAAAGGAAATTACAAGCAGAAAGAGACCATCAGTTAAGATTAAAAAAGATTGAAATTCAGGCAACTACTGGCAATAATGGTGGAAGCTCACCTCACTCTGAGAGTAGCTCCAGCCAGAGCACCCCAAGTGGGGCCATGAATTTTCATCTGGACCCATTTGTTGAGAAAGAAAATGCCATTGAGTCGTACCTGGATAGATACGAAAGACTTGCCACTACCTATGGCTTAGTGAAAGAAAAGTGGAGTCTTAAACTATCTCAGGGATTGAGAGGTGTTGCCTACGATGTATATTTGAAGCTCTCAAGAGATGACCAGGAAGATTATGAAATCCTGAAGCAGGCACTGCTTGTGAGATATGAAAAGAACTCAGAATCATATAGAAAGAAATTCCGAACAGCTAAACTTCTTCCAGGAGAATACTACCACCAGTTCTCTGCTAGATTGGAAACCTATTTGGAAAAATGGAGTAGTTTAGGAAAGTGTCAGGATCTGAAAGAAATGATAATAATGGAGCAAGTGAAAGAGTCCATGCCTCAAGAAATGAGGAAGTTTATCATGGAACAAGGAGCAGAGAGTTTGGAAGATATTGTAACTGTTGCTGAGAGATATCAAGCAGCTCAGGCAGAATTATTAGGAAATAAGAAGAAGCAGGGTGAAAACTTCAAATCATCACAAAACTATTCCAAATATGAACAAAAGGACCATAATACTAGGAACAAACAAAGATTTGACCAAAAGGACAAAAACCCTCTAAGATCGGATAAGACACCTTACCGGAAGGAAGGAAAGTGGCGTAAAATATGTCTAATGAGTAACCACAATACTGTAGACTGCAGAAGGAACAACCCTCCTTATTACGTTGCGTGTCTCACAACAGGGAACAAGGGAAGGAAGGAACTGGCAGTTAGTCAGAATGACCTCCATCATCCCCCTGTCTGTGAGGAAGTTACATGTAATGGCACTAAAATTCAGTGCTTATATGATTCAGGTTTGGAATTCGACTCAGTCGTGAGTGCAACCCTAGTGCACCCTGACCAACGTACCACAGAAACAGTGGACATACAAGGGGCAATGCAGGGAACCGGCACCATGACACTTCCCATAGCAAGGATCAACGTGAGAACTCGCTATGTGGAAGGAGTGATAAGAGCAGCAGTAAGTGATGATCCTATATACCCGCTGGTAATAGGATGCCGAAAGAAAAACATCAGGAATGTGTATATTTCGATGGATATCACCATGTTATGTTAAATTATAGAATAAAAGATACACCAGAGTATCTAGTGGTGTAGATATTTTCCTATAACTGACCTCGAAACCCTCGAATCGGTCGGTTGGATCGGAGGGTTGATCAGTGAGTTAACAATTCACTATCGTAAAACAAGCTATTGTTACCGAAACAGAACCAGGCTCGACAGTAAACATGACTCACTCTAATATCTTGGGGGCTAAGGAGATTTCTAAAATTGGATACTGGAATGTAAGAACTATGTATCAAGACGGAAAATTGGAAGAAGTAATTAAAGAAATGGATAATTATAAGTTGGACTTATTGGGTGTCAGCGAGTGTAGATGGACGGGGAAGGGCATAAAATATATTTCAGAAGAAAAAAAGCAAATTATATACTCTGGTAGTAATGATAATCGTCACACAGAGGGAGTAGCCATCCTAATGACACAGAAAGCAGCAGCATCGCTTATCAGCTGGGTACCTATCAATGAGAGGCTAATATTAGCTAGATTTCAGACACGATTTTTCAAGCTCTCAATTGTACAATGTTATGCACCAACTAACGACGCTCTTGATACCACAAAAGATGACTTCTATGAAGCACTTCTAAGTACCATCAACACAATACCCAAGCATGACATAATAGCAGTCATGGGTGATTTTAACGCCAAAGTAGGTGACAACAACGATGGAGTACAAAGATATCTCGGTACTCATGGCATAGGCTGTATGAATCAAAATGGTGAAAGACTTCTAGAACTTTGTGAAATATCAAACCTCGTTGTGGCAGACACCATCTTTCCACATAAGAATATCCACAAGATAACATGGAATTCACCTGATGGCAGAACTAAGAACCAGATAGATCACTTCTGCATAAGCGCTAAATTTCGCTCATCAGTTCAAGACGTCAGAGCATACAGAGGTGCAGAGATCGGAAGCGATCATAACCTCTGCATAGCTAAAATGAGAATTAAACTGAAGAAGTTATACCAACCGAATAAAAACAGAAGAATAGATGTACACAGACTGCAATCAAATGATATAAAGAAGGAATATAATGTCAAAATGAACAACTATTTCGATGCTTTAGGCAAAATTGAAAATGATATCACCACCAAGACAATCGATACTAAATGGGAACAACTGAGAACAGCAATGACAGAAGCAGCTGTAGCGACCACCGGATACCTAGTACATAAAAAGAAAAAATGGATGAGAGAAGATACTTGGGATAAAATACAAGAAAGGAAAACAGCAAAACTTAAACTACTAGCGGCAAGTACACATAATGCAGTTGAATCTTGCAAACTAACTTATAACTTGTTAAATAAAGAAGTGAAGACAAAAACTCGAAGAGATAAAAGACATTTCATCAATGAACTGGCCGTAGAAGCTGAAAATGCTGCAAGAACTGGTAATAGTAGGTGCCTTTATCAAATTACAAAACAACTATGTCACCAGCCTACTGCTATGGAAACACCTGTTAAAGGTAAATTAGGGAATTCAATACCAACAGAAAAAGAACAAATGAAGAGATGGGCTGAGCACTTCATGGAGGTGCTAAACAGACCACCACCAACAGTAACACCTGATTTTAATAATGAAACACCCACAACCACCTTGCCAATAACTTGCGATGAATTCACGCTGGACGAGATCAAACAAGCCGTTAAAAGATTAAAAAATTTTAAAGCTGCTGGAGTTGAACTATACCCACAATGAACAATTGGGTATAAAATGGACAAATGGAAAATTCCTGGGGGACCTGGATTTCGCAGATGATGTAGCATTCTTAAGTTCAACACCAAGACAATCCCAAGAAGCAATAAATAATTTGTGTCATCTCTCGGTTAAAATTGGTCTCCAAATAAATGCCTCTAAAACTAAAGCTATGAACTTTTCTAACGAGACCTTTGATATCATCTTGAACGGGGAAAAACTACAGAAAGTTGAAAGTTTCAATTATTTAGGCAGTAAAATGACTCAGGATGGTGACACAACAAGAGAAATCCATACTAGAATTGCTTTGGCAGCTAGCGCCTTCAATAGATTATCTAACATTTGGAAATTACGATATTTGAATATACATACCAAGCTTCGTCTGTTTAATTCAAATGTTATCTCAGTGTTAACATACGGCTGTGAGAGTTGGAAAATAACAAAATCATTGGAGAACAAGCTGAATACATTCGAGAACAAATGTCTTAGAAAACTCATGAACATCAGTTGGAAAGAATTCAAGACTAATCGACAAATAAGAGAAGACTCTAGGCAGAAATATGTCTCCGACTATATAAGGAAAAGACGATGGTCATATATCGGTCATGTCCTACGAATGCAAAACAACAGAATACCACTACAGGCGCTCACTTGGGTTCCTGAGGGTAAGCGGAAAAAAGGAAGACCAAAAGAAACACTCAGAAGAACAATAATAAGAGAAGGAAGAACGTTGGGCCTAAATAATGTGCAAGAGCTAAGAGGAGTGGCGTCACAACGAACAACCTGGAGAGCACTGGTTTCTGCCTTATGCGCCGTGTTTGGCGCTTAAAGAATTTATTATTATTATTATAATAGGATGTAAATATGTCTTTTTGGGTGACCCAATAAAACCTGTTGTCATGGCAGCAAACCATACCAGGCCGAGCACCAAAAAGGAGGAGGGAGATCCAATAAACATTCATCGTATAAAGATGAGAAAGGCTCAAACAGCAGATAGCACATTGAAGCCTTGTTTTGGCAAATTGCCAAAGACCCATAACCCTCCAGAGAAAGGAGACTACTATATTGAAAATGGCCTACTCTACAGACAAGCTGGAAAAGGACCTAAAAGGCATGGACAGCTGGTAGTGCCAAAATTCTACAGGGAGGAAATTATGGAGCAAGAGCATGCTACATCAGGCAGTGTTCACAGAGGAAAAGAGGCCACTGGTAAATATAGCATTGCGATATTACTGGCCAGGAATAATTGAAGATATAAGTTGGTATATAAAATCCTGTTCAGAATGTAACCAGGTAACCTCATTCAGAAGCGTAGACCAGTGACAGGACCTAAGGAAGCATTGTTGCGGACATAGGCCCACAAAGAAAATACACAAGAGAAAACAACAGGTAGATGCAACGATAAAGAGAAAACAAAATCACAACAAGTCTACTGTTACACCAGTAACCATGGCAACTCTCAGTATAGTACAGAGAGGGGACGAGAGACATCCCACCCCGACTGGATATTTGTCGGAACACCATGGCCTGGATCATTTGGAAAATTTGGTTATTCAGCAACCAGTATTAAAAAAGCTGCAGAAACAAATCCGAACCATAGGAGGTAGGAACCAGGGCTGTATCAAATAGTTGATGGAGACAAACCCCACTTCGGTATACTGCCCCTTACAATAGAAATAGGTGTGGGTCCGGCAACGTTGTTGCATTGCCGTCCCCATACAAGTCAACTGGAAGCATTGCTGCGGACATAGACTAAACAATAACAAGCACAAGCACTCAAGGATGAGATTGACTATCTCTTAAAAGAGAAAATTATTTCAAAGTCTGAATTTCCTTATAGCTCAAGTGTGGTGTTATTAAGGAAGCCTAGTGGTGAACACAGGTTATGTATTTACTACAGGAAGCTTAATGCGGTCACAGAATCTCAGGTGGACCCATTACCTGACACCAACCAGCTGTTCTCTACACTGAGTAAGGCTAGGTATTTATCGAAGGTAGATCTAAGCAAGGGATACTACCAAATACCAGTGAAACCAGAAGTTAGGAAAATGCTGGCATTTAGTACATCAGACGGACACTACGAGTTAGTGTACTACCCTTTGGGCTGAAAAATGCTCCAAGTATCTTTTCAAGAATGATGAGGAAATTGTTGGAACCTCTACAAAATCCCCATATCACTAACTTTATGGATGACATTCTTGTTGCTACAAACACATTTGAAGAGCATACAGTAGCGCTTTCTATGTTGTTTGACAGGCTGAGAGAAACTGGATTGACTGCACGTCCAACCAAGTGCTATATCGGTTGTAAGGAGTTGGAATTCTTAGGTCACACTATTTCTACAGGTCATATGTTTCCTGACCCAATGAATATAGAGAAGTTAAAGAAGGCACCCAGACCTCAAACGAAGAAAGATGTGAGATCATTCGTGTCATTATGTGGGTTCTATCAGAAGTACATACCCCACTTTAACTCTCTGTGTGCACCATTAACTAACATAACGAAGAAAGGACAGCCTGATAAAATCCAATGGAATGCTGATTGTGAAAAAGCTTACACAGAGCTAAAAGCAAAACTCACCAGCAAACCAATCCTTACGCTAACCGATATCACACAGGAATTTGTATTAAGGACGGACGCTAGCAGTATAGGTATTGGTGCAACTCTCTTGCAGAAATCAAAAGCCCAGCCGGATGAACTTTTACCAGTCGCCTACGCCAGTAGGAAGCTGAATGCAGCTGAGTTGAATTACTCGACCATAGAGAAAGAATGTTTGGCTCTTATTTGGTCCATCGACAAATTTTCACCTTACTAGTATGGGACACACTTCATTGTCCAAAGCGATCACCTGCCTTTAACATTCTTGGCTGCATCTAAAAAATTAAATTCGAGATTTTAAAGGTGGAGTCTGCTTCTGGCGCCTTATTCCTTTACCGTGAATTACATTCCGGGAAGAGACAATGTAGGAGCTGATTTTTTAAGTCGACACCCTATTACTCTGGAACGACAGACGCAAAATGAATAACTACAGCAGGTGTTTACACTTCAGCTATGACAGGTCACAGCTAGGAAAGGATGGGGCTATGTCGTGAAACGAGTGTGTGTAACCCCACTACTTTGTTAAATCATTATGTCGGGATACAAATTTGCCCCAGCCAATCAACGCACAGTTGCTGAGCCGGAATAAATTACAAGAAGTTACGCCAGGAAAAAAACTTAAGCCCTGTTTTTGTCGGATGTGGGTCGCGGCCATCTTGTTCACGCAAGATGGCGGAAAAAACAGAATAAAATTAGGCTGTACGACGCTTGGGACTAAACTGCAGAAAACCAATCAGCTTGCCCCACCAGGAACCAACCAAAAGCTTTCCTTAAGCATTCATCTGCCTATATAATCGGGCGAGATTTTATGCATAAGCACACATCACCGACACGAAGCCAGAGAGACGACCGACTGAATAAGAGGAGCTGTCAACTTTGATTTATAGCTTACCTGGAGTGCATTGACCTGCAGCCTGCTTCACTAAGTCGAGTCAAAACCTGGCCGGTTTAAAAAATCTTAGAGGGTTTTATTCGTGTCATCAAAACTGAGATCGTGGGTCGTCAATCCAGCTGCCTGGAACTCCGCAGGAGCATAGAGGTTGCACAGAATCTACATCTTTGGTCCCCCTCAGTCTTGGGTGGGCTAAAGGAACGATCCTCAGCCGTTGTTGTGTGAACCAAACAAAGAAGAACAGACCTTAGAGAGATGAGTACACATTAGTACCATTTCTGTCAGCATTGTGAGCAAAAGTTAGTGTCAGTGACGAGAAGGTGATTTAGCGTAGAAAGAGACAAGATTAACAGCGTAGCTAATACATGTTATAGACGTAATTAACAGCACAGCTGATACATGTACTATAATTGAATAACAGCACAGCTGATATAATTTTTGTTCCTATAATTGGAAAACTTGTTGTAATATATTTCTATTTCTATATAAATATTTGTAAATCATATGTAAACTTACAAATCCATTACATTCCATTTTTCAACATTCACCCTTCAGCACAAGAGTAGATAGTGTATATACTAAATAAATAATAAGGAAATTGTATTTGAAGACGTGTCAATTTTATCATTGTTAAGTAAAATCTGTTTCCTTGTCTTACTATCACAGTAAGTAACACAGCGGAGGTGGCTAGTTATGTCTGTTTCCTCTCTACTAATTTTTCGAGATCAGATCATTCACAGTCGTAACTAATTTGTGATACCAGTAGTTCTCTCAGACACTGGGACTTCACCATTTTCTGCAGAAATTCTATTTCTGTAATTGTCAGTACTATACTGATCCAAGAGCCAAATAAAAACCTCACGCCACATCCTGTCATGTGCCATCATCTCAAGTTCTTTCCACGTTCTCCTCATCATTTTTACCTCTGTTTCCAGTTCTCTTCTCCATGTGCTTCTTGGTCTACCTCTGCCTCTCTTGCCCTGGGTGTTCCAGAACAAGGGATGCCTGGTAATGTTATCAACAGGTTTCCTCAATGTGTGTCCTATCCATCGCCATCGTCTTCTTCTCATCTCTTGTTCCCCTGGCACGTGTCTGGTTCTTGACATCAGTTCCACATTGGTAAAATGTGGAAGTCATTGAAAGTAGTATTCCCCTTCAGCCTTAAATGACTATGGGAATGCGCCCCTGAGGTGATAGCCCCTTCAGTCTTAACTGACTATGGGAATGCGCCCCTGAGGTGATAGCCCCTTCAGTCTTAACTGACTATGGGAATGCGCCCCTGAGGTGAAAGCCCCTTCAGTCTTAACTGACTATTGGAATGCGCCCCTGAGGTGATAGCCCTCAACTGCTTATTTTCCTGGTGTTCTTTTTATTTTTCCAGCGTACTCTTTTCTTTTTTGCTTGTTGTGAGAACTTCTTTTCACCCGATCTGAGGTAGCACAGTAGGAAGCATCGCCATTTGATGCGATCGGAAGCTTAATTCTCCCAGGCTGCTGGATTTATGTCCAGTGCCCTCATGTCTCTCTTGCGCACATTTCTGAACATGAGGTACGGTTGCCCGGCTGTTTTTGCCATCTGCCAGTTGTCCTTAGAAAATATCTTTGAGGATGCGACCATCTACCACGTGACGAACATGGCCAAGCCAGAGTAGTCTGCACTAAGCGAGGGTATACATGGGAAGAACCAAGGTGAATACAACTGAAACGAGAAGGCGACGCTGGCCTTGGGTAGAATACACGATGTTGAATCCAGCTAAGGGACCCAAAGACGCAGGAATAGAGAACGCAGTCAGCGACTCATAGCTTGACTGCCTGCGTCAGGACCAGCGAATCAGAGCTGGTCAAGACCGCACTCCACCTCCACGTGGTGGTTCTGGAAACAGTCTGCAGCTGTGCAGTCTGGCTGAGCGAGTGTGGATCGAAATGGGAAGGCAAACCCGGTCCTAAAAAATGCCGTGCAGAAGTCGGATGTGTCGACCGAAAGGTGCAGATATCACAGCTTAGGCGTAAACAGACAAAACGCAAGCACCGTCCTTTTCAGGACGAACGAGGAAGAAGAAGAAGAAGAATCCAGCTGTTAGCATTTACAAGACAGTCTTTTTTTTCTGGAATCACCAGGTAAGAGATAAAGAGTGAGACAGACAGACAGACAGACAGACACACACACACACACCCACACACACACACACACACAAGATGAAGACGGAAATTAGACGTTCATATGAATGGGATGAAGAAGACACGTAAAAACCTTGAACGGACAAAATATGACAAGAAGACTTAACGTGTGTTCCACGGTGAACAGCAGAAGCTAATACATGGGCGGTTGTGTGAATATTTATACCGAAATAAGCTTTGAATATCAGACTTGGATATTAATATAAGATCAAGAGAGTCAGATTATCGATTATGAAGTGACGTCTAAGAATAACAGCTAAGACAGCAAAGAAATTCATGATCTGAAGAGGTTCATTAAGTTGTTCTCAATCTCTTTTCGACCGTGACCAAAATTTCAGTTGGTGAAGCTGTTGGCATATCATCGGTATTCAGCCATAGGCATGACAGCTTCAAACCAGTTTTGGTTGAGACCATTAGGTTGGCAATCAATGTGCTGGACAAAAGATGACCACTATTTTAGAACATCTCCTGAGAGCCAAATTTTACAGGTACATATAATTTTTATATAATTGCAACGTCTCTTTCTAGGGACGAAAATAATTTTTTTTTCTTTGGTAATCTGTTACCATAGAAGTCCGACAGGCTAAGAAGTTTGAGCGCTTTCCTCTTGGGTCACAGTTACCGTGTAGCGTCACGCTCCAATCTACCCAGGTGAAAATGAATACCTGTGAATCTACTTGTGAATCCATCTATCTTATGAATTAGGGAAGGCAATAAGGCAGCGAGAAATGGAACTGGTCTCTCCAACTTATAAAGAAGCTGGTCCTAGTACGAAGAGGTCTCTAACCCTTCACTCCCCTACGGCAGTTAATGCTATATGACTACCTACCATGGAAGTGGGCGTTCGATTAGCTAAGCGGTTAGAGCGCTTTCCTTTTGCGGCACAGTATCCGGGATGCGGAATCAAAACCTGGTAACGTCACTCTCCAGTTTAGCCAAATGTAAATGGGTACCTGACTCTGCTCTTGAGGAAGGGCAGGAAAATTCAGCGAGGAAGGGAACTAATAATAATAGCCCCTTCAGTCATAACTGACTATGGGAATGCGCCCCTGAGGTGACAGCCCTCAGCTGCTTATTTTCCTGGTGCTCCTTTCGACGTTTTCTCCTCACCTCTGCTTCTTGTGTGAGCCTCTCTTCGCCCAATCTGAGGTGGCGCCGTAAATAGCATCGCCACTTAGTGCGATCGGCAGCTTCATCCTCCCATGTTGCTGGATTCATGTCCAGTGCCCTCATATCTCTCTTGCACACATCTTTGAACCTCAGCTGTGGTCGCCCAACTGTTCTCTTGCCATCTGCTAATTGTCCGTAGAAGATATCTTTTGGGATGCGACCATCTTCCATGCGGCGAACGTGGCCAAGCCAGCGAAGTCTGCGTTGTCTAAGAAGCGTATACATACTTTGAAGGTCAGCACGTGACAACACCTCGACATTTGTCACTTTATCTTTCCACGAGATGCCGAGGATGTGGCGTAGACACCGCAAATGGAAGGTATTGAGCCTTCTTTCTTGCTTAGCATAGGTCGTCCAGGTCTCGCTGCCATATAGGAGTGTGCTGGTGACGCAGGCATTATATACCGCAGCTTTGGTCTTCATTGTGAGTTTAGAGTTTCCCCAAACACGCGATATGAGGCGGGCAAAGGTAGCTGCAGCTTTGCCAATGCGGCTGTCTATTTCTGTATCCAGTGAGAGTTTGTCATTGATGGTAGACCCTAGGTATGTGAAGTGGTGCACCACTGCCAATTCATAGTTATCGATAGTGATAACTGGTGCAGCACCCACATCCTGACTCAGCACATTCGTTTTCTTTAGACTTATTGTGAGGCCAAAGTCCTTGCATGCTTTAGTGAAGCGATTCATCAAGCTCTGAAGCTCCTGTTGGCTTTGAGTGACTACTGCAGCATCATCAGCGAACAACAAGTCTCTTATAGTGACCCTTCTGATTTTTGTTTTTGCCTTCAGCCTTGAAAGATTAAACAGACGGCCATCTGACCTAGTGTGAAGGCATATTCCTTCAGTTGCATCTCTGAATGCATGTTTCAAGAGTAAGGCAAAGAAGATTCCGAAGAGGGTCGGAGCCAGAACACAGCCTTGTTTAACGCCACTTCGTATATCAAAGGGTTGTGACATGCTTCCAGCATATTGGACTGTTCCCTTCATGCCGTCATGGAATGACTTTATCATTTCCAGCATTTTAGAAGGGCAGCCTATTTTCAGGAGGATTTTAAAGAGTCCATCCCTACTAACCAGGTCGAATGCTTTTGTGAGGTCTATAAAGGCGATATATAATGGTCTTTTCTGCTCTCTTGATTTTTCCTGAAGCTGGCGGAGAGAGAAGATCATGTCTGTTGTTGATCTGCCAGCTCGGAATCCACACTGTGACTCTGGATATATGCGCTCAGCTAACTTGTGTAGTCGCATTAAGATGACTTTGGCAAAAACCTTACCAACAATACTAAGAAGAGAGATGCCTCTGTAGTTATTGCAATCACTTCTGTCTCCTTTTTTTTTATACAGTGTTACAATCTTGGCATCTCGCATGTCTTGAGGAATAGTTGTCTCTTCCCAGCACTGGCACAGCATCCTATGCAGGGGATGTAATAGCGTGCTCTTACAGCATTTGATTAAATCAGGAGGAATCCCATCACTGCCTGGTGCTTTGCCAGAGGCCAAGCTATCAATGGCCTTGCTGAGTTCCTCTAATGTTGGTTCGGCATCCAGCTCCTCCATAGTTGGCAGACTGTTGACACCATCAAGGGCTGCAGGCGTAACGGTATTGTCTCTAGCGTAAAGCTCAGAGTAGTGTTCGACCCACCTCTCCATCTGCTTACCCTTATCGGTTAGCTTCTCTCCGCTGATGGTTTTTAGCGGTGCCGTCTTACTTTTATGGGGGCCAAGTGCTTTCTTTATACCGTCATACATTTGTCTAATGTTGCCTGTTTGCGCTGCGATCTGGATGCTCTCACTGAGCTGGAGCCAGTAGTCATTTGCACAGCGTCGAGCAGTTTGTTGAACTTTGCTTCTCGTAGCCCTCAGGATCTGTAGGGTTCTGGCACTCGGTGAACGTTTGTATTCATTCATAGCACTGCGCTTAGCTTCAATGACAGGTGCCATCACATCTGATGAAGCATCAAACCAGTCATTTGACTTGGCTGTTTTCTTACCAAAGGTGGCAAGTGCAGTACTTTGAATGGTGTTCCGTAGATGCTCCCAGTTCTCTGTAATAGTATCACCATGCTGAGGGCTACTGAGCACTTTCTCAGCGATCATGAAAGGGTCTGACATCTTGCTGGTATCAATGCGTGGTTTCCCTTCATGTCTGACACGATAGAGTTTTCTTTGTTGTGCTCTGATTTTGCAGCAAACCAAGGAGTGATCTGTATCACAGTCTGCACTATGGTATGAGCGCGTGGAGAGCACAGACCTGAGGAGTGGCCTTCTGACGAGAATCAGGTCAAGTTGGTGCCAGTGCTTGGATCGTGGGTGTCTCCATGACACCTTATGCTGGGGTTTTGTCTGAAAGTAGGTGTTGGTCACGCAGAGGTCATGGTGGACGCACAACTCTAAGAGCCGTTGTCCATTTTCATTCATCTTGCCAATACCAAACCTGCCTAGACATGAAGGCCATGAAACATTATCGGCACCCACTCTAGCGTTAAAGTCACCAAGGAGAACAAGCTGTTCTTGCCTAGGTATGCTTTTGATAATTGCTGTTAGATTCTCGTAGAACTCATCTTTAGCTTCTGAGGCAGAGTACAGAGTAGGAGCATACACACTGACAAGGGTGATGGGACCTGTGCTAGTTTGCAGGTGGAGCGTTAACAGGCGTTCGGATCCATTCTCGCCTGGTTCAACCATTTTAGTTAGCGATTTTTTGACCGCAAAACCCACTCCGTGTTCTCTAGCTTTATTAAGATCTTTCCCTTGCCAATAAAATGTGTAGTCCTTCTCGCTCACCGTTCCAGAGCCCGCCAGGCGCGTTTCCTGAAGTGCAGCTATATCCACCTGAAGTCGTTTAAGCTCATCATTAATTATGGCTGTCTTCCTTACATCGTTTACATCCTGTAGGTTTTCGGATAGTCCAGTCAACATAGTCCGGACGTTCCAGCATCCCAATCTGAGAGTTTGCTTATTTCTATTTTTTCGATAATTGCTTGGTGCAAAATTTTCTGTCCACAGTTCGGGTTTGACCCTAATCCCCATGCACCCAATGGGGAAAGCAGACAGTGGCGGGACAACACCTTATTGACTGGGGGCTGCCCAGCTTGAAGCGGGCGGTAGCTGTCCAGTAAGATCCTAGAACCTCTCCCACTGTCGGAAGTAGCCCCTGGCGCCATGCCCTACGCCAATTTGGCAAAAAGCTTATAACCGGTAACTGCTACTTCCCGTGTTTTGCCTACACCTATAGGGTGAAGCTGGAGTGTCCTCTCCAGGGCGCGAGCTTGGGCACAGTTATATGGAGATCAAGCTGTTGCCCATGCAGCATGTTCCCCCTCTCCACACAGCCGGTAGATCCAAAGGAACGGCAGTAGCCGATACAGTTTGGTACCAGCCATGTCGCAGGAGTTGCCAGAATAATGTCGAATCGACATTAGACTGCCTTAGGGACTCCGACTCCGGATTTATCCTCAGGGTTTACTCCCGAAGCCAATTCCATAAATGGATATTCCCGCAAGGCAGCGGTGGTTTGAATTCAGAGTTCCTTCTCTTAGATAAGCTACCAACCAAGGATCACGAGCCCTATCTGCCCGAAGCTGCTGGTTTTGAGGCGCCAGTCGCTCGCCTTTGCCCCTTCTCCCATCAGTGGAAACAGTTCCGCCGGGCTCAAATTGAGCCACACGTGAAGGCCGGGAGCTGGACTTGGTTGTCAGAGGCTGTTTGAGGCGCGTGCCATAGAAGCACTATCGGAACTATCCCGACCTAAAATACAGCTGGTGCTAATATATTGAAGTCTCTGACACTTCACTCCCATACGACAGTTAATGCTATGGGACTACCTTTACCCGTTTGACCATGGACGTAGTACATTATCGTCTGCTCACACCTGAGTGTTTAAAACGGTTCAAAAATCAGACAGGTACAGATGATAACAAAACATTATTCACATCGACACATTAAGAGTTTTATTATGAACTAAGTGAAACGTAATGAACATTGACACATTCCAACACATTTTTCGGGAAAAGGTGTGCGTTGCACTGTGAAAACTAAATTCAACACCCATTGGAAGAACTCGAAAGCCTGACATTGTTTTTTTTTCCGTATTCACGTGACATAGATTTTCCAATCGCAACAAGTATTGCTGGTACATATAACATTAATAATTATAAAAAAATAGGAGAGAATGTTATGATTGCGAAGTACAATAAAACACAAAGTCTGATAAACGTATACAGTATTAACAAAAGGACACACTACAACAATAAAACGATTGGTAGATTTCATGTAGCGCAAGTCACATGCACACGAGAAAAAGCCGCGAGAACGAGATTACTAACGTGTGCAGCCAGACGGTAAGGCACGTCAGCGCTTAGCTTAATTCCCTGATCTGATGGATGCAAGTGGGCTGTGAATGTCTGGCTATCAAGTACTAACAACCTGGCATAGAGCAGGCTTTTTCAGGACAGCTGGAGTTGCTCATCAGATGCAAACGTCAGTCACGAACGTAACATCACAGAGTTGTCGCGCTCATTACTTTACAGGGGCGGACGCAGCGTCGGGCAGTGCCCGAAGACCCACAGCAGTAAGAGGCTCACTCTCCCCTAGCCTCCAAATAGCTTAATCAACTGTCACGTAAATAATGCCTTATTTCCCGGGGCCCACATTACTGTTAGTAGGCCCATGTTTATTGATTTCAATTTTTTTTTCATCGTTGTTATCGTCTTCTCTCTTCACACTGACTTTAGTTGTATGGTGTTACTTATCTTGTCGATTTTTTTCACCATCCCCATCCTCTCATTTGTTCCCAGCCTAATACATTTGTTTCTATGCGCATTAAATGAATAAATGCTCTTGGCTTCCCTGTGGGAATAAGTAATTTCTGACACGCTTACCACAAATCAGTCTATCGGTCATTCTTTTGATCTCTATCCAATCCAATTTTCTATCCTTCACTTTTCCTATAGTCGCATCTCCACCTGTTCCTCACCTTTTCCAGTTCCCCATGGGTTGTCCATGGAGGCATATCTGGAGTCATCCTTATATGACCACTAGCTAAGCACAATGCTATAGTATACATATAAGGAAGTGAACATCTGTCCATGAAACTTATTACATCCTCAAGGACTCATGAACTCATCCAGCACATTTCCAGGTATTCCACCTGTGGTGAAACATGTCGATATCCCAGGATGGATGCAAGTAGGCTTTGAATGTCTGGCTATCAAGCACTAACAGCCTGGCAAAGCGCAGGTTTTTTCGGGAAAGCTGGAGTTGCTCGCCAGATGCAAACGTCAGATGCATTGCACACTAAGGTGGGAGGAGTCACTTGAGCCCCAGACCTAAGTTTTACCTGCTTTGCTGAATGTTGGCGGGTCTAAATATGGACCCATGATAGACAAGGGGAGCGGAGTAGTGGCTCTGTGTATGGCGTGACTATTCCTTGGAAGAACCAGAACCAGAGCACAATATTTTAGCTCAGCATGTTTGGAGAGCTCCCGTGAAAGGCGATGAATACACAAAATGCCACACGCTTCTCCCTGGTAACTTGGAACCAGATGTAATGATCTTTTAAATGCGAGTCAAGCTGCAGAAACTGGAGCTCATTACTTAAATTCAGTACGTTTTGAAATGGCAGAAAAGCCACAGGAAAAACCTAGATCTACAGTGTAGATAATACCAAGGAGTCAACAACTTGGTACTGGCTGCAAAACAGCGAAAAGCTCAGCAGCCCTAGTTAAACAGTAATAGCAATCCCCAAGAGTTTTTTTTTTTTTGCATTTGACGAGTTACACTAGAAGCTGGTTTAATCTGTGTGTGTGTGTAATCCACTTCCATTTGCTTCTGTGCTCCTAGGTCAGGCTTTCAGATTCTACCCATCAATCTGCATTAGTCTTCCTCGTCACCATATTTCCACGATCTTCGAATTTTGCATCTCTCTCAGAGGTTCGCCTCAATGTAACGAGAATGGTCTTTTTCTTCATCTTATTGAAGAATATACTCAGACCGTAAGGTCTTTTATGTTTGGACGTGTGCCCTAATATAACCAACGTACCCTGTGTCTAGGTTGAACGGGACGAGCCTCAACAAAACGAGGCAAAATTTAATTAATTTTTTAAAATGTTACCTGCGGGTTTAAAAAAATAAAAGCAATTTTATTTTTTAGTTAACCGCAGCCCTGCGCATTTACTTATACATGTTGCCTGGATATTTTACGTTGTCAGCGTATCGAGGCATATTAAAAACTCGGATCTATTTCCACGAGTAATAAGTGACCTATTTACCTAGTTCACTTCTTTTCACATTAAGGATGAAGCCTTTTTTCCTGAATGTCGCCTTATTCACATGTTTCTTCCTCCCTACTCAGTATAGCTTCAAGCATTGGTCTTAAACCTTTACGTTCAAATAACTCTTTTTATGATCTATTTCCCATGTTTCTCCTAAACGCAAGAGAATAGTTCTGATGACGGCTTTAAAGCTTTGACTTTCTTTTCAGACTGTACATTTTGAATTTAAATCGGCGACTTTATGTGTTACTTGTACAACTTTCTCCTTTATTTCCACTAATAACGTTATCAGCTGCCCATATTTCGCATCATAAATAATTGAGCTCTGTCAGCGTATCGAGATTTTTATTTCTGACATAGTTTTTGTTTCACCCATGTAATTTATGATTTGTTGGTATTTGAGTTAACCTTTGATAGACACGTGTATCAGAAGTTAGCGTTAACCTTACACAGACACATGTATCAGAAGTTAGCGTTAACCCTACACAAACACGAAGACTTGAAATTGTGGAAGCGTTTGACATTATTTGACTTAGATATAAACATACTTGAAATCCCGTATTACTTATTGTCTAAGTAAATAGTCCTGAAACGAAAAATGTAAAAAAAAAAAAAAAAAAAAAAACACCAATTTACGGTAAAATACGGGAAATGCGCGTATCGCACCATGAAAACTAAATTGAACACCGATTAAAAGGACACACAGTCCTTTCAGTTTTTCTTCGTGGTTTATTGACCATTGACTATAAGTTACGATAAATTTGAAGATAAACATCCGATGACGTTGACATGGAATGGAAAGGACAGACGTGACAACAGGAGAATTAGTGACGTCATCAGGACTTGTAGCGGTAACAGCACTACACAATTGTTTCACCATAGTGTTTTGGCGGGATACTTGCTCATTATATGGTAGAGGCAAATGCTTGAAATTATATAAGATGGTGGCAAATACTGGAAATAATACAACATGCTGATGAGCACTATGTCATAAGACGTGACTAAAATACCGTAATATAATGTTGTTACCATGGCTGGTAACTTCATCATGTAACATAAATCGCTACAGAAATGCCCGTAACAAGAGTATATACAATCTTTGATGCAGACTTCCTGTAAGGGGACAATCTGCATTAGTGGTTCCATGCTCCACAGGGATAAAAAAGTGCAAGGAGAGATAGGCTGTCCTTTTTTTCGATCTCCATTTTGTCTACCTCTGCAATCACGTGATGAGGAGACCAGAGTGAAAGCTTGTTTTACCTTGCTCCGCGGGCTGTTTTTGTTGGAGCGCAGTTGTCTATTTTTGTCTGTCAACAGATCGCTTCTTCCCGTGAAGTTAGAAAACATTCTCGTACATTCTATGACCGGGCTACATTCCATCTATACATTGATTAGGCGCCCCGTTCAGGGTACAGCCATGTCGATAATAGCTATCTCTTGGCTCAGTTAATATCAAACCGACACAAAATGGAAGCAGGTAGCTTGGCTGAAGCACAAAAGACAAACAAAAATAAAACTAAATTCAGCGTTTCGACAAAAAATTGTTCATCAGCGGACCAATCATCATCATCATCATCAGTTGCCATCTCCACAACGAAGGTTGGCTGTAATGAATCTCCAACGTTTTCTGTCTCTTGTCGTGGTGGTGCACTCTGATAGACACTTTCCTGTCCATTTCTTGATGTTATCTTCCCACTTATAGCGCTGTCTTCCCCTTGCACGTTTGCCTTCAACTCTCCCTTCTGTTATGGTCTTCTGCAAGGTGTTATGCCTTTTTATGTGGCCAAAGTATTCTAGCTGCCGAACTTTGACCTCCCTCATTAGTTCTCTTTCCATACCTAGATTTTCTAGGACCTCCTTATTTGTTTTCATCTCTTTCCATGAGATACGCCACATTCTTCTATATATCCACATTTCAAGAGCCTCAATTCTTTCTTCAAAATGCTTATTCATCGTCCATGTTTCTGCACCATACAGAAATGCAGAATATATATAACACTTTATGATTCTCAGTTTTAATTTGTGAGATAACTGTTTGGATGTCAGTATATGTTTCATGTTGTTGAATGTGGCTTTGGCCATTCCTATTCTCTTCTTGATTTCTGTTTCACATCTGCCATCTTCTGTTATTATATGACCAAGATATACGTAGCTCTTGACTTGTTCCAGGATTTTCCCATTTACGCTTATCTTTAATGTGGGTTTATCGTCTGTTTTGCTAATTATCATAGTTTTTGTTTTCTCAATATTAATGTCGAGTCCATATTCATGACTTATAATGTTCACTTGCTTCACTAGTTCTTGTAACTCCTGTTCGCTTTCAGCTAACAACACGGTATCATCTGCATATCTAAGGTTGTTTATTGACCTTCCACTGATGTTCAGTCCTGGTATTTCCTGTATCTGTTTGAAAATTTTTTCGGTGTATAAATTAAATAGGCAGGGGGACAGCACACAACCTTGTCGGACACCTCTTTTTATGTCAATGTATGGTGAATAATTCCTTCCAGATCTTACTGTGGCAGTTTGCTCCCAATAAAGGTTACTGAGTATTCTTATATCTTTTCCATCAATACCTATGTCTTCGAGGCATTCAATTATTTTCTCATGATGGACTCTGTCAAAAGCCTTCTTACAGTCAATGAAGCACATGTACATACTTTTTTGGACCTCTGTATATTTTTCTGCTAATCTTCTTAGGCAAAATATTGCCTCTCTTGTTCCACTGTTACATCTTAAACCAAACTGTTCTTCTTGAATTTCGCTGTCTACCTTACTTTTTATTCTTTCCTGTATTATTTTGAGCAGTATCTTAATTGCATGACTCATCTGGCTGGTTGTTCTAAAGTCTGAACATTCTGTTGCATTTGGTTTTTTGGGCAATGTTATAAAAAGTGATGTCTTCATGTCGTGTGGTATATATCCTGTATTGTATATATCGTTGCAAAGATCTGTGATTGTATCTATACCAAAGCTCTCCAGAGCTTCTATCATTTCAATTTTTATGGTATCCATGCCTGCTGATTTTCCTTTTTATATCATATGTATGGCATTCTCTACTTCTGATCTGAGAATGTTTGGGCCTTCATTAGAATCTGGTGATGGTTTTTTACCTCTGTTGTCCTCAAATAGTTCTTTTACGTATTCTGCACATCTATTTGATATGTCTTTCTCATCAAGTAATATTACACCATTTTTGTTCTTGATACAGCTTCCTCCTTGTGCAAACCGCGACCTATTTGATAATTTCTTTATTTCTTCATGCATATCTCTTGTCATGTGCTTTGCTTCCAAGTCTTCTATTTCCTTGCATTTTGTTTCTATCCACCGTTCTTTTGCTTGTCTACACATAGTACGTATGTCATTGTCTATTGTTTTATATTCTGGAGTGTTTTTTGCTTTCTTTCTTTCTGCCATTTTATTCAAGATGTCATCTGTCATCCAAATTTGATTTTTCTTAGACTCCTTTTTAGGTAAATTTGCATTTGCTGATTGTATGATTGTTTTTAAGCATTCCCATTTTGCGGTTACTTTTTCTTCTGGGTTTTCTCTTCTATACTGCTCCATGCTTTCTGTCAATAACTGTTGATATTTATTTTTGACGTCAATTAAATATTTCTGTTTTATATCTGGTTGTTTCAGCGCTGATATTTCTATCTGTTGTTCCTCCTTTCTTCTGTTTCCTGTTCTTTTCAGCTTTATATTTACTTTGATGAGACTGGATTGTGATCTGAATTTATGTCGGCGCCAGGATGTGTCTTTGCACTTGTGACACTGTTCTTAAATCTATGTTTTATCATGATATAGTCAATTTGATTTCTTGTTACATCTCCTGGGCTTTTCCATGTGTATAATTTCCTTGGGTGGTGTTCAAAAAAGGTGTTACATATGACCAGCTGGTTTTCTTCACAGAACTGGATAAGTCTGTCTCCTCTATCATTTCTTGTCCCTAATCCATACTGACCTACTATTTTCTTGTATTTTCCTTTTCCTACTTTTGCATTCATATCACCCATTACTATCAACACATCTGTAGATTTGGCTGGTTTAACTGTGTGTTGTAGCTCTTCATAGTATTCTTCTATTTCATCCTCGCTGTGATCTTTAGTTAGTGCATACGTTTATAAGATTGATATGTCGAATGGCTTTGCTCTCATCTTTAGTAACATCATTCTGTCGTTGTGTGTCCAGTATCAACATAAGTTTTTTTCTAACTCCTTCTTTATCAACATTCCTACCCCTCTTTCATGTTTTTCTCCACCTGAGTGTATAAGCGTGTACTGGTCTCTTTTTATGTAGCCTGTATCCAATAGTCTTGCCTCTGCAACTCCCAGTATATCGAGTTTCATGTCTGTTGCCTCTAATATAAGATTGTCAAGCTTTCCTTCTCCGTTTAGAGTTCTAACTTTCCATGTTCCTATTTTTAGGCTCCTCCTACTAGTTTTTAGGTGGTCTTTCTCAGAATGCTCCCTTTCAACAGAATTTAAGGAACACTCGTCATTATGTACTTCCTTACTCATTAGAGGAGTTGCCTCTTCCCTGTTAATTTGTACAGTAGATTCTTCCCCAGGGGACAGAGAGTTCTCTACATATCGGTTCTTATCTTGTTGTTGTGATCTCATTACGTTCTGTAGGAAGTACGTGATAAGGCCCCAATCTCTTCTACGGTGGCTAGCCGTTGTCTTTTTCTATGTCCGACACGCCTCTAGTGCGCCACACACTTTGCTGTTCCGCTTTGCGAGCCGTTGATCTTCTCAGATTCCTCCGCCTCACTCACCGTCTCAGTCTTTGTGTACTAGGGATGGACATTCCCTTGAGTAAGATTACTCCTACTCCACTCATGTAGTTTAGCCAGTCAGCCAAGACTGTTGCCCGGGATGTGGCCACCGCCGTACACAAGCGGTATTCGTGGAGCCATACATGAGCTAGATAAAGAGAGGAGAACCAAATAGGATCCTGACTATCCTAAAAAGGACATGGCTGTCTCTCACTGTGAGGTACTATCCCTCTCTCTTTATCCTACATCCCAATCAAGGACACTTTTATTAACAATCAAAACGATATTAATCAACATAATGAAAAAAAGATCATTGATATAATTTATAAGTGCATTTAATTAAGCTAAGCGTATGATGTTGTTGTTTGACTAGGACTGCTGAGCTGCTCGCTCTTTTGCAGCCAACACCAAGTTGAAGACTCCTTGGTATTATCTACACTGTAGATCTAGACTTTTCCTGTGGCTTTTCTGCCGTTCCGAAACGTGTTGATTTGAAGTCACGATCTCCAGTTTCTCCAGCTTGTCTTGCATTTAAAGGATCATCACTTTTGATCCCAAGCTAGGAGTTAGAAGTTTGTGGCATACCGTGTATTCCCCGCCATCCAAGGGGGCTCTCCAAATATGCCGAGCTAAAGTACTGTGCTACGGTCCTGGGCTTTCCCAGGGAATTGTCACGTCCTACACACAGCCACTATTGAGCTCCTCCTGGCTATCATGGGTCCACAGTCAGATCCTCCTGCATGCATCCCACTAGGTAAAAAGCCAGAGTTACGTCTGGGGCTCAAGTGACTCCTCGAAGCTTAGTGTGTGGTGGTGGGTTATCAATATGTTTCCTCACAAGGGCAATCCGTGGTATTGTGGGATTATTTTAAGAGCCAATGAGGGGTGTAATTAGCCTCACAGACAGGTTCACTTCCACATTTGAATATTGTAGCTTTTTGCTTAGCTGGTGGTCATATATGGATGACTCCAGATATGCCTCAACGCATCAGCGTATGGTGTAGAGTGGTTAGAGCGCTTGCATCTCGAGGCAAATGGGCCATGTTCGAAATCTGATAGCGTCATGCTAGGTATGTAGGTATATGAGTTACTGGCTCTGCTCTTAAGTTAGGAACGGAAAAGTAGCGAGGAACGGAACAGATCACGCTCACCTCATAAAGCTGAGGCATGGTTTAGTAAGTCCCTAACACTGTATTCCTCTACGACAATATCTCCTATGGGACTACCTTTGCCCTAATAAAACTTTACATTTGATTTAATTAATTAATAATATCTGTTATATCCTTCTTGATCGCAGTTTTTTCCTTTTTATTATTTTTGTTTAATATCGCTGACGTACAATCAATATGCTAATTAGATATAATCATACAGAGTATGATCTGAGGCACATTCAGTCATCTTGACTGACGCATATTTATCTACACTAAATTTATAAACCATTAGTGAGTACAGACCATTTTACTAAAGTCACCCAAAAAAAAAGACATTTTATGATTTACTATTTAGTGTACGTCTGATTTAAAAATAAGGTCTTCCATTTACAGACATAATAAACAACATTTACAGACATAATAAACAACATTTACACAAACCTAGCTTTAACTCAGTATGTAGTAATTCACAAGAATGCAAAATAAAGAAAAAAAAAAAAAGCAATAAATCCATTTCTTCCATGAAATGTAAATATGATTGAAGAATTCACACACAAATAGAAATATTATGTCTGCAAATGTGTACAGACATAGTGTTAATAAAAATAAAAGTATTTCTTGATGTGCATGAACATATTATAGTCATCAGACATAAAAGTCTTTTATGTTTTGACATGCACCCTAATATAACCGACTAGGTTGAACGGGACGCGTCTCGCGAAAGCGAGGCTAAATTAAAAAAAAAAATACACATATATTACCAAACGTTGCATCGGCTATGACGTGATAAACAGCCAACAAAAAATGAAGACAAGAACCAGATAAGTACCAGTGGAACACGACATGACAAGAAGACGATGACGATGGAAAGGACATACACTAAGGAAACCTAGCAAAAGCATTACAAAGCAGTCCTTGTTCTGAAACTCTTAGGATAATAGAGACAGAGGTAGACCAAGAAACACACGGAGAAGAGAATTGGAGACAGAAGTGAAAATGATGAGGAAAATGTGGAAAGAGCTATATCTGATGGCACGTGACAGGAAGACTTGGTATGTGTTCAGTAAACACCAATGATCCTTTGCGAGCTAAAGGGTATTAATTGATTGATTGAGAGTGGTTGTTACATCTTTGCTTATGAATTCATCGATAACACAGCCCTACCAAAAAAAAAAATTTTTTTGGTGCCAAACATTTTACTCTTGATTGTACATAAATGAGGCCTGCTCAATCCAAATATCACATTTACTTGTCTGTAGCAGCTCTAGTTTTTGAGATACAGAAATTTTTGTATTTCATTAATACAGGGTGACCCAAAAAAAAAAGGGCCCGCGCTCGCACTTTTTGTGCGCGCGCGAACCCGTTTTTTTTTGGGGTCACCCTGTATTATTTATTACACTTCTAACAGAGAATGGCATCATCTTCAAGAAGAGCATGTTTTCTTTCACCGCATTTATTTTGTTATATTTGTGGAGAGTACACTTTCAAAGAAGAACATAGGAAGCATATTACTGTTTTTGTGAAAAAGGCATACTTTGCTTACTTTAAAGCAACACTAGGTGACCAGGACAAGTCTTGGGCTCCTCATATTGTTTGCAAAACATGTGTTGAACACCTGCGACAGTGGACTTGTGGGACAAGAAAATGTTTAAAATTTAGAATTCCAATGGTTTCGAGAGAGCCCAAGAACCACTATGATGACTGTTATTTTTGTGTTGTGAATATTAAGGGAATTAATGGAAAAAATCACAAAAAGTGGAAATATCCAGATTTAGATTCTGCTAGGCGACCTGTTCCACACGGAGATGACATACCAATTCCAACTTTCAGTCAGATTTCGGATTCCCTGCTAGAAGACGAGACAGCAGTGGCATGTGGAACGACAAGTGACAGTGATAGTGATTTCGAAGATGATTTTTCAGATGCTCAACGCTTCGACCAGCTTGAACTAAATGATCTAATCCGAGATCTATATCTCTCCAAGGAATCTTCAGAACTTTTGGCTTCAAGATTGAAAGAAAAAAAAAATTACTGACATCTGAAACAAAGGTTACATTTTATCGCAGCAGAGAACAAGGTTTTATTCCATTCTTTTGTAAAGAAAAAAACCTTGTGTTTTGTACTAATGTAGGAGGTCTTGTTAACAAAATGGGTGTAAGTTATACACGATTGAGTGGCGACTTTTCATTGACAGCTCTAAAAGAAGTTTGAAGGGTGTTCTCTTACTCAATTGTAACAAATATGGCTCAATTCCAATTGCTCATTCTACTACAATGAAGGAGGAGTATGCTACAATAAGTACAGTTCTGGAAAAATTGAAGTATTTAGAACATAACTGGATGGTTTGTGTAGATCTTAAAATGATGAACTTCTTGCTTGGCCAGCAAATGGGATTCACCAAATATCCATGCTTTATATGTTTGTGGGATAGCAGTGTCGTGAAACGAGTGTAACCCACTACTTTGTTAATCACTATGTCGAGATACAGATTTGCTTAAACCAATCAACGAGCAACGTTCACCAGTCTCTGAGACAGAATAAATTAACGGCCATCTTGTTCACGCAAGATGGCGGAATAAAACTGAATAAAATTAGGCTGTATGAGACCAGGTACTAAACTGCAGGAAACCAATCAGCTTGCTCCGCCAGGAACCAACCAAAAGCCTTGCTTAAGAATTCACCTACCTATATAATCGGGCGGATTTTATGCATAATCACACATCACCGACACGACGCCAGAGATACCGACCGACTGAAGAGGAGAAGCTGTCACCTTGATTTATAGCTTACCTGGAGTGCAATGACCTGCAGCCTGCTTTGCTAAGTCGAGTCAAAATCTGGCCGGTTTGAATCTTAGAGGGTAAATATATTTACGATAACCTTTAGGAAAATAGGCTTTCAGCAGGTCTATAAATAGAGAGCAGTGGAGGACCCTGTCTGCTGATGCTTCCACCATGGCACCCCTACGACCCATGACGGGTTATGGGTTGAGATGAGATGATGATAATGTTGGTATTTGTTGTGTGTCATTTATACTACCTATCAGGTTACTGATTGTATCTTGGGGGAATTAAGTATAATGATTGTATTTCCAATTATGATTGAATAGACGAAGACTAATAGGACTCATACCTCAATCTATTGTCTCCTATAACTCAATCTGTTGTCTCACATGACTTCAGTCTATTATCTCATATAAGATCAACTGCAATATAACCAAAACAGTCCTTGTTAGGACTCAATCTATTGTCTCCTATAACTTCAATATATTATCTCAGACCAACTTCAATATAACCAAAACAGTCCTTGTTAGGACTCAATCTATTGTCTCGTCTAACTCCAAACTATTGTCCCATATAACTCCAACCTGATATATCACCAAACAGTCCTCGTCGCATATACTCCTATCATAAGAACATAACGTTATTGTTAGGATATATTATAGCACTTGTCAGAGAGGGCCTGGTATATTATAGGGGGAAGGAAATGGTTGTATCACACCTAGGTGTACATATTATTGGATGTATTCATGTATTGAATTTATATTATGGGATGTATTCATGTATTGAATTTATATTATTGAATGTATTCATGCATTGAATTTATATTATTGAATGATATCCATGTATTAGTTTATCAGAAAGAATGTTTTGCAAGTAGACACCTGTCTTGTCTCGCTATTGCTAAATCATACTGAGCCATGTTGTCATTCATCCTACATGCAGACACTGAGACACGCTCATATCATATACAATAGAAATAGGTGGGCTTGAGGACAGAAATTAGCCCCTATTTTTTGCTTGTTACAGGTTTTATACGTGTCATAAAAACTGAGATCGTGGGTCGTCAATCCAGCTGCCTGGAACTCCGCAGGAGCATAGAGGTTGTCAAGACTCTACATCTTTAGTCCCCCTCAGTCTTGGGTGGGCTAACGAAACGATCAACAGCTGGTGTTTTGTGTCAACCAAGCCAAGAAGGACAGCACTTCTAAGAGATGAGTACACATTAGTACCATTTCTGTCGGCATTGTGAGCAAAATCTAAGTCAATGAAGAAAACGTGAATTAGCGTAGCAAGAGACAATAATAAGATCATAGTGGATAAATTATACGTAAATAACAGCATAGCTGATAAACGTTATATCCTTAATTAACAGCACAGCTGATACATGTACTATAATTGAATAACAGCACAGCTGATATAATTTTTGTTCCTATAATTGGAAAACGTGTTATAATATATTTTCATATCTATATAAATATAAATATTTGTAAATCATATGTAAACTTACAAATTCATTACATTCCATTTTCAACATTCACCCTTCAGCACAAGAGTAGATAGTGTATATACTAAATAAATAATAAGGAAATTGTATTTGAACGACTTGTCAATTTTATCATTGTTAAGTAAAATCTGTTTCCTTGTTTTTTTAATATCACAGTTAGTTACACAGCGGAGGTGGCACTTTATGTCGGTCTCCTCTCTACTATTGTTTCGAGATCAGATCATTCACAGCCGTAACTAATTTGTGATACCAGTAGTCCTCTCAGACACTGGGACTTCACCATTTTCTGCAGAAATTCTATTTCTGTGAGCCAAATAAAACCTCACGCCACAAGCAGGGCAAAAGATATGCACTGGACAAAGAAACTGTGGCCGTTGAGGGATGAATTTAAAGTTGGAGAAAAAAATATTGTCAATAAGCCTCTCATTGATCGAAAAAGAGTTCTACTGCCACCATTACATATAAAGCTTGGCTTGATGAAGCAGTTTGTTAAGGCACTGAAGAAAGATAGTACCTGTTTTAATTACTTATGCAGAAAGTTTCCAGAATTGAGCATAGACAAACTTAAAGCTGGAATTTTTGATGGACCTCAAATTAGAAAGTTAATAAACGATCCAAAATGTATTGATTCCATGAACAAAACTGAGTCCACAGCCTGGTCATCATTTGTTTTAGTTGTGCAAAACTTTCTGGGTAACTTTAAAGCAGACAATTATTCTGAATTAGTTGGAAACATACTGTCGAGTTTTTGTGAACTTGGATGCAACATGAGCATAACATTGCATTACCTCCATAACCATTTACATTTATTTCCGGAGAATCTTGGCGACTTTAGTGAGGAGCAAGGTGAAAGATTTCACCAAGATATAAAAACAATGGAAGAGAGATACCAGGGACTTTGGGATGCCCACATGATGGCAGATTACTGTTGGACCCTTAAGCGTGACTGTCCGGGCATATCACATTCCAGGAAGTCCTCGAAAAGATCCTTTTTGCGTGTTGACTAAACAAGTGCTAGTGATAAAGTTTTATTACATTTTTGGTAATATATGCACAGTAATTACATATAATATGAATGCAGACTAAAGTCAAAATGCCACTGATAGCACCTAACTCTAGGATTGTACATAATAATTGCCCTACTAATATGGTCATTCTTAGTTATCTCAAAAACTAGAGCTGATAGAAAAAATCTGATTACATTTTTGGAATCAGCAACCCAAAATTACCCAAGAACAGCTATAAAATGTAAGGCACCAAAATGTGTGTATACCAGTGTAATGCATTAAATATAGTATCCACTATTTTGTGTACTTCCCACTTATGTTAAGCCTAAATTCACGCAGGCGTCGTGTACAACTACTTGTTAGTAAGAATGTTTTTCACACTGCTGAATATTTACAGCTTTGTACCGCTTATTTTTAATAAACTTTCAACAGCGAGAAAATCAGTCTTACTAACAAACAGTTGTACACAACGTCTTTGTACCGCTTATTTTTAATAAACTTTCAACAGCGAGAAAATCACTCTTACTAACAAACAGTTGTACACAACGTCTTTATACCGCTTATTTTTCTTGCCTCTCATGGCACAGTTAACGGATTCTGAGTGTACATGGGTGCTTGACTCTGCTCTTGAGTTAGGGAAGGCAAAATCAGTGAGAAAGAGAACTGTTCACCCCACCTCATAAAGCTAAGAACTAGTACAGGGAAGTCTCTAACACTTCACCCCTACGGCAGTATCCGATGAAGAACTAAGCAGACGTCACGCAGTCAAGCGGGGGAGGGGAGGGGGTCTAAAATTTTGTGACAAAGTGTGACGATAGGGGGAGGGTTGAAAAATGTGACGCCACGCTAAACATACCATGACTCTCGCTTCTTTCATAAATGATGGAACAAAATAGATTTTGTAACCTCCATTCTCATAAGCTACTTTTATCAACAATATTTAAGAATTCTGTCTTGGACGATTTATCTTAATATATCTCAGCTGAAATGTCGGATAACTGCCAAAACCGTAACTGTTTAAAACTGGTTTTTTTTTTTTTTTTTGGTGTAAACTACACATTTATTTTTAAAACTAGTTGGTTCAATGGAGAAGTATCATTCTTTGCAGTGGATAATCATAACGAAGAGAAATCATTCATTCATAACAATTTCAGTTTTGTATTATGAATTAAGTTGCATTTTTTCTCTCCCAAGTTTAACATTATTTTATGAAACTTAAACTTTAGTAAGAACTGAAGTTATTGATGTGTTTGCTTTACATTTCATTAATTTTTTTAATTGTTTGAAATTAAGCGATCTTTTTGAGTATTTAAATAAATTTAGTAACATTTAATCAGCAAAGCAGTTATTGTAAAAGCCTGATTAATTAAACACTATTTTACTTACATGATTATTTTGTCTGCAACGGTTAACACATTTACATTCGATTACATTCTTTCTTTTCAGTATTACAAAAAATTGGGGTTGGGCGATGTCACATAAGCGGGGGGGTCTGGGTTATTGTGACAAAATGTGACCGGGGGGGGGGGGGGGGGGGGGGGGGGGGGGGGGAGAGAAAGAGAAAGGGGAGGGAGGTTAGAAAACGACCAAAAAATTACGGGACGTCATTTGTGGACGACCCTTATTATTAGCGTCTTTACCCTTTATCGCCTTGTTTTAAAACGTTCTGACAATCTCTAACAGGGCTTGACAATTGTTGCAGCATCCTTCCTATATGTCCGGTCTTCTCCCCTCCCCCACTCCATCCCACCCTACCCCTGCGATTTCATCCATTAGAACCACTGAAAAATTCTTGCTGGCAAAATATATATATAAATCGGATAAAGGTCTAAAGACTTCTCTTTGTTTTGATTAATAACCATAATTTTAACTTGGCGATATAGACAAATGGATGTCTCTAAAAACATGGAGTAACTATTTACATCGTGTATGAGTGATCCATACCTCTGTTCAAAATGTCACACTAAATGTCACAATATTTGTCGTAATACTTGCCATAATAATACCATATTTTGATCTCCTATTGGGAGGAGCGACAAAATTAGCCCCAGGGGACTCAATTATCCAATAAAAGGCGACAATATTTGTTTTAAAAAAGACAGGAAAAAAACCCATCCGACCTCGTATTTCTGTCCCAAAGGACAAAAAAAAAGTAACCTTGAACAAACGTCGCTCAGAGAGCCAAACGGTAAATTGCAGAATTATTGATGGAGTAAATTTCCAGATGGCATTCCTTAATGCGCGTCATCCGTGAATGGGTTGTACAGTTTTACTTAACATAATTATCAAATATGTGAATAGAAACAAGCGCAGAATTGAGTCTTATTAAACACAATTCAAGAGGCGGCGGACTCAACCGAAAAACAATTTCATCCACTGAAAAATAACACATGTATACACATACACGCGCATAAACACGCATACTTTCTCTCTCTACATAAACCGACCAAAAAAAAAAAGCAAACAAAAAAAAAAAAGAGTAAAGTACAGCATAAGAAAATATATGCTATCAAGATCTATGCCATGAGCTGTTTGCAATATACAAGAAACCTGCTCTGTTTGGTTCGGTACTAAAGTTATTGATTGTTATGTTTTCAATGTGCAACCTAACAAATATGAAAGAATTAGTATATTTTCTGATGTGGAATCTGCATCATTTGTTAAACATGAGAAATCGGGTTTTTCTTGATTTTTTTTTTTTTAAACATTTACGGTTTACTGTGTATTAAAATTGAGTTTTACTGGGTTAATTTACAAATGTCTCAATTTATTTTTCTACTTCTTTCTATCTGTCTGTCTGTCTGTCTGTCTGTCTGTCTGCCTGTCTGTCTGTCTGTCTGTCTGTCTCTCTCTGTCTCTGTCTCTCTCTGTCTCTGTCTCTCTCTGTCTCTCTGTCTCTCTCTGTCTCTCTCTCTGTCTCTCTCTCTGTCTCTCTCTCTGTCTCTGTCTCTGTCTCTGTCTCTCTCTCTCTCTCTCTCTCTCTCTCTCTCTCTCTCTCTCTCTCTCTCTCTCTCTCTCTCTCTCTCTCCCTCTCTCTCTCTCTCTCTCTCTCTCTCTCTGATCATATACTCGAATTATTGTCTGATTTACTGTATAGATATTTTGGATTTTTTTTTTTTCATTTGTTATTTTTTTCTTATTTTCATTAAGTTCTTGTCTGTTAAAAAAAAACAACTTTATTTGGATTATGATTAGGTAATGTCATTGTATGTTGTTATATAACCTTTATAATGTTGTATGCCTTTAATTTAATGCTTAAAGTAACATGTGGGAATGAAAGGGTATGGTATGCAAGATAAGTCAAGATAAGCCCAATTCTTAACCCTTTGAAAATAAAGTTCGTTCGTTCGTTCTCTCTCTCTCTCTCTCTCTCTCTCTCTCTCTCTCTCTGCCTCTATCTCTCTATATATTTTTCTCTTTCTTTCACTCTCTTGCATTCTGCAGCCGGAAAGAATATAGACCTGCTATTTAGGACAATCAAAGATATTCTCCAGGGGTACGTAGGTTCGGTAGTATTAGTGATATAACTATGTGCTACTCTGCCAAGAATATAGTTACCCTGCCCGCATAACCGTATCAGCTGACTTAAAACAAAAAACATGCCAACACTCTCTGAGAACTGCGATTCATTTACTGGTGCTTCCACGAAATCTGTGCAGGCAGGAGACATTTGAGCTGTGACGTCAATCCATTTTTGATTCTCACTCAAGTGATAATTGTTCAGCTCGTCCACTCCTCGATGACTTGATAAAGCAAGTGAGCGCCAAATTAGACACAGCTGATGACGGTTAATGATTCTGGGAGCCAATGTTCCCCATAAGGCAGTGATGTAGCTCAGCCATGTAATTATCTATACTCTGTAGC
Source organism: Oreohelix idahoensis (assembly GCA_024509875.1). Classification (NCBI taxonomy): domain Eukaryota; kingdom Metazoa; phylum Mollusca; class Gastropoda; order Stylommatophora; family Oreohelicidae; genus Oreohelix; species Oreohelix idahoensis. Next base: position 210,084 of record JAMPIV010006983.1, on the reverse strand, counting down.
ACACTCTGTAGCAACAATTATAATGCATTATAATTATAATGTAGCAACTTGTAAGTGGCTATATCAGATGGTGCTTGACCGGAAAAGCGCACAGCAGCGGAGCAACACTGATAGGGGCATATCTATAGCACCAGCCAAATCTTCAGTATAAAGTGGTTACATCACAAGAATCTGTATTCAAAACCTGGTAGCGTCACGCTCTAGTCTATACACACATGTAAATGGGTTCTTTACTCTACCCTGAAGTTATGGAAGGCAAAGGCAGTGAGGAATAAAACTAGTCACCCCCACCTCATTCAGCTAGACATAGTATTGTGAAGTCTCTAACACTTCACTCCCCTAAGTGTCTACCTATTATATTTGTTCACAGAAGCGTTCCATGTTATACATCTATAGTCTATTACTGATATCAAACAAAGCCAAGGCCTATAACTGACCCTAACGACACCCAGACCTCGCATGTTACCACTCCCTTCATGGGACCCTCCTCAAGTTTTTATAATACCCAACCAACATATTTATTTACATGCACTGTCTTACTATTTTCTTTTCATTTTCTTCTCGCTATTTCTTTCTCTTCTGTTTTAGTTCGTCTGTCCCTAACGAAGTTCTTTGGCCGTAACGTAGGTTATTTTCTTTGGTTTGTTTTGGTTTTAAGGACTATCTTCATTACACACGGACAACACCATCAGTGCTCCTATCTCCACCCTTAGATCACACAAGGAAGATTTCAGCACAGCGCACGAACTCCGTAGCACCTGCGAGAAATCCCAATGTGTATATAGGAATCACACCTTCTATAAATATTTTTGTGGTGGGTAGGTTTCTAATTTTTAAATGTTCTTTGTCCTTTCCAGAGTAAGACACATCGACTATTTTCTTTTACCCTAATGTTTATGATTGCTTGACTGTTGTCCTCATCACTTTCTTAAACATGTAGAACACATTATTATATCTTTTTATGTTATTGTTTGTCAAATGGACAAAATAACAACCATTACTAAACGGCCCGTGGTAACTTCTCTGTATAAATGTTTTCTTGGGTATATTTGCTGCTTCCACCTATGAAGCCCTGTATAAAAGAAATATACATTTCATCTGTCCATCAGATGTCTCCAACGTATAAGAATTATAAAAAAAGTTAAAGGTAGTCCTATAGTAGATTTTGCCGTAGGGTAGTGAAGTGTTAGAGACTTCACTATGCTAGGTCCAGCTTCAATAGATAGAGTGACCAGTTTCTTCCTCCCTTCCCTATGTCGTAGATTTTGGATAGGTGATTAAGATAGACTCTGGTCCCGTCTGAATAGAACTGGAAAAGGTGGTAACTCAGTGAGAGATAAGGTAAAGAAATAGATTTCACGAGTGAAAATGGTGAGAAGGTAGAGTCTGTCCCTGGATTGAGAAGATACTCTAGTCCAACTCTAGTCCAGCCTATCTCTACGAATGAAATTTGTTTTTCAGACAGTTTACCTTTCTGTATATATTAACATATACACTGTAACCAATCACATACACACACACAGATAAGTGACGACAACTTGACGCACAAACGTGAAACTATATTAATGGAGTAGGGATATTGGGCCGAGCTGACCAGCACAGGTAAATACGTTTTATGTTAAGTTTATTTACAAAGAAAAACTTCACAACATCTGGTATCAATAGCAATAGAAAAATAATAGGTTACAGAAATCATAAAGAAATAAACCCCATAAGTGCAATCCCCTCTGTTGAGACAAGATCCCACAAGAAGAAGTTAATTAACCCCCAAAAGGTCAAAAGATTAGCACTATGGTATAGAATACGATTATACTGTAAAGAACAGAGTTCCTAATTGATCTATTCTGAAAACAACAGTATTAACAAAACAAAAGAAAGGCAAAACAAAGTGAGTACAATGATTATACAATAGAAGAATTATTCATTCCTTCTTTCTCTCGCTTCAGACAACATGTGGCCACGTTCATTTGCGCTTACCTAATTGTTGATTAACAACATCTGGAACATATCTCCGTGGTACAAACAACAAATCCAGTGTTGGGTTGTTTTGGCAAAGTAAACCCCAGCTCCTCCAAGTTTGATTAATCCTGTTATTTGGGGAACGCTTACTTCGTTACTGTTAATTGGATCTGTTTATTTCACATCAATTAGTCCAGGTAGGAAAATAATTACGAGATCTAGTGTTCACAGTGTCATTAGCTTGTAATTCCAATACTTAAAGAGAATGTCAGGTATGTAAATATCTTACTTACTTACTTACTTAGTCGTTCCCCTTCTACCGTGAGGTGTAGAGGTTTGGAAAAGAGAGCGCCAGACTATCCTATCGGCTGTCTTCCTCCTGGCCTGGTTCCATTCTAGTCCTCCGTCCTTCAAAGATTGTCTAATGTTGTCCTCCCAGCGGACTCTGGGTCGTCCTCGGGGTCTGGATCCTTGGCTCTTTGTTTTCCATGCTTGTCGTGGTATCCGATCTTCTCCCATTCTGCAGACATGGCCAAACCATCTTAATTGGGACTGTTCTACTTGGGTCTGCAGGGGGTAGGATTTAAGGCCTTGACGTATCGTCTGGTTGCGTACCATGTCTCTTCTTGTTACTTGTATGTAAATCTATCGGGATAAAAATCCTCGTCACACCACAGGGATCGGTAGTTGGGAAATGTTAATTGTTGATAATTTCGCCACAGCGGGCTGAATGTATATGAAAATGGAAAACGAAATCTGGATAGCTATAGGTCCAGTTACAATTATTTTTATAGTCTTTTGTTGGTACTCTCTCTCTCTCTCTTTCTGGGTAAAACAAGAGAGCCGAACAGGTCAACCTCGAAGACCCGCTATTTGCATAAGAATGTTTGTTTTGCGTCTATTGGACGTAGACTTAGACTCGTTTTTCTCAGATTTAGGCCGCTGGCAGTTTTGGGTTGTGATCCGTACTGGATTTATAGGAAGAAAATACATAACATTTAATCACAATATCAGTATCTATCCTAACCCGCGTAACGGTATGATTTATTATTATCCACTCGGTTATTACATTTAATTAGAAACCACAAGTGTACATCTTATTTTATCGTTTTAAAAAAAACCCGTGAAATAAGCGCTAGTCATTTATAAAATTACTCATAATGAATTAGAAATAAATATATATTTCGTCAGTACTCATAATGAATAGTGCATTTACTAGTCAATTAAAATATCTCTTACTGGTTAATAGCAATTAATTAAATTTTCGTTACAGCTGGGAGAATTAGATATACATATATATATTTTAATCTGCTAGCCAATTAACACAGTAAATTCTAATGAAATATAATGACGAACTTTTAACAATTAAATCACTCAAAATGCTAGTATAATATTTATCGCAACACAGAAATTTACTATATCCAATCGAAATACTAAGTAATTCCACTAGTACAATGGTCTAGGATTCGAAGCTAGATGTTCTGAAAATTATGTGGCTACTCGATAAATGATTTTAAAAAGCTGGGATATATAAATATGAAATTGGTCTTAATTCGCTAGATCTTGCGAGATATCACGCCTTGCCCGTATTTTTGGGGAAATCTGCGGTCGATTCCTGAATCAAAGCTTAAATTCTCACCTCTGCCGACCGCACTCGACTTTGGCAACGAGCAAACTGTCTTTTGATCTCCGCTCGTTCCGTAGCTAATTACATTCTCTGGGACTCACGGAATGTGGTTATCTCCCCTTGAGGAAATGCAACCGTCCAAGGTCCGTCTTTTGAATAACCGCCCTTGATTCTACAAATATACGACCCGTTCTCGGATCTGTCACTATTTCAACGATTGCCCAATCGTTCGCGTGATAATACAGTTAACGGCTCTGGACTAGCTAATAGGTCTGTTTGTAAACATTCCTAGTGTCTGTAAGACATAGAGAAAAAGAAAATAGGCGTGGCTAAAATATGAGTTCCACAGACATCGAAGCGCATGCCTTCTGCGTTAACAAAACGTGAATATTAATAAGCAAGCAGAGGTGGAAAACCAGGTGGAAGCAAAAACGTGTGGATTCATGTAATATATTTACATAACTCTGTCACACCTTGTCTAACGCAAGAGCAGAGTCAAATGTCCAGTTATAGCTGGGTGGACTGGAGTGTGACGCCACTGTTTTTTTTCGAACGCGGTATACTTTGCCGCGACAGGACAGTGCACTAACCGCTCTGCCAAACGGACGCGCTTCACCATTAGAGTCCTGCATAACATGAAGATACATCTCATCTATTTCTCAGAAGACTCCATCGTGTATCAATTACACCTAAAAAATTACAATATTAACTCATAAACAACGAGAGACAAGTAATCGCGGCCGATTTTCCCCCGTTGGTAATGGCGGGAAGCCATCTTTGGGGGTTAGCTTATTTGGACTAAGTTTTTATTCTGTTTAGTTCTAAAATTGTATTGTATTATAATAAAGTAGCCTCATCTGTCATAATTGAAGAAGTCATAGACCTCAGCAGCTTTATTTTTCCTGATGTTCGTTTCAGCATATTCTTTTCTCTTCTGCTTGTTGTGAGAGCTTCTTTTCTCTTCTGATTGTTGTGAGAGCTTCTTTTCTCTTCTGCTTGTTGTGAGAGCTTCTTTTCTCTTCTGATTGTTGTGAGAGCTTCTTTTCTCTTCTGCTTGTTGTGAGAGCTTCTTTTCTCTTCTGCTTGTTGTGAGAGCTTCTTTTCTCTTCTGCTTGTTGTGAGAGCTTCTTTTTTCTTCTGCTTGTTGTGAGAGCTTCTTTTCTCTTCTGCTTGTTGTGAGAGCTTCTTTTTTCTTCTGCTTGTTGTGAGAGCTTCTTTTCTCTTCTGCTTGTTGTGAGAGCTTCTTTTTTCTTCTGCTTGTTGTGAGAGCTTCTTTTCTCTTCTGCTTGTTGTGAGAGCTTCTTTTCTCTTCTGCATGTTGTGAGAGCTTCTTTTCGCCCAAATCTGAGGTGGCACCGTAGGGAGCATTGACATTTGATGCAATCGGCAGCTTCATCCTCCCAGGTCGCTGCATTTATGTCCAGTGCCTTCGTGTCTCTCTTGGTCATATCTTTGAACCTCAGTACCTCGACATTTGTCACTTTGTTCTTCCACGATATACCAAGGATGTGGCGTAGATGAAAGAAAGTGAGCCTCTAATAATGTATTAATCCTCATACAATTTCGCTTACAACTATGTAAAACATTTCTGAAATTTTTAAAAAGATTTGTAAAGAGCCGACCTTTAACCTTAAACGCCATAAGAAAACTGAAAGCGACATAAAATTAATAGCGTCAAACAAGGAAACACCACCACGTCCTTTAAGGGTTAATTCTCATGTTCTTATCTCTATTTGGTTTGTACGTCTTACATTTGTCCCTGACGAAGACTTTGTAGTTGTAACGTATCATCGTTTTCCTTTGTGCTCCTCGCGGAGCATGAAGCCTACACTGCAGCTTTCTTTCCAGCAGTTCTACATTGGCGAGCCAACTATGATAATACCATACTTGAATACCATAATGTCCATGATGCTGGCAACCTCATGCCAAACAAATAGGTGCAGAAACCACTAGTGCAAGAGTTTGTGCATCAAGGGTGTAGCCTCAAGGGGGGCATCTGTAGTGGGAACTCCATAATCTATAAGGTGTGAAAAGGAGGTCATGATTACGATGATAATGACGCATACCATAACATCTCTTTCATTCTTACCACCTCTTCTCACCCTATCATGAATGGCTCATCGCGGTAACAATAAGTCTTTGTGTTAGTAGATCTAAGGCTGGCTCATCACGGTAACAATAAGTCTTTGTGTTAGTAGATCTAGGGCTGGCTCATCGCGGTAACAATAAGTCTGTGTTAGTAGATCTAAGGCTGGCTCTCGGACAGTGCATCCACTACGGGGGTCGGCTTTAAAATGTATTTGTTTTTAAATTATAAAAACATTAAAATTTTTAACGAACAAGAAAAACGAAACAGAAAATGTTACAGTAAATGAATATTTGCCTATATGAAACTGTACGTTGTACTATATGTTTGTATTATTATTATTATTTATTCCTAAATAGCACATTCAGCGCACATTTGTAATTCTACACGAATACAGAAGAAACAAAAATTTCCTACATAAGATTTTAAAAAAGCATAACGGTATTAAGTTTTTCTAAAATGGTACACTGAACATTACCTGCGGACATTACAGTACAATTCAACTGATTAGTATGAAATTGAGTCTCGTAAAAGTACAAACTATAACTGTTTGGGACTGGGGGTCTCGCCATCAGGAGACCTCGCTCCACCGTGGAAAATCCCCAGGGTCAGCTCTGAGTGGATCATTTGTGTTTTATGATAAGAGTTAACCTTATCTGGAACATCGGGGTAAGTGTCCGTGTTTGCTACGACTTCAAATTAACGCTTTTCTACCCACTTGTACATTATTTTTTTTTGCTTCATCTTTTCTTTCTCATTTTAAGAGCATCCAGTCGTTTAAGCAGTTATATCGCTTACCTCTCGTGGTACAGATACCGGGTTCTGAGATAGAAAGTTGGTAGTGTGACGTTCCAGTCTACCCAGCTGTAATTGTCTACCTGACTCTGCTCGTGAGTTATGGAAGGCAAAGGCAGCGAGTAAAAGAACTGGTCACCCCACCTCATTCAAAACTGGACTTTGTGTTTTGAAATCTCTAACACTTCACCTCAAATTTGGCGAAAAGAAGCTCTCAGAACAAACAGAAGAGAAAAGAACGCGTCGAAAGGATCACCAGAAAAAAAAGCTTAGGACTATCACCTAAAGGGCGCACTCCCAAAGTCAGTTATGACTGAAGACAGCTACTACTACTAACATTTCACTCCCAAAGTTAGTTATGACTGAAGACAGCTACTACTACTAACACTTCAATCCCAAAGTCAGTTATGACTGAAGAGAGCTACTACTACTAACACTTCACTCCCAAAGTCAGTTATGACTGAAGACAGCTACTACTACTAACACTTCAGTCCCAAAGTCAGTTATGACTGAAGAGAGCTACTACTACTAACACTTCACTCCCAAAGTCAGTTATGACTGAAGACAGCTACTACTACTAACACTTCACTCCCAAAGTCAGTTATGACTGAAGAGAGCTGCTACTACTAACACTTCACTCCCAAAGTCAGTTATGACTGAAGAGAGCTACTACTACTAACACTTCACTCCCAAAGTCAGTTATGACTGAAGGGAGCTACTACTACTAACACTTCACTCCCATATGGCAGTTTTTGCTTTGAGACTACCTTTTTACCTCTTACTGTACTTTCTGTGCTTTTTTGTTTTCAATTCATTTTACCTTTTTTTTTTTTTTTTGCTTTTTCTAGCATCACTTCTTTTATCATGTCTTATCTGCTAAGAAAAAAATTATCTGCTCTCTCACGTGTTTTTCCTCGCGCTATTTTCATCACTTCAATATTGCTCTCCTTTTGGCTGTTTGTTGTAACACCAAATTCTTTCTTGCAGCACTTTTCTCTCCCTTCATCCGATTATGATGACGTTATCAAGGTTACTTCGTAAACCTCCGGATAACTTTTACAACCGAGTCCACGTTTTCTAAACTAAGTGCTACTCTATTTATAACACATAAGGAAGGGAAACCCGAGGCCTGTAAACAGTAAATAAATATTAGACAAACATAAAGGTATATTTTCAGGCACTCGTAAGAAATAAAGAAGTAGAAAACTAGACAACAGAAAAACAACAGACGTGAGTGGCTTACCCAGGACTCGAACCCAGGACCATCCGTGCGACAACCCCTATCACCTATACCTAGATGGCAGGGAGGATAGTGTGATTCGCTTGCATAGCTAGGCGGGGGTTGTCGTACGGATGGTCCTGGGTTCGAGTCCTGGGTAAGCCACTCACGTCTGTTGTTTTTCTGTTGTCTAGTTTTCTACTTCTTTATTTCTTACGAGTGCCTGAAAATATACCTTTATGTTTGTCTAATATTTATTTGCTACTTTATTTACCTTTTTTTTGTTGTTGTCATGTGATTATTGTTAATTTAGTATTTAAAGTATCGATTTTGTCGTACTATGTATAGTCTGCGCTGACAAAGGCTTTTTTGTTGTTGTTGTAATAGTAGGATTTTTTGCTTCGTTTTAGCGAGGCCCACCTCGTTAAACCTAGATATGAGGGCCGTCGGTTATATTAGGGTGTATGTCCAAGTATAAAATAACTTTTGGACTGGCCTAGCACTTTCTGACAAAAGTGGATTTTGTAAATACTATCGGACGGTCAGTTATTCCGTTTTGCGGAACTGACATCTCAGTCATGATATCTATGATAGGAGTTAAATCCATCGGGAGCACGGGTGGCTCTTTTAGAAATGACTTTACACTTCTGTGTGTTTGTGTGTTTTGTTTTACGGACGTTAATACACTGACTTTAATAGTTATACAGACGTTAACGGTTGCTTTTCACTTTCTCTTTCTCTGTAATTTAAGAACTTTTTTTAACTTCAATCTTTCACCACACATGAAGGTACCATTGCGTTGTAATAGACAGTGAGGTACCGGATTACGGCGGTCTCGACTTACGGTAACCCGCCGATACGAACGAGCTGTCTACCTAATTAATTTTAAGTTTCGGTGAAATTTCAATTAATTGTCAGCTACTGTTACGTTACCCCTTCGTTACATATGAACGAGGGAAACTAGTACAGATGCGGGTGAACAGCAGACGTACGCCGGTCGTACTGATTTAAAATATTAGAAACGTGACATTATTTAAAACCAATTGGTGCTCTCGTTTCTCAAGGCGAATGCTGTCTCGAAAGGCTGTTCGTGGTGTTCCCGGTAACGGGCCTTCCCAGTTGTGCCGTTATTTTAAAGGAGGAGAGAGTGATTGAGTGGAGGTGTGTGGAAGAATAAAGAATAAAAGAGTGACAGAAGAAAGAAGCAGGCACTATTCTATGAAGAATGCCTGCTGTCCACTGACAAATGAAAGAACACTTCTCTCTCTCTCTCTTAATCAGAGCAGTTCCTTTTTAAGAACGTGAAAAGGGATATTATAAGAATAGTAAAACGTGCCTCTTGGTGAATCTGCAGAGAGATTACTGAAAAAATGTAGAATATAGGCAGAGGTTTAGGCAATTTCATCACACTTTATCACTTCCCTGACTTCTGTAATCATATTGTCATCAACAATTACAGTGTATTTTGGCTCGTTCCCCCAGGTAAAAGACTAACAGACTTTATCTTATTAGAACACCAGTTGTGAAAAAAAAGAATAAAAGATGTAATCTTATTACCAAAAATGTTTACATTCAACAGGTTGCGCATTTGTTTCGCGCTTATTTTTGCTTGTAGCTTTTGCACCATTGTTTTATAAGTATCCAATATTCATGTGAAGTTAATGTCCAGGGTTCTTTCTTTACGTGCTTTGCAGACAAATATTAATTTTTTTTGTTCACACACCGCTTTCTTCAAAGAAAGTAATAACTGCCACTTGACGGTCATAAACTTTATTACACATGAAGAACGTTACAATAGACCCATTGATGTGGTCGGGCAATGAATACACAATTAGTCACAAAACTGCACACTCAGGCTTTTACACTGCCTGTAATCTTGAATATCGTCACGCGCGTACACAAAAGAGATTTATATCATCCTCTCAATAATTAACTGTGAAATTAACCTGTTCTCAATATGTGTTAAAGGTGCTTACTCGGACAATAAGAAACTTGGTACATATCAATATATATTTGGGACCACACACATATTTTACACATCCTTCGAGCCCACAGGCCGGTTTCTGAACTCTACTTTTTCTACATACCCCGCTTGTTCACCTCTCATTCTCCCTACACAGGCCTTGCTAAAAACTTCCTCTCACGCTGCTAGTGAATCTATGACACTGCCAGTCTCACCACGTGACATAAAGAGGGCTGGGTAGCGAAGCGGTGTTTTGGGCATTCAAACTTAACTACATTTTCTAACTCCCAACATTGCCTCCCTGTTCCCGAGCGGAAACCAAGGGTTTTCGCTTGAGAACGGTCGATAGTTAGCCCAAGAACTACTAATGTATAAGGAAAGAAAAATCATACAGCTCAGAATAATATATATATGAAATAGTAATTATAGTACCAAATGACATGAAAACTGATAAATCTCAACAGTTTGGACAAAATGTCATCCAATCTTTCAAACAATGCAATGAAAATCGTCAAATGAATGTTTCAATAAGTATATCACCTGAAAAACCAAACAAGATCATACAATGTCAACATTTGGCACAAATAATGTCACTTTCCAGTTACATTCCTTGAAAATAGGTCTGTCAGAAAGTTTTCTGATCCCTTGATTGGAATAATTGTATATCTATTTTCTTGGATAAGCAAAAACCATCTGTGTAATCTACTGTTTGTTGTAGTTTTTTATTTAGTGATGTTAGTGGACGGTGATCCGTTTGGAGGTAGAAGTGTGCGCCAAGTAAATAGCGTGATAACATTCCATACACCAAATGATGGACAAGAGTTCTCTTTCACTCGTGGAATACCGAGTTTCTGCTGGTAGCAACTTTCTGATTACATACACACATGGATGTGGAGTATCATTGAACCATTGCAACAGGCAACCACCAATGCCAGTCTGGGAAGCAACAGTCCTCAGAAGAAATGGCATAGTGAAATTAGGCAACACCAAAATAGGTGCCTTGGAAAATACAGTTCTAATTTTGTTCAAAGCTCCACTGCAAGTATCAGACCAAACGATTTTATTAGGAGCACCTTTTCTAGTCAAAGATGACATGACAGAAGAAATAGATGAAAAGTTCGGAATGAACTTGTGATAAAAGTTAATGAGTCCTAACATGCTTCTAACTTGTTTCTTTGTCCAAGGAGTTTCTAATTCTAATCTGCGTTTGACAGTTTGCTGATCAGGATATAACATGTGGTTACCAACACGGTGACCAAGAAATGAAATTTCTCTACAACCAATCTGAACATTTGAAGGTCTAACTGTCAAACCATGCTTTCTAAGTAACTTTAATAAATATTTTAATCCCATGATATGTTCTTGCCAAGAACTATTGAATAAACAGATGTCTATGTATGTGATGACATCAGCCCTATCTCCTAAGAGTCTCCGCATCATGCGCACAAAAGTCGCGGGAGCATTGACAAGGCCAAAAAAAAAATATAATTCCATTAGAATAACCCACATGGAGCCATAAATGCGGATATCGGGTTGGCCTTCTCAGTTAAAGGGATCTGCCAATATCCCTTGGAAATATCTAGTTTGCTAAAGTATGTAGCCTGGGATAGTTGTGATAAGAGATCCTCCAAAACAGGCATAGGCTCAGCTTCTGTGACACTTTTAAGACGTCTAAAATCAATGCAGATGCGAAGAGATTTATCCCTCTTTCTAACTAGAACCATAGGAAAAGCGTAAGATGATTCAGAAGGAGAAATTATACCCATGCGTAGCATATCCACCTGAGATCTGTAGTGTAATGGTATAGTATACGGTCTGAATTTGATAGGGTGATCATCACTCAATGTAATATCATGAGAGATAACATCAGTGCGACCTGGAAGTTCAGTCAGCACATCAGAGAAATATTCTAAAACAGCAAGACCCTGTTCTCTATAACCAGAATCTAAATCACCGGGAAAAGTTACATCTATCCAAGATTCGGAAGATGTTAAAGGCAGCAGGGGAAAATTAAAAGAAATATCGCTCGTTTAGAATCATCAGATTCCACAACAGCAGAAAGAGTGTGTCGAACAGGAACATCAGAAATACTGTCCAAGATAGGTTCTAACTAAGCAGGGCGCTCCACATACAATTTTAACATATTAATATGACATATTTTGATTTTGCCCATTATGACAATGACATAACCTGCATCAGTTTTCTTCTCAACCACCTTAAAAGGGCCCTGCCAGGAAATTAGCAGTTTATTTTCTTTGGCCGGAAGAAGTAGCCATACTTGTTCTCCTTGTAAGAACGAACGTAATTTTCGAGATTGGTTGAAACGCAATATCGACCTGTGCGAAGCATTATGTATCATACTTGATGCATAAGTACATGCATCCACAAGGCGTTGTCTGAGTTCAATGACCAGTTCATAACTGGTGTGGACAGTATTATACTCCACTGATCCCAACAACAAATCCTTGAGTATGTGCATTGGACATCTAGGGTTGGCACCATAAACCAACTCAAATGGCGAAAATCCAGTGCTCTCATGGGGCACTTCTCTGTAAGCAAAGAAGACCGCTGGCAACATTTGGTCCCAGTCAAGAGAACATGTCTCAGTGACTTTGCCTAACAACTGCTTCAACGAGCCATTGAAACGCTCGCAAACGCCATTGCTTTCTGGATGTTATGGGCTAGTGAAAGAATGCTTAACTGATAACATTCTCTCAGTATCTTTCATCATCTGAGACATAAATTGAGTACCGCGATCTGATAATATTTCCTCAGGAAATCCTATGCGGCAAAAAATAATAAATAAAGCATCAGCGACAGCTGCTGAGGTGATAGTCTTCAATTGTATGGCCTCCGGCCCACGTGTACATAAGTCTATAAACATTAGGATATATCGATATCCTCTCTCAGATGTGACCGACATAGGACAAACTATGTCAACCGCAAGCTTGGTAAAGGGCCATAATGGCACATCAGTAACTTTTAAGGGTTCAGCATTGTGCTTGCCACTACGGGCTACCTTTTGACAAGTTGTGCATGACCTGCAGTATAGCTTTACTTCTTTGTTAACACAGAGCCAATACAAATTCGAGGTGACACGAAACAAAGTACGCTTAATCCCAATATGACCAGTTAAAAGCGAGTCATGGGCAGTATTTAATACAATAGGACTAAAACTATTTAGAATAACTACCTGTCTCCTGACTGAAACATAGTTATCAAAGCATCAAGTCAGTACTGAGTTTTTTTTTTATTTCGAACCAGTAACGTGAAGTTTTTGTGTTCTTCACATGTTTGCTCTCTGCTAGAGCAAACAATGGTTGCAACGCAACATCTTCGTGCTGTTTGACTACGAACCATTATGAGCATTCTGAAGAGATGCTCTCTCACTAAACGGTGTAGCTGGCTCTGCCTTGGATTCAGTGGCATGCTGGGCCCTAGTAACCACATAATTAGCCAACACTGGGTGAGATTCAACCCATTTATGTATCTCCTCTGGAAAACAATCCTTAATACCTGGTATGTTACCAAGGATAATGTCTGATACTGGTTGCTCAAGGACACATGCCCTTACCTTACCTGTAAAGAAAGGTGTGGCAATATCTATTTATGCCACTGGATAACACTCTATACTCCCTCCAAATGTTATGCACTTCACTGTTTTACCAGTGAAGGCAGATTCATCAATTAACGATCTACGGACTCCAACAGTGGTACATCCGGAATCACGAAGGACACTTACAGGCCTGTTATACAGGAAACCAGTATATAACGTGAAGCGTCCCACGTTCTTACAAGATGACATAGCAGGTAGAGCATGCCCGCAGATCAATCTGGGCTGTGAACCAGGTTGGAATAAAGATTTGCACCCATAACAATTTTCATCATTAAGTGAGCTAACAACACATGCATTGGCATGGTCGGCTCCCTCCTCATCATTCTTCTTTGTAGTTACACATGCATTACCCTTATCATGGTTTCTATTGTCATGATGCCCACAGTGTTTGTTAGTACTGTTTCCATAGTATTTCTTATAAGGTCTATTCCTAGCACAAGACAAACATCTGCTATTATTTCTATTACCACTGTAGGGTGCATTGTAAAGTGTGGGTCTATGATCTATCCGTTTGTGATGCATTTCATCACCACGGCCAGAATTGTGCCGCCACTGAACTTGGTTTGAATAACCATATTCTCGTCTCTGTGAGAAGTTAGATGGTGACCTCTGCATTGGGAAGTTATATTTTCCACGGTAGTTGGATCTGTAGCCTTGCCTTACTCTGCTGTCCACACTCTGTGAACGGGGTCTCTGAGCACCATCTCTATAGTCTTGACGAGCCACACATACTGGCAGTACGTCCTTTGTCGTTGGTTTGTGAACTTCTTTATCTGGGTGAGCTGTCATATTTTGTCGCCCAAGTAATTCCATTGCCTCAAGGTCTTTCGGTTTCCTTTCTTGAAAAAAATGAGGCAAGATCGGTGCTACATGCCGACAACATCTTGTCACGTAACATTAGATCAAGTAGGCCAGAGAAGCTCTTATCAATACCGGACAACTCTATCCATCTTTTCGAATATAATTTAATGAATGAGATAAATTCTCCAAAGTCAGCGTTCCTGCTAGGTAGACATGAATGAAATTTATCACGGAACCTCGCTTCCGCAAGCTGAAATTTACGTAGCAATGTCTCCTTGACAACATCGTAGTCTTCTCTACTACTGCTGTCCAACGCAAAATAAGCATGTAGAGCGTCGGCTGTTAAGAAATCGCATAACGCAGAACTCCTTTGAACCTTAAGGATCTTCAACGTGTTCACATTGAGTTCAAGTCGTTGTAGGAAGCTGTCTATGCAGTCTCTTTGCTGGTCGAAATTTGGCAATCGTATTCGGTTTGTGGTCACAGGTGCACTAAAAGATGCCTTAGGAGCATCCAACTCCACTTTCCTTAAGGCAACAGCAATATCTAAATATTTTTGAACACGCAATTTCTCTGTCTCCAAATAAGTTTCTTTCTGTGAAGCTGCAGCAGCTAATCTTAGTTTCTCTATTTCAATTGCTTTATCTTTCTCCAATTCTCGCTCTCTTTCTACGGCCACTAATTGTTCCAGTTCAGCTTCAATCTTTAATTTTTCTTTTTCCGCGTCTATCTTTAATTTTTCTTGTTCAGAATCTATCTTTAATTTTTCTTTTTCAGCGTCTGTCTTTAATTTTTCCAGCGCAAGAGCTTGTGCAAGATCTTTTTCTTTCTCTTCCATCTTTATTCGCTCCAATTTCTCCTTTTGTCCAGTTCTAACTTGTCCTTCTCTAAATCTTGTGCCTTTTTCTTCAAGTCATGTTCTAACTGAAGACGTTTTAATTCACGTTCATTCTGTCTTTCTATGCATGCATGTTACTGTCGAATTGTGCGGTAGCAAAGGCTTCTAATTCCGCTCCTGGTTTATTAAATTTAATCCCGATATCTAGGAAGTCCTGCAACGAAGACATGATTTTCTCCCAGAAACCACTTTATGTTCAAAATATGGTGATATTTGTAATGATGAACAATGCAAAGCTCAATACATATGTAAGTCCTTCCAACCCAGCAAGGACATAATCAAAATGTGTTAAATTAAGGCGATATTAATGAACAATGCAGCACTCAATACATGTGATTTAAAAAAAATACACAAACATTTGCAATGTGTATCAATGGGTCCAGACAAAAGTACAATGAAAAAATGAAGGCAATGGTGTCAATGACAATGATGATGATGATATATTTCAAAATACAACACACACAAAAATAAATCAAAATCAACTAAAATAAGACAACAAAAACAATATTCTATATTAAAATGTAAACAAATAATAACTATTAGACACCACAAATAATTCACAACTAAAACCAAAAAAAAAAACCGTCACATTAACAACTAAAGAGAAGAAGGTATAGAAAGCACTATTACAATAACTGACAATATGTGACTCAGATACGAAACAATAACAACACGTCATACCTGACGGCACGGCTAAACATAAATGAATGTTCAGATGCAGATAAGGACTATCAATATTTGAATGTATGCGTCAAAGCGCTAAAATTCCCTAAATGCAAACCTCACATAAACCTACAGAAGATCATCTTTCATCATACGTCCGAGGAGGAATGACAAAAATGATACCTAAAATAAAATAAAAATGGCAACACTGAACATACAGGGGGAAAAATTGCGAAGATGGAGCACGATATGAAAGCACAAGATGCTATAAACTGGGTTATCACAATCCAGAAGCTTTTAAAATAAAACTAAACTTATCTTAAATGCAGAAAAAAACTTTTCTGGTCTGAAGCGAAGCGTTTGTTTACAATGGTCACATGACTCAGCAAGGCAACGCTGAGCCTAAAATAGAAACTATAAACTTCTGTAAACTTGTGTGATAATACGTCGTATGGTCGAACTGTTGTATTTAATCTTAAATAATAAGGTGCACAGAGTTTCTTTTATATATATAATGAATGTTTGTACATAGTATTGTTCCTGCAATGCCTTAACTGATGTTTGAAAAATAGGCAAATCGTTAGTCTTTAAAATATTCCGTAGGCAGAAATAAATACGAGCGTGTTTCGTGACCCAAATTCCTGCTGACGTCAATGGTCACGGGGCGTGGCTAGTTTGCCGCAGTGTTTGCAAAAAATGTTCGTTTGCAAGAATGTTCGTTTCCGAGAAGGTTGGTTTGCACGAATAAAAAGTTATTTTTAATGTTTAGTTCATAAAATAGCTTCAATCACGATGCATTAAAAGTGCGTCTGACAGTATATTTACAGTTCTATCCTATTAAAGTTCAACTGTTGCGAATGCATCATGCATAAACTTGTTGCTCATAATTAAATGTAGTCATCAATATTTGCTAGGCACACAGCTTGGCTTCCCATTTGTTGCGCATTTGTTTCGCGCTTATTTTTGCTTGTAGCTTTTGCACCATTGTTTTATAAGTATCCAATATTCATGTGAAGTTAATGTCCAGGGTTCTTTCTTTACGTGCTTTGGAGACAAATATTACTTTTCTTTCGTTCACACACCGCTTTCTTTTAAGAAAGTAATAACTGCCACTTGACGGTCATTAACTTTATTACACATGAAGAACGTTACAATAGACCCATTGATGTGGTCGGGCAATGAATACACAATTAGTCACAAAACTGCACACTCAGGCTTTTACACTGCCTGTAATCTTGAATATCGTCACGCGCGTACACAAAAAAGATTTGTATCATCCTCTCAATAATGAACTGTAAAATTAACCTGTTCTCAGTATGTGTTAAAGGTGCATACTCGCACAATAAGAAACTTGGTACATATCAATATATATTTTGGACCACACATATACGAGTATTTTACACATCGTCCGAGCCCACAAGCCGGTTTCTGAACTCAACTTTTTCTGCGTACCCCGCTTGTTGACCTCTCATTCCCCATGTACAGGCCTTGCTAAAAACTTCCTCTCACGCCGCTAGCGAATCTATGACACTGCCAGTCTCATACGTGACATAGAGTGTCTAGAGGGCTGTGTAGCAAAGCGGTGTTCTGGGCATTCAAACTAACTACATTTTCTAACTCCCAACACAACATAAAGGTGACACAATGAAAATAAAACAGACTCGATGTTTTGATTTCTACAAATATCAAATATAATTTTCAAAAAGACATATAGAAAAAGAAAACCCAGTCTATAGTGTTTGTTTTTACAAATTTAATACAAGTGTTACTTTGAAAATATTACTGTTGTTTAATAAAAAGGTTTTCTTCATGTGGACACATGTATTAAAGCTTCTCAATGCTCGTACAGTATACTCAGCTTTCTAATGTGTGTGTGTCTGTTTGGCTCTAAGGTTAGCCAAGTGCTACTGGTCTCCTGAAGTGTTGGACTCTTCTGCAGGACTCCTTGGGTAATGCTGTCAGACTACTTTTGCAGTTCCACGTTTCGGCCCTCAAGATTCCAGCTGTTATGTACCGACATTAATGCTGGACAGCAAATAAATGTAACATTGCCTTAGCTCAGTGATAAGCTGCAACGCATTTTTTCCCGCACCGCTCTGAAGGACTCAGTCATCAGATAATTTATGTCCCTGACTAAAGCGGGTATCATTCCAGTGTGGCATTGTAACCACGTGTTCTACCTTTCTGTCCCACTCTGGCTTTATTAGTTTAGAATGTCTTGCTAGCCTTGCTGAGCAAAAACATAGCATAGTTTTTACTTTTCTTAGTCTCTGCTTCTATCAAATGTTCTATAATTATTGTCGTGAAACGAAGTGTAACCCACTACTTTGTTAATCACTATGTCGAGATACAGATTTGCTTCAACCAATCAACTTGCACCGTTCACCAGTCTCTGAGACAGAATAAATTATACTGTTCACGCAGTTCACGCAAGATGGCGGCTAAAAACTGAATAAAATTAGGCTGTATGAGCAAAAGACGAAACCGGAGGAAACCAATCATTTTGCTCCGCCAGGAACCAACCGAAAGCCTTTCTTAAGCAGTTACCTGCCTATATAATAGGGCGGAATTTTATGCTAAACACGCAATCCCGAACTTGACGCCAGAGATACTGACTGAAGAGGAAGAAGCTGTCACCTTGATTGATTGTTTACCTGAGGGCATCGACCTGCAACCTACTTCACTAGTCGAGTCAAACTGGCCGTTTTTTTAAATCTTGGAGGGTAATTATAAATTTACGATAACCTTTAGGAAAATAGGCCTTCAGCAGGCATATAATGTTGGTATTTGTTGTGTGTCATTATACTACCTACACCTGTATATATTTAATATATTTTGGGTTCCCTATGAATGTATATGATTGAATAGACGAAGACTAATAGGACTCATACTTCAATCTATTGTCTCCTATATTCAGTCTATTGTCTCTGATAATTCCAAACTGCAAATATAACCAAAACAGTCCTTGTTATGACTCAATCTATTGTCTCCTATACTTCAATCTATTGTCTCATCTAACTCCAACTGCAATATAACCAAAACAGTCCTTGTCAGGACTCAATCTATTGTCGCATCTAACTCCAATCTATTGTCTCCTATAACTCCCACCTGATATATCACCAAACAGTCATCGTCTCATATACTCCTTTCATAAGAACATAACAATATTGTTAGGATATATGTTACCAGCTAGTATAGCACTTGACAGAGAGGACGTGGTATAGTATAGGGGGAAGGACATTGTTGTATCACACCTAGGTGTACATATTATTGGATTTATTCATGTATTGATTTATATTATGGGATGTATTCATGTATTAAATGTATTCATGTATTGAATCTATATTATTGAATGTATCCATGTATTAGTTTATCAGAAAGAATGCTTTGCAAGTAGACACATGTCTTGTCTCGCTATTGCTAAATCATACTGAGCCATGTTGTCATTCATCCTACATGCATACATCTGAGACACGCTCATTTCACTCACACTAGAAATAGGTGGGCTTGAGGACAGAAATTAGCCCCTATTTTTGCTTTGTTACAGGTTTATTTGTGTCCTAAAAAACCTGAGGTCGTATGTTCGAGTCAATCCCGCTGCCTGGAACTTCACAGGAGCATAGAGATTGTACAGAAGCTACATCTTTAGTCCCCCCCAGTCTTGGGTGGGCTAAAGTAACGAGCCTCAGCAGGAGTGGCGTGAATCAAACTAAGGAGAACAGAACGTTTTAAGAGATGAGTACTCATTCGTACCATTTCTGTCAGCATTGTGAGCATAGAAACTGTCAGTGATGAGAAAGTGACTTAACATAGCAAGAGACAAAATTAATAGCATAGCTGAGAAGTGTTATATCCTTAATTAACAGCACAGCTGATATAATTTTTGTTCCTATAATTGGAAAACTTGTTGTCTATATAAATATAAATATTTGTAAAATATATGTAAACTTACAAATTCATTACGTTCCATTTTTTCAACATTCACCCTTCAGCACAAGAGTAGATAGTGTATATATTAAATAAAATATAAGGAAATTGTATTTTGAACGACTTGTCAATTTTATCAT
Source organism: Oreohelix idahoensis (assembly GCA_024509875.1). Lineage (NCBI taxonomy): Eukaryota > Metazoa > Mollusca > Gastropoda > Stylommatophora > Oreohelicidae > Oreohelix > Oreohelix idahoensis. The sequence continues at coordinate 190,390 of JAMPIV010006983.1, read as the reverse complement.
TGTTAAGTAAAAATCTGTTTCCTTGTTTTAGTTAATATCACAGTTAGTTACACAGCGGAGGTGGCACTTTATGTCGGTCTCCTCTCTACTATTGTTTCGAGATCAGATCATTCACAGCCGTAACTAATTTGTGATACCAGTAGTCCTCTCAGACACTGGGACTTCACCATTTTCTGCAGAAATTCTATTTCTGTAATTGTCAGTACTATACTGATCCTACAGCCAATTAAAACCTCTCGCCACACTGGGGGCTCGTTCCTGGGATATTTCTGTATATCTTGAGCCATACTTAGTCTATTCATCTATCTACACTCTAACTTGTGCCAACCATAGGTAACATAAGAAAATAAATTTTTTTTTTGAGAAAATCATTATAGGATTTTAACAAAATTATTTTCTTAGGAGGAGTACCATTTAGTACTCAGTAAATAGTTGATGCTCACAAAGTTGCACGGACATTTTTTGTTCATTTAAATAAAGTAAGTTTAATTACAATAATTGGGTTATAGTAAATATACATACCCTATCTAAGTAACGCCATGGCTGATCTAGTGAAGTTCAGGACTGCGATCATGCAGATGGGTAAGGAATTAAATATGACAGGTGATGCTCTTACTCAGTATGTCACAACAGAAGTGGACAAACACATGGATAGGGAAGAAAGAAAGTTGCAATTAGAGGCTGAAGAAAGGCGGTTTGTTACGGTGTTATTTTAAATGACGGCGTCTGCTGGGGTTTACCCATGCGCAACGTTTAGGGGTCATTAATATTTATAGAATATGTCGATATTTTACGGTATAGTGAACGCGAAATATATGCGGAGATTATGACGCATTCGCGTTGGGAAGGTCACGCCGGGTGACTTGGTTACAGGGCCTTTGTTACGCTATCCGTCAAGCAAGAAGGTCGTGTCTTGTATTTCTTCCAAGGAAATAAGGCTGAGTATGTAGCCTATATTATATAGATGAATCGATGTAGACTTCAGGGTCAGTTCGGAAATTAATCTAAGCATGAGATTAATTAAATTAAACTAATAATGGAAGGAGAATCGTATTATGATTCAAATTGTAGATGTCAAGAACTCATGTGCTCATTTCTGGCTGTTGACTACAACAGCGCACGTATATAGCCACGATGTTCATCTGACATATTGTTTTGACACGGACGGACATGAATATTATGCATGTAATTCCTAATGAACTATATATGAACGTGTACCTACGTGAATGTCTTATGTGTGAACTGTAAATAAATTCATGGACTCTGAATTGAGGACTTTATCACATCGATACGTTACAGCTATTTGCTGCATTTGCCAATGTTGATGATTATGCAAATGAAGAACTCTTCTGATAGGAAAAATATGTACCTATAATGATGAGCTCCGAAAGGAACGAATGTATTCTTGGACATTCAACAAATGATTAATCAATATAACGTTGACCCTTACTCCAAGATGATAACCGGACGAAGCACGCATTCGCGATTGAACAAAATAGATAACCAGCTCTAAACCAGCTCGGCCTTATCTGTCCCCGCCCTTTATCAGCTGGCGGCCAGATGTGGCGTGGATAATTTCAAATATTAACGAGTAGAAAGAACTAAATTCCTTTCGATCGAAATGGACATTATTTGCAAATACACCGGTGACGTCATGCCCTTGACGACAGCATGAACGGTTGGAAAAGCCAGCAGCTGACAATGTCCATCAAAAAAAATTTATTTGAAGCTTTCAAACATCAAATGAAACCTATTGCTGACTTTCTCAATGATACAAACAAGCTCTCGAGTCTGTCGGCGAAGCATATAATGTACGATATTACCGCCAAAACAAGATAAGTCACTTATTTTAAAGGTTAAAATATTTCGTCTTGTTCGTCCAATAACGCCATGTTCTTTTTTCCTTGTATCCATGTTAAATATTGTTCCTGTCCTTTTCATGTAGCGGGTATGGATGGGCGGCGGTTCGGAATGAATAAAATGGCTCTCAGGATGCCGATATTCATTCTGAATGTTCCTAAGGCTGTGAATTAATAGCACCTCGCGAAGAAAGCGTCGAATTATTATTATCGGTGATCGTTTCGTTCGGACTTGCATTAATTCACTTTGCATGTTAGGTGTATAGTCATGTTATAACTGGTGTTTTCTGGTGTATTTGGTTCTTATTTTTATTCATTTACAGTCTTATGTTCGTAATCTATCTTGTTTATTCTGATCTAGCTATCTTTAATTTTAATTAAATGTATTGTATTAACGTCAAATGAGTCCTGTGACGTCACTATTTGTTACGTACACAGCTTAACTTTCTATTCAGTTCATTCTTAATCTCTCACTTCCGTTTTATACCACTTAGTTATTAATGCATTTTTTATTAAGAAAATGTCTTGTCGTATGGTAATACTGTTTCGTAATCCTTGGTTAACCCATTGTATTGTTTGTCTTCATTTCATCCTTTTATAATTTAATATTAATGCTGTAATTTCTTCATTAATAATAGTGTAGATGAATATAATTAAATTTTTATGAGCTTTAATGAGGAATTAGGGACTTTGCACATATTTGCAGTAGTAGTCCAAGAAATGGGCAATGCACTTTATAGCTCATGATTATGGCATAAAATATAATGATTAATTATTAAAACTTTATAACATATTAATACATATTTAATATAAATTAGTACACTTTCTCAGTACTATATTGTGAACTTAGTGACAATTAAGACTAATTATTTAGGGATAATACACATAATTATTAAATATTAGTATTAAGTGCTTGATATAATTTCAGCATCTTATATAACTAATTATCATAACTATTTATGATAGATATCAGTGAGTATATATATAATATTTTTACAAAATATTATAGATTGTGGAACTTATACATAACAATACAGGAATATTATAATTTCTTGTATTAATTATTCATTCGTTGAGTAATTATAATTATCGACATAGATTCTATTGTTGATTACAATACATAAGTAATTAAATACTTAAATAATTAAACTCCAAGAATGCTTACCTTGGATCATTTCATTAAAATTGGAAAAGATTGTAATAAAAAAGGGAGAGGCACTCCTTGAATTTGCTGAACAACAACTGGCAAGATATAAGGCAGAGATGGAAGAACTTGACAGAAAGGAGGCTGAAAGGAAAGCTATTGATAAAGCAGAGATGGAAGAACTTGAAAGAAAACAGGCGGAAAAGAAAGCAGAATTAAGACAAGAAGAAGAAAGAAAGGTGGCAAGAGATGAAATCCTACGGATTGAAGAAGAGAATAAATTGAAACGACAAGAAATCATACTACAGCAAGAAATGGAATTGCAACGGCTTAAATTGGAAACAGCAAAACTTAATTCGCAGAGTGCTGCAGCAAGCCAAAATGATAATGCTCAATCTGGATCTTCATCCACCCGACTTAAGGGCAATTATTACTTTAAATTACCACCATTCAAATTACACGTGGACGACCTTTCATCGTGGCTGGCGCGCTTTGAGGATATATGTAAGGTCAATAACCTTGACAAAACTGCATGGGCACTTAAACTTAAGGAATTTCTGGATGGCGAACCAGCAAGTGCAGCACAAAATATTGATCCTACATTAGCCACAGACTATGAGGCCATTAAGAATTTGTTATTACGTCGGTTCCATTTGAACGAAGAGGCATGTAGATTACGTTTCAAAAGTTTATTGCCAGATAATAATAAAGATTTTACGGGATTTATTGCTAACATACGCAATACTTTTAACAGATGGGTTGAACTGGCAGGTGTCAACAAATCTTACGACAAGTTAGTCGATTTGTTATTGAGGGATAAAGTGTTATCTTCTGTCAGCCCACCATTCTTTGCTTATCTGCAAGAAAGAAAACCAGAATCTATTGATGAGTTAGAAAAAATTTCTTTAAATTACTGCACAGCACATCCGAATGCTAATATTTCTGGCTCGTTGATAAGAGAACCTCTTCCTGTAGCCTCCAATATGGCATATCATAATCATAACAAACCTAGAACACACAGTGTGGACAGAGGTAGGTTCAAAGGAAACTATGACATTAATTTTCATAAGGGACAGAATAACTTTAACAATAACTTTAATAGAGGAAGACAACAAACCATAAATTATTCACCTCAGTCAAGATACAACAGTAATCCACGTAACTCAAGTTATAATCGGTCATATCAATATAATAATGGTAACAATTGGAAGAATAGCGATAATTATAACTCGAGACATCGAGATAACAATTATAATAGACGACAACGAGATAATTCAACTAATTATTCTCGTAATCGTTCTCATTCTCGTGGATCTTCACATTATAACCATAATACCGGGGCAGCAGTGACAAATGATATCACCCCTAAGGTTCAGGTTCCACCTAACGATAATACAATGAATTCTTCTGCTGCATGCTTTGCTATAAATTATAACGTGGCAAATAGTTGCCCACAATGCAATCTTATTTTGCAGAAGGCAAAGGAGACAGTGCTAAACTGCGGACACATTACACCAGAAGTAGGTCTTGTAGCCAATGATGGAACAGGCTCTCTGATTTTTAACAGAGGGATAGTAAACGGTTCTGTAGTTTCTGTGTTGAGAGACTCGGGGTCCACAACCATTGGAGTGCGACAGTCGCTAGTACATCCTAGCTGTGCAACGGGGGAATATGTCCGTTGCATGACTTTTGGGGGAACTATTGAGTTTTACCCCACAGCTATTATCCATGTTAACACACCTTTTTTCACAGGTAACGTGAAGGTATGCATGCTGAAAAAGCCAATAGCAGACCTTATGGTGGGTCGCATACACGGCAGCAAGGATTGTTCACCAGAAGATATTATTGAATGGGAGAGACACAATCTATGCACTGGAAACGCCGTGACAACTAGAGCTCAGACTATGCTCATGGAGAGTGTCAATGATAATAAGATGGATGCAGAAAAACAGGAGGATATTGAGGTCAATTCACCTATTGACAGGGAATCATTTGCTCACAAACAAAAAAATGACAAATCTCTAAATAAATTTTTTAACCTAGTTAATAAGGTTGATAATTTAACTTCAGGTAATAAGAACAAACATTGGTTTATTATGAAAAATGATATACTAATTAGATGTGTTAGTGATAAATCACTGGTAAAACAACAAGTGATGGTACCGGCTGCTTTTAGACGGTACATTCTTCAACACGCGCATGACTCGCAGTGTGCAGGACATATAGGATATACTCGAACACGATCTCGAGTATTATCTTCATTCTTTTGGCCAGGAGTGTCACGTGATATTTCGCAGTATGTACGTTCTTGTACTACGTGCCAGGAAGTGAAAGCCCGTGGGGCTTTTCACACGGCGCCTATTCAGTCTTGCGATATCTCAGTACGACCTTTTGACAAGATGGCCATAGATATAATTGGTCCACTTCTACCATCTGCGAGAGGACATAGATTTGTTCTCACGTGCATTGATTTATGCACACGATGGCCAGAAGCCATTCCATTGAAGACAACCACTACCACAGATGTAGCTGATGCATTACATCTAATTTTCTCTAGAATAGGGTTTCCTAGAAAATTATTATCTGATCATGGGTCGCAGTTTATATCCGATACCATGAAGGAGGTAATGAAAACCTGGAACATTGATAGGAATTTGAGTAGTATTTATCATCCCATGAGTAACGGTGCAGTTGAAAGACTTAACCGTACGCTTAAGCAACTTTTACATAAGGTTACTGTTAAACACCCTCAGGACTGGGACAGAGCACTCCCAGCTGTCCTATTTGCTTACCGAGAGGTGCCACATGAACAAACTGGCTTCTCTCCCTTTGAGTTAGTTTTTGGTGCCCCTCCGAGAGGTCCTATGGGACTGATAAAAGATTTATTAATTGATGCAGAGATGACTCAGGACACTCAGTCATCGTATGAGTATGTGATTAATCTTCGAAATAATATTATTGAGTCTTGCCAATTGGCAACAGCTTCTTCTGAGGCTGCAAAAGCTAAGGCTCGATGTATACAAAATCGATCTAGACGATTACGCCAATTATTCCCAGGCGATGAGGCTTATGTATTACTCCCTCACAATAACAATAAGTTATTGATCTCATGGACTGGTCCTTATAAGGTTACTGATAAAATTTCAGACGTTGATTACGTCTTAGATATCAAGGGACACAGAAAGATATTCCATATTAATATGCTCAAGCAATTTCATACACGTCCTATACACTTACAGTCAATTTTTCATGAATTAGATGACAATACTGTATCTACTTGTCATTATTCTAATCTATCTGTTATACAGGAGGAAGAATCTTCTTTTCCTGAAGTGCAGATGCCTTTACCTGTACTTACTGTCCAATCTACTGAATCTTGGCGTGATGTGACCATTTCTTCTACGGTTACACCGCAACAGCATCAACGCGTTGCTGATCTTCTACAATCTTTCCCAGATGTGTTAACTGATGTACCGGGTTGCACATCTGTAATTAGTCACGATATTATTCTGAACGATGATACACCAATTCGTGTTCATCCTTATTCTGTACCTCTACATTTTCTGAGTAAAACATCTCAGGAACTCGAACAGATGATATCATTAGGTATTATTGAGACTAGTACATCTCCATTTTCTTCTCCTTTAGTCATTGTCCGGAAAAAGGACAACAACATACGTTTATGTGTTGACTATAGGAAACTTAATGCGCAGACAGTACCGGATAGCGAACCACATCCTATCCTTGACGATTTACTTCCTCGTCTATCCAATGCTACACTTTTCACTAAAATTGACTTAACTAAAGGTTATTGGCAGATTACACTAACCGAAAGAGCCAAATACTACACAGCATTCTCAACTCCACAAGGTCTTTACCAGTGGAACGTGATGCCTTTTGGGCTAATGAATGCTCCAGCTACCTTTATTCGCATGATGCGAAAAATTTTAGCAGGTAGATCAGATATAATTACCTATATTGACGACATATGTTTGTTTAGTTCATCATTTGAGGAACATTTTTTGGGTCTTAAATCAGTTCTGGAAATATTGCGGGATAACCATTTAACCGCTAAACCAACTAAAATTCAAATAGCGTGTAATGAGATAACATTCCTGGGGCACATTATTGGATCGGGACGTATCCAAACAATTCCCAGTACGGTTTCTAAAATATTAAATTTATCTGTTCCTCAAACGAAGAAACAGGTTAGGAGTCTGTTAGGTTTAATCCAATACTATAGCAGATTTGTACCTCACCTATCATCCATCACGGCTGTCCTGTCTTCGTTACTAAAGAAGAACATGCCTTTAAGGATAAATTGGACCGACGAATGTGACAAAACTTTTCGCACTATCTTAAAAAAATTTTCATGCCCACCTGTTTTAAGATTACCAGATGCTTCTAAAAAGTTTGTTCTACGTACAGATGCGAGTAATTACGGACTCGGGGCGTGTCTACTGCAATATCATGATGATGTCCTTCACCCTGTACTGTATATCTTACGCAAACTGAAACCTCCGGAGACGAAATATTCCACTGTGGACCGAGAATTGCTCTCCGTAATCTGGGCAATTACCAAGTTGGAAAAGTTTTTGCTGGGATCTCCATTCCTGATCCAGACTGATCAGAAATCAGTGGCAGGATTACGTCGCTCAAACCATAAAAGTGCTAAACTTGCACGATTTGCTATTACGTTGCAACCCTACGAGTTCGAGATACAGTCGATACCTGGAACTGAAAACGTCATAGCCGACACGTTGTCCAGACATCCTACGGATTCTGAATGAATATTACAATTTCAAGAAAATTTTCTGACTAGTCAAGCATTACATTTGCAATGAACGGTATTGATATCAAGTCAGAATATACAACAATTCAGTTGGACTTCCTACCTAAATAAGGACATTTCGAAATAAACTATTGTGATCAAAATATCAAGTTTTACGGATCGTTTGAAAATTTGAACTTCAATTGCACTTTGAGTATCACTCATTTCGATTGAAAACTGTTAAAAAGGAACAATCTCTGATGTAGAAAGGACAGATACGTTGATGACTTAGTCAATTTACTTTCAAAGTTTAATAAAGGAACTAACGATTAATGGATAATCAAATCATAATTTGATAATATGAACCTTGTGTCTTAATGAACTTTCATACAATTCAACAGGAGGTAACAACGATTGGATCTTCATGTCCAATATTATTAAATTTTCTAGTTATTAAATTAATATATAATATATAATAAAGTCAAAGTGTGATGAAATAAAAAAATAAGATATACTAAGAAAAGATGAAACAAAAAAATATCACACCAATTAAACCTTTTAATTAGTGTAATTATTAAGGTAATAGATATTACATTATGACATTTCATATATATAGTTAAAATGTATGAATTTTTTTTTCTGCTCTTTTCTTCTGATTGCGTTAATTTAATTAGGTATCTATCCTTACACTTCATTTTCACACGCATGCTAATTTAATGTATATTTTAATATTTGGTTTCAATTGTCCGTACTTCTCAATTTGTATTTCTTTTACTCTCTTATACTATTTCTCATTTTCCTCTATTAGATATTAATTAGCTAGTACCATACGTACATACTATAATTAATTATTTTAATTTTAGTTAGTCAGAATAATTTTAATAACACCTCACATTATTAGTTAGTCTATACATACAACAAATTAATTAGTTAATTAGTTAGTGACAGTGACATTTCCTTGTTTAATATAAGGTATATGTATGATATGACGTTGATTTTATTATAATATATTACTGACATGACCGCGACATTGTTCTAGATAGAACATCGTAGGTCATACGTCGGGTTTTGTTAAATTTTTGATAATTTGATTAATATTGTTCAAAAAAAAATCTATTTAATAGATTTTTTTTTGCCCTCGTCTGACAGGAAATCTGTTACGGTGTTATTTTAAATGACGGCGTCTGCTGGGGTTTACCCATGCGCAACGTTTAGGGGTCATTAATATTTATAGAATATGTCGATATTTTACGGTATAGTGAGCGCGAAATATATGCGGAGATTATGACGCATTCGCGTTGGGAAGGTCACGCCGGGTGACTTGGTTACAGGGCCTTTGTTACGCTATCCGTCAAGCAAGAAGGTCGTGTCTTGTATTTCTTCCAAGGAAATAAGGCTGAGTATATAGCCTATATTATATAGATGAATCGATGTAGACTTCAGGGTCAGTTCGGAAATTAATCTAAGCATGAGATTAATTAAATTAAACTAATAATGGAAGGAGAATCGTATTATGATTCAAATTGTAGATGTCAAGAACTCATGTGCTCATTTCTGGCTGTTGACTACAACAGCGCACGTATATAGCCACGATGTTCATCTGACATATTGTTTTGACACGGACGGACATGAATATTATGCATGTAATTCCCAATGAACTATATATGAACGTGTACCTACGTGAATGTCTTATGTGTGAACTGTAAATAAATTCATGGACTCTGAATTGAGGACTTTATCACATCGATACGTTACAGCTATTTGCTGCATTTGCCAATGTTGATGATTATGCAAATGAAGAACTCTTCTGATAGGAAAAATATGTACCTATAATGATGAGCTCCGAAAGGAACGAATGTATTCTTGGACATTCAACAAATAATTAATCAATATAACGTTGACCCTTACTCCAAGATGATAACCGGACGAAGCACGCATTCGCGATTGAACAAAATAGATAACCAGCTCTAAACCAGCTCGGCCTTATCTGTCCTCGCCCTTTATCACGGTTGCAAGCAGAAGCCAAAAGACTGGAAGCTGAAAGAGAAGTCAAAAGACTGGAAGCTGAAAGAGAAGTCAAAAGACTGGAAGCTGAGAGAGAAGACAAAAGACTGGAAGCTGAGAGAGAAGACAAAAGACTGGAAGCTCAGAGAGAAGACAAAAGACTGGAAGCTGAAAGAGAAACTAAAAGGTTTTTTTTTTTTTTTTTTTTCTTAACCAGCGGCACTTGGGCTTTCAGCCCTTCGGCCCAATGACGTATCATTGCGAGGCTGGGGAACCTGAGGACTTTCCTTCCAACCCGGTCAGGAGCTTCGCTCCTTCCCATCCACAGAGGGTTTATCACTGGAGCCGTTCAGGTTATTCAGTCAAATTTCCGGTCGTAAACATTTCTTCAAACGCTGACGCCCGGGTTTGAACCATGAACACCTGGTCGCCAGTACAACGCCGTAGCCATTACACCAGCGCGGCTCCCAAAAACTAAAAGGTTAGAAGCTGAGGAAAGGAAATTACAAGCAGAGAGAGACCATCAGTTGAGATTAAAAGAGCTTGAAATTCAGGCAAATACTGGCAATAATGGTGGTAGCTCACCTCACTCTGAGAGTAGCTCCAGCCAGAGCACCTCAAGTGGGGCCATGAATTTCCATCTGGATCCATTTGTTGAGAAAGAAGATGCCATCGAGTCGTACCTGGATAGATACGAAAGACTAGCCACTACCTATGGCTTAGTGAAAGAAAAATGGAGTCTTAAACTATCTCAGGGATTGAGAGGTGTGGCCTACTGTAAAGTGCAATCTTTACTATCTTGCAATATAATACATTTATATACTTATTATGTTCGCAAATATTTTGTAAACAAAGTATTTCCTTTTTAAGTGCTTAAGGAGAAGTCATTTTTGAGTTACTTCCCTTGAAAAGAGTTCCGTCATCTTCGATCGGATTCCGCGGACGAATCTAGGCCTACTGCGATTTATTCTTTGCCTGGGTAGGAATAGATTGTTCTTGCTTCAGTATATCTATGGCCTGAATTTATACGTAGTGTTTGTATGAGTAGGACGAGTCTGTCTTATATATGGATATCTTTACATTTCTAAGTCGAACTATGTTGGTTGTCGCTAGAAAAGGTCAAAGGCTATGCAGCGGAAGTATCGCTAGCAAGGGGTGTGATTCATGGCTGTCATCCTGTCGGGATGTCGAATTTTGTTGTAGCCGGCTTTTTGCCGAAAAAGTGATCTATAAGTAAATGGGGAAAAGTGATAGTCATTTAGACATGTTGTATGTACTTTACCCCAGTGTTTATTCTCTTTTGCCAAGGAATGGCAAAGTTATATTTCGCATAGAAAGGTAAAACCACAATTTCTTATGAACTTGGGCTTCGCCATCGTTGTCGATAAGCAGATGCACAGTGGTACTTTTGAAAAGAATATTTATTCAAAGGAAGATGACATTCCTATGTATCAGCACTAGATTATATGATATTATTCAATTACCTCTATGATAGAAGCTATGAAGAAATGAGGACATTTAACGAATGACCAATTTTGGTCTGTATCCAATAGTGAGTGAAGCTCACGAGAGAAGCACCGCCATGTTGAAAACCATATACTTTGTATTTATCGAGTGAGAAAAAGGGATGCCTGTACTATCGCTCGATGAACCAAGAGATCACTGCTACATGTGAGAACCCATGTCTGGGATTCCTATATCTTTATGGAAAATATATATATTGAACTTTACGTGAAGGGATATTCGCTAGACGAGGTTAGGTCTAGGAGCCTTCCTATATATTGGTTATGGACTGACGTGCCCAGTCAGTAAAGCCAGATGATTTACATGATGGAACTCTGAATGCTTATTTACGAATGCTCCATTATGATATTTGCCAAGCATGAATGCTAACTTAAGATGATATTCCTGTGATCAACATTATGCTGTCTATGTCGACATTTGTTCCTGTAACCATACACGTACTGTCCAAGTGTGCGTCCCATTAAATGTTATAAAAAGACCACCGTAGTTCCAGTACTTCTTGAATTCGAACAGTGTGAGTATGAGTGATGTACTACCAACCTGTCAACTCTATCGAATCATTCTACCATTCGCGTTCTGACATTCATATACACACTCATTGTCTACACTCACATTCTTGTCGGAGCCTCATCACGTTCCAGGACAAGATGACCTGTATGACCAAAACTGTGCTGGGTTTAATGAGTTGACAATCGTTACACTTTACTACACCAGTCCCAACATCTACATTTATCAACTGGTGGACATTCACGTCATTTAACAAATAAAGCGTGATTTAACAACTACTGGCCAATATGAGTTTAACAACTGGTGTGCCAGCTTCCTGGGTCAACCTGCACAGTGACCATATTGAGAAGTAAACTACTGAGACCAGACGTTCCTTGGGGTCTGTTACGACACACAAATACATCAACAGTACAACTCTACAGTGATGTCAGCGTGACCTGTCCTGTCGACAGTATGCAGTAACTAGGTCAGCGTTTGTTGACATTTGGTTCGTTGGACATTTGCCATACAACTGACAGTGTTACACAGCAAGCTTGGTTGAAACATAGAACATTACACATCAGGACTGGAGAATATTTGACAGTGTTTGCGAAAGGAAGTGTTATTGAACTGAGAAGTCCTACATCGATTGTTATCATTCACATCAACGATGGAGCTTCTATTTCTGTGTTGAATTTAAAATAATTAGACCAGAAGTATTTGTTTAATAAAGTACCACAGTACTGTACTATTAGGCAGTGTAACTGAGCCTTCTTTCCAACACATTCTTTCTGCAACACTCTATTTACATCATATTGCCATACTATTTATGCATTTATGTATTTATGTTTAAATATTTATATGTGATATTTGTTTGTATCCAGCGGGTTGTTGTTTTGGTTGGGCGGTGTCACACAACAGAGTATCCCACGTAATAGAGGGTCTGATGTGTGCGTTTCTATAGGTGCAATTTTCTTGATTGAAAATTTGCTGCGACAGCTGTTGCTATTAGTGTTAGCTGTGAAGACTGTACTCATTGTTGTTTTTGTAATATTCCTCTGTTCTTTAGTTTGTTTTGATTTGTTTGTAATTTGTTGGTCTACCCTATTCTATCTTTCAGTTCTATTCTCAATTTATATTTATATACTGTGGCGTTATTTGTATTTGTTATCCTCTTGCGGTTTATCTTTTATTGTTTTTCCCATTTGATTTATTTCATTTCCGCAAATGTTTTCATGTTCTTCTGTATAACTGTTTTGTTTTGTGCCTGATCGACATACACTATTTAAAATATAGTTGATCATATAAATTGATGTACAAGAATCAACTGATAGTTAATTGCTATTACTAAAGGTACACAGTTGATGATATAAAACACTATTTCTGGTGCACTGCACTTATATTATAGAGTGAACCAGCAACTTATAGCTGTTATTATATAAGGATTTATACAAGACCTTTGTAAGGCTTGTTTCCCACAGTGATTGGGATAGTTAAGTACTATTTTCCACAGGTTAAAAAGTTATCATACAAGGTCTTTGATTAAGACTAAGAAAGTGAATTTATTTACTTTTGCAAATTACTGATCTTATTAGACAACATGTCTACATTAGATTATTTTATCACACAAGGCAGGGCTCTTGATAAGACTGGTCAGCAATTAGAAGAATGGGCAGTTGCTCAATATGACAAAGCATTAGCTGCTGAAGAAAGAAAAGCAGTGATTGAGGAGAAAAGATTAGAAGCTGAGGAAAAAAAATTACAAAGAGAGGATGAACAAAAGAAATTGCAGATACAGACTGATGAAAAAAGATTCCAGATGGAAATGGAAAAAGAGAAAAGAAAAGATGAGGCTGCTGCTGCAGAGAAAAAATTACAAGCTGCTGCTGAAGAGAAAAAGATTACAAAGAGAAGCTGAAGCTCAAGAGAAAAAAGCAATAAGAGAACATGAACACCAAAAAGAACTTTTAGCATTTGAGTTAGAAAAGTTAAAGTTAACAAACATAAGTAATGGTAAACCCTTTACTTACAAGGTCAAGGTACCAGCGTTCAACCCTTCCAGTGATGACATAACATTCTGGCTAAATAGATTTGAACGCTCGTGTCGAGCCCATAATGTGGACAAATCACAATATGCTAACCAGTTATCAGAAAATCTGAAAGGTGATTCTCTGACTAGTTTAAGTTTGGTTGAAGAGGCTGACAAAGATAACTATGATGTTATTAGGGCAGCCTTATTAAAGAAGTATCAGTTGTCTGAAGAGGGTTATCGGAAGTTGTTTAAGACAATGGTGCCTGAGGCAGGTGTAGAATTCTCAGAATTCATTGCAAGGACACGTCTTACATTTGATCGTTGGATTGAGCTATCCAAAACAGAAAAGACTTATGAAGCCCTTATGGACTTGATACTCAGAGACAAGATTATGTCAAGTATAAATAAACCTTTCCTCGAATTCTTACATGAGCGTAAACCTAAGTCTCTAAAAGAAATGGAACAGTATTGTACCCAATACGTCACTGCACATCCGGACGTAGCTATTAGCAACAGTAAGGTTAAAGAAGGTATGCCAGTTGCTTCTGCAACACCATACAACCCTAATCACTCTCACAAATTCCAAGGACCTCAAAATAAGTTTAATAAAAAAGGTAACTATTACAGTTATCAGAACCAAGGTAACCAATCATTTCAGGGTTCTTCTTCGAATACCTGGAGAAGAGCTGACAGCCCTCGATTCAGGGGTGGTCATAATTACAGGAACTTTCGCAAAGGAAGTCATTCTAGAAACTATCCAAGTTTTCCTTCATGGAGACAACAAGATCATAATTACCGAGATACTCATTATAATGAATATGATGATAGTAACCAAAGGAGCTATGATTCAAACCCGAGTAGGGGTTATAATAGTGGAAACAATGATAAGTACAGAGGCAATAATAACAGAGGTAGAGCACAATTCAAAAAACATAAAGCTCATTACCAGGCGAACTCTGCACAGCAAGAGTCCCACGAAGCCTATAAACAAAATAAAGATAATGATGACTCTAATAATATGGCATGTGCCGCTTTTGATTTTGGGAGAGCATCTCAGTGCCCCCAATGCAAAACATTATTTGAGCCAACCACAGTGTCTACTTTAAGCTGTGGCCATCCTCTTCCCGCTCTTCCTGCGTCAATCGCGCATGATGGGAGAGGTTCTCTTGTCTTACACAAAGGTTTAGTAAATGACAATCCAGTCTCAGTACTTTTTGATTCTGGATGCACAACTATTGGGGTTAGGCAGTCACTCATAGATCCTTCTCATTCTACAGGCAAAGTAGTCAAATGCGTAACATTTGGCGGCACCATAGAGAAATACTCTACCGCTATCATTAGGATTGCTACTCCTTTCTTCACAGGAGATGTACACGCATGTCTTTTGCCGAATCCGATCGCTGATCTTATCATCGGTCGCATTCACGGAGTCAAAGAATGCACTCCGGAGCAAATTTCCGTTTGGGAAAATCAAAATATGCAATCTGCTAATGCGGTAGTCACTAGAGCTCAAGCTCTCAATATGCCTGAAACTTCATCTGTTGAAGATAATGAAGTGCATAACCAAGATGATCCCTTGGTAATTTCTCGTGACTCGTTTATAAAACAACAAGAAGAAGATCCGACTCTTAAGAAATTCTTCACTCTTGTAACGAAAGGTGATCCGAATAAAGATTCAAATTGTAAATCTTGGATTACAATGAAGAATGGCGTACTTGTACGTATGGTGCAAGACTCCACTAAGTCAAGTCATTCTCAGATTCTTGTACCCAAGAATTTGAGAGTTAAGATCTTACAACATGCACACGACTCTCAGTGTGCTGGTCACATGGGTTTTTCCCGTACAAAGTCAAGAGTTCTTGCGGCTTTCTTTTGGCCTTTTGTGAACAAGGACATACGGATCTATTGTCGATCCTGTAAAGTATGTCAAGAAGTCAAATCCAAAGGTCCTCGTCATGCTGCGCCTATTCAGGCTGCAGATATTCCTATTCGTCCATTCCAGAAAATGGCGATAGACATCATTGGTCCATTCAAGATCAAATCTGCTAGAGGACATCAGTTTATCTTAACGTGTGTAGACATGTGCACACGTTGGCCAGAGGCTATCCCTCTAAAGAGCATTACTACCGCTGACATTGCAGATGCTCTTTGGCTTATATTTTCTCGGCTGGGATTCCCCGGAGAAATATTATCAGATCATGGCACCCAACTGATATCGGATACCATGTCTCAAGTAATGTCTACTCTACAGATAGAGAGATCTTTGAGTAGCATCTATCATCCTATGTCCAATGGGATGGTCGAGCGACTAAATAGAACACTTAAGAACTTATTAGGGAAGATAACTGAGGATCATCCTCAAGATTGGGATAGGGTTTTACCCGCGGCCCTCTTCGCGTACAGAGAGGTCCCCAATGAACATACAGGGTTTTCTCCCTTTGAACTTGTCTTTGGCGCGCGACCGCGCGGCCCAATGTCTTTGCTGCATGATCTTATAACAGCTGACAATATTGACGATGACACAAAATCTTCTTACGAGTATGTCATCGCGCTGAGACAAAAGATTATCGAAGCATGCAAATTGGCAACGTCCTCTTCTGAATTTGCTAAGCAGAAGGCAAGACAATTTGCTAATAAGAAGAGAACTTTACGACAACTTTGTCCTGGTGACAAAGCATTTGTTTTGCTACCTTGTCGTGAAAATAGACTCCTTATTAGTTGGAAAGGTCCGTACGATATAATATCGAAAATTTCAGATGTTGACTACATCGTCGATATTAACGGGAAGCATAAAACCTTCCACATCAATATGCTTACGGAGTTCCATGAACGTCCTGACTATCTACAGCCTATTTTCCAGGCAACGGACGATTCTCATGTCAAACATGGTCATTACTCATCACTGTCTGTAATACAGGATGAGGAAACAAGTTTTTCGGATGTTAATCTTCCGCTTCCAATGATCCCACTTCATTCTAGTGAATCATGGAAAGACGTTACTGTTTCTCCTGATTTGTCTCTAGGAGAACGGCGACAAGTTTCGTCTATGTTACAAACATTTCAGGATGTCCTCACTGACATCCCTGGACAAACTCATGTCATTGAGCATGACATTGTTCTAACTGAACATACTCCAATTAGGGTTAGACCTTATCCTATCCCTATACATTTCCAAACACAGGTTGAAAAGGAGTTGGATGAAATGATAGATTTACAAATAATCGAACCATCCACTTCTGCATATTCTTCGCCGATGGTTATTGTTCGAAAAAAAGACAATAACATACGTCTTTGCGTTGACTATCGCAAATTGAATCAAGTTACGAAATTCGATGCTGAACCTATGCCTTTACTAGAAGAGCTACTTACTCGTCTTTCTAAATCGCATTTTTTCACTAAACTCGATTTGTCTAAAGGATATTGGCAAGTTCCATTATCCGAACGCGACAACCCTATTACCGCTTTCTCTACTCCCAGAGGCCTTTTCCAATGGAATTTTATGCCTTTCGGCCTTATGAACGCACCAGCTACATTTGTACGCATGATGCGTCGAATCCTATCGTATCGGTCAGATGTCATTGCTTATCTAGACGACATCTGTCTTTTCAGCGATACTTGGGAAGATCACTATTCAGGGTTAGTTGAATTATTATCAACTCTGCGTGAGTATAACCTGACAGCAAAACCATCCAAAGCTTGTATTGGCTTTAGCGAAATTGCTTTCTTAGGCCATCGAGTAGGTCACGGTTTCTTGAAGACAGAAGACCATAATATCACTAAGATACTTAACATCTCTATCCCTAGGACTAAAAAGCAAGTGCGAAGTCTTTTAGGTCTCATACAATTTTATGGACGTTTCATTCCGAATCTGTCCTCTATCATGGCACCTCTCTCTACACTATTAAAGAAAGGGTCGCCTAACATGGTTCACTGGTCTCATGAATGCCAATCTTCACTAGAGAAGATCAAAACTATGTTTTCATCACCACCTATTTTAGTGTTACCTACAACAGATAAGACATTTGTTCTTCGTAGTGACGCTTCATCCACTGGGATTGGAGCGGCACTAATGCAAGAGTACTCTGGAACTCTGCATCCTGTAATGTATATATCCAGAAAACTTAATGCTGCAGAAAGGAATTACTCGGTTTTAGACCGTGAATTATTGGCAATGGTTTGGTCAATTCTCAAACTCCAAAGATTCCTTCTGGGCGCGCATTTCGTAGTGGAAACTGACCAAAAAGCTCTTACGGCTATCCAAAGTAAGAACTTGAAGAGCTCGAGATCAACTCGATACGCAATCGCTCTTCAACCTTTTCATTTTTCGGTACGAGCTATCCGTGGTTCAGAAAATGTGATGGCGGACATTCTGTCCAGATGCCCACATGATGCCACTTAACTGTTAAATATTGGATTTTTTTTAATATGTATAACTTTACAACAGTTATTTTTTGTTTCTTTACTAAGATACACATTTGTAATTTAATAATAGAATGATGGTATCTCTACTTAGCGGGTTATTGATGTTTATTCACCGCTGTTCTTTGATGATTGTTTCTTCATAAATCATAAATTTAAGATTATAGTGTGAATTTTTGGTATGCATTGTATAATTACCAGAATTGTATTATACGTAGATCACACCTTCCTGGAAACATTTATTCGTAGAGAAACAATTTCTCTCAGATTTTGAGATATATTCTCACCGGTCATATTAGGAATTATAGTTATTCCTGATATTTTCATCTGCGCAGTATTCTTGCGTTGTGAGCCTATTCTACGTTGCTCCTAGATGTATTTAAAAAAAAAAAATTTTATTTTTTTTTCCCGGGAGGTGTGGTAAGACTGTAAAGTGCAATCTTTACTATCTTGCAATATAATACATTTATATACTTATTATGTTCGCAAATATTTTGTAAACAAAGTATTTCCTTTTTAAGTGCTTAAGGAGAAGTCATTTTTGAGTTACTTCCCTTGAAAAGAGTTCCGTCATCTTCGATCGGATTCCGCGGACGAATCTAGGCCTACTGCGATTTATTCTTTGCCTGGGTAGGAATAGATTGTTCTTGCTTCAGTATATCTATGGCCTGAATTTATACGTAGTGTTTGTATGAGTAGGACGAGTCTGTCTTATATATGGATATCTTTACATTTCTAAGTCGAACTATGTTGGTTGTCGCTAGAAAAGGTCAAAGGCTATGCAGCGGAAGTATCGCTAGCAAGGGGTGTGATTCATGGCTGTCATCCTGTCGGGATGTCGAATTTTGTTGTAGCCGGCTTTTTGCCGAAAAAGTGATCTATAAGTAAATGGGGAAAAGTGATAGTCATTTAGACATGTTGTATGTACTTTACCCCAGTGTTTATTCTCTTTTGCCAAGGAATGGCAAAGTTATATTTCGCATAGAAAGGTAAAACCACAATTTCTTATGAACTTGGGCTTCGCCATCGTTGTCGATAAGCAGATGCACAGTGGTACTTTTAAAAAGAATATTTATTCAAAGGAAGATGACATTCCTATGTATCAGCACTAGATTATATGATATTATTCAATTACCTCTATGATAGAAGCTATGAAGAAATGAGGACATTTAACGAATGACCAATTTTAGTCTGTATCCAATAGTGAGTGAAGCTCACGAGAGAAGCACCGCCATGTTGAAAACCATATACTTTGTATTTATCGAGTGAGAAAAAGGGATGCCTGTACTATCGCTCGATGAACCAAGAGATCACTGCTACATGTGAGAACCCATGTCTGGGATTCCTATATCTTTATGGAAAATATATATATTGAACTTTACGTGAAGGGATATTCGCTAGACGAGGTTAGGTCTAGGAGCCTTCCTATATATTGGTTATGGACTGACGTGCCCAGTCAGTAAAGCCAGATGATTTACATGATGGAACTCTGAATGCTTATTTACGAATGCTCCATTATGATATTTGCCAAGCATGAATGCTAACTTAAGATGATATTCCTGTGATCAACATTATGCTGTCTATGTCGACATTTGTTCCTGTAACCATACACGTACTGTCCAAGTGTGCGTCCCATTAAATGTTATAAAAAGACCACCGTAGTTCCAGTACTTCTTGAATTCGAACAGTGTGAGTATGAGTGATGTACTACCAACCTGTCAACTCTATCGAATCATTCTACCATTCGCGTTCTGACATTCATATACACACTCATTGTCTACACTCACATTCTTGTCGGAGCCTCATCACGTTCCAGGACAAGATGACCTGTATGACCAAAACTGTGCTGGGTTTAATGAGTTGACAATCGTTACACTTTACTACACCAGTCCCAACATCTACAGTTATCAACTGGTGGACATTCACGTCATTTAACAAATAAAGCGTGATTTAACAACTACTGGCCAATATGAGTTTAACACCTACGATGTGTATTTGAAGCTCTCAAGAGATGACCAGGAAGATTATGACATCCTGAAGCAGGCGCTGCTTGTGAGATATGAAAAGAACTCAGAATCATATAGAAAGAAATTCCGAACAGCTAAACTTCTTCCAGGAGAAAACTATCACCAATTCTCTGCTAGATTGGAAACCTATTTGGAAAAATGGAGTAGTTTAGGGAAGTGTCAGGATCTGAAAGAAATGATAATGATGGAGCAAGTGAAAGAGTCCATGTCTCAAGAAATGAGGAAGTTTATCATGGAACAAGGAGCAGAGAGATTGGAAGATATTGTAACTGTTGCTGAGAGATATCAAGCAGCTCAGGCAGAATTATTAGGAAATAAGAAGAAGCAGGGTGAAAACTTCAAATCATCACAAAACTATACCAAATATGAACAAAAGGACCATACCACAAGGAACAAACAAAGATTTGACCAAAAGGACAAAAACCCTCTAAGATCGGATAAGACACCTTACCGGAAGGAAGGAAAGTGGTGTAAAACTTGTCTAATGAGTAACCACAATACTGCGGACTGCAGAAGGAAGAATCCTCCTCATCATGCTGCATGTCTTACAACAGGGAATCAGGGAAGGAAGTAAATGGCAGTAAGTCAGAAAGACTTCCATCATCCCCCTGTCTGTGAGGAAGTGACCGTGAATGGCACTCAAGTACTGTGTTTATATGACACAGGATTAGACTTTGATTCAGTTGTGTGCTCTTCTCTAGTGAGTCCTGACCAGATAACCACAGAAACAGTGGAAATCAGAGGACCGATCAAGGGAGCAAGAACCATGACATTACCCATAGCCCGAATCAACATAAGATCTCGCTATGTGGAAGGAGAAATCAAAGCAGCAGTGATGGACGACCCTATTTACCCTTTGATTTTGGGGTGTAGGTATGTTTTCCTTGGAGAACCTATAAAACCTGTAGTTATGGCAACAGTCCAGACCAGGGAAAGCTCCAGGAAAATGGAGGAAAATCCTATCAATACTCTTCCAGAAGAGATGAAAAAGGCTCAAGCAGCGGACAGCACATTGAAGCCTTGTTTTGGCAAATTGCCTAAAGCACATAACCCTCCCGAGAAAGGAGACTTATATATGAAGAATGGCCTACTATACAGAAAAGCTGGAACAGGACCTAAAGGGCATGGACAGCTTGTAGTGCCAAAATCTTACAGGGAGAAGGTTATGACGCTAGGACATGCTATACCCTTCAGTGGACATATGGGAATAGGGGCCACTGGACACAGGATAGCCTGTCACTACTTTTGGCCAGGAATTACAGAGGACATAAAAAGATATGTAAGATCCTGTCCAGAATGCCAAAGAGTAGCTCCTAAGCATAGGACTGCACCAGCAACACTGGGAGAAATGCCTATTATGGGAACCCCTTTTGAACGCGTTGCAGTAGATATTGTTGGACCCCTCACTAGGACCAAGAAGAGAAATGCTTACATCTTAACCTTGGTTGATACTTGCTCTATGTGGGGAGAAGCAGTGGCCATGTCAGCTATAGATTCAAAGCACGTGGCAGAGGCCCTGTTGACAATATTTACCCGATTAGGTTTCCCGCATCAGATATTGACTGACAATGGGTCTCAGTTTAAGGGAAAGCTAACACAAGAAGTATTCAGGATATTTCAAGCCAGGCACTATCATTGTAGTCCCTACCATGCCCAAGGGAACGGTCAAGTAGAGCGGTTCAATGGTACGCTAATTTCAATCCTTAGAAAGCTGGCGAGTGAAAAACCAGATACTTGGGATACATACTTACCCGCTGCACTATTTGCATATAGGGAAGTACCCCACAACTCAACTGGATTGGCTCCAGCTACATTATTGTTTGGAAGACCAATAAAAGGTCCACTGGAAGCATTGATGCGGACATGGACTGATGAAAAGGCAGAGGAAACAGTGACTTCCGCATACCAGTACGTCAACGAGTTGACATCTCGATTGAAAGCAGGTTGGAAACTGGCCAATGATAACTTAAGACAGGCCAGGAGGAAGCATGCTGCGTACTACAACAAAAAAGCAAAGGATAGGGAACTGGAGGTGGGTGAAAAGGTGTTATTACTGTTGCCGGGCAGCAAAAATAAATTGCAGATTGGATGGCAGGGACCCTATGTCATACTGGAGAAACTTTCCAGGACCAATTATAAGATTGACAAGAAAGGAAAGGAGAAGGTATATCATGTCAATCTTCTTAAAAAATACTATGACAAGGAATCATCAGAAGTTGCACATATTATGACCCTAGCCATTGCAACAGAAATGCACGGTGAACCACTTCACTCTATGGAGTATCCACTCACAACTACAGAGGATTATGTTCAAGTAAATATTAGTGAACATTTAACTCCAGAGCAGAAGAAGAGGGTTCAGAAAGTGTTGGAAACCCATGCTGATGTGCTCACAGATAAGCCAGGTCGTACGAATCTGTTAGAGTATGACATGAAGGTTACCGACCCTACCCCAGTATGCATGAGAACATACCCTATACCCTATGCGAAAGCCCAAGCACTAAGGGAGGAAGTTGATTATCTGTTGAAGGAGAAAATTATCTCGAAGTCAGACTCTCCCTATAGCTCAAGTGTGGTGCTATTGAGAAAGCCGAGTGGTGAACACAGGTTATGTATTGACTACCGGAAGCTTAATGCGATCACAGAATCTCAGGTGGACCCATTACCTGACACCAACCAGCTGTTCTCTACACTGAGTAAGGCTAGGTATTTATCGAAGGTAGATCTAAGCAAGGGATACTACCAAATACCAGTGAAACCAGAAGTTAGGAAAATGCTGGCATTTAGTACATCAGACGGACACTACGAGTTTAATGTACTACCTTTTGGGCTGAAAAATGCTCCTAGTATCTTTTCAAGAATGATGAGGAAATTATTGGAACCTCTACAAAATCCCCATATCACTAACTTTATGGATGACATTCTTGTTGCTACAAAC
The DNA here is from genome assembly GCA_024509875.1 of Oreohelix idahoensis. Taxonomy (NCBI): domain Eukaryota; kingdom Metazoa; phylum Mollusca; class Gastropoda; order Stylommatophora; family Oreohelicidae; genus Oreohelix; species Oreohelix idahoensis. The sequence continues at coordinate 167,186 of JAMPIV010006983.1, read as the reverse complement.
ACATTTGAAGAGCATATAGTAGCGCTCTCCATGTTGTTTGACAGACTGAGAGAAACTGGATTGACTGCACGTCCAACCAAGTGCTATATCGGTTGTAAGGAGTTGGAATTCCTAGGTAACACTATTTCTACAGGTCATATGTCTCCTGACCCAAAGAATATAGAGAAGCTAAAGAAGGCACCCAGACCTCAAACGAAGAAAGATGTGAGATCATTCGTGTCATTATGTGGGTTCTATCAGAAGTACATACCCCACTTTAACTCTCTGTGTGCACCATTAACTAACATAACGAAGAAAGGACAGATTGATAAAATCCAATGGAATGCTGATTGTGAAAAAGCTTACACAGAGCTAAAAGCAAAACTCACCAGCAAACCAATCCTTACGCTAACCGATATCACACAGGAATTTGTATTAAGGACGGACGCTAGCAGTATAGGTATTGGTGCAACTCTCTTGCAGAAATCAAAAGCCCAGCCGGAGGAACTTTTACCAGTCGCCTACGCCAGTAGGAAGCTGAATGCAGCTGAGTTGAATTACTCGACCATAGAGAAAGAATGTTTAGCTCTAATTTGGTCCATCAACAAATTTTCACCTTATCTGTATGGGACACACTTCATTGTCCAAAGCGATCATCAACCTTTAACATTCTTGGCTGCATCTAAAAAGCTAAATTCGAGATTGTTAAGGTGGAGTCTGCTTCTGGCGCCTTATTCCTTTACCGTGAATTACATTCCGGGAAGAGACAATGTAGGAGCTGATTTTTTAAGTCGACACCCTAGTACTCTGGAAGGACAGACGCAAAAGGATTAACCACAGCAGGGGTTTACACGTCAGCTATGACAAGTCACAGCTAGGAAAGGAGGGGGCTATGTCGTGAAACGAAGTGTAACCCACTACTTTGTTAATCACTATGTCGAGATACAGATTTGCTTCAACCAATCAACTTGCACCGTTCACCAGTCTCTGAGACAGAATAAATTATACTGTTCACGCAGTTCACGCAAGATGGCGGCTAAAAACTGAATAAAATTAGGCTGTATGAGCAAAAGACGAAACCGGAGGAAACCAATCATTTTGCTCCGCCAGGAACCAACCGAAAGCCTTTCTTAAGCAGTTACCTGCCTATATAATAGGGCGGAATTTTATGCTAAACACGCAATCCCGAACTTGACGCCAGAGATACTGACTGAAGAGGAAGAAGCTGTCACCTTGATTGATTGTTTACCTGAGGGCATCGACCTGCAACCTACTTCACTAGTCGAGTCAAACTGGCCGTTTTTTTTAAATCTTGGAGGGTAATTATAAATTTACGATAACCTTTAGGAAAATAGGCCTTCAGCAGGCATATAATGTTGGTATTTGTTGTGTGTCATTATACTACCTACACCTGTATATATTTAATATATTTTGGGTTCTCTATGAATGTATATGATTGAATAGACGAAGACTAATAGGACTCATACTTCAATCTATTGTCTCCTATATTCAGTCTATTGTCTCTGATAATTCCAAACTGCAAATATAACCAAAACAGTCCTTGTTATGACTCAATCTATTGTCTCCTATACTTCAATCTATTGTCTCATCTAACTCCAACTGCAATATAACCAAAACAGTCCTTGTCAGGACTCAATCTATTGTCGCATCTAACTCCAATCTATTGTCTCCTATAACTCCCACCTGATATATCACCAAACAGTCCTCGTCTCATATACTCCTTTCATAAGAACATAACAATATTGTTAGGATATATGTTACCAGCTAGTATAGCACTTGACAGAGAGGACGTGGTATAGTATAGGGGGAAGGACATTGTTGTATCACACCTAGGTGTACATATTATTGGATTTATTCATGTATTGATTTATATTATGGGATATATTCATGTATTAAATGTATTCATGTATTGAATCTATATTATTGAATGTATCCATGTATTAGTTTATCAGAAAGAATGCTTTGCAAGTAGACACATGTCTTGTCTCGCTATTGCTAAATCATACTGAGCCATGTTGTCATTCATCCTACATGCATACATCTGAGACACGCTCATTTCACTCACACTAGAAATAGGTGGGCTTGAGGACAGAAATTAGCCCCTATTTTTGCTTTGTTACAGGTTTATTTGTGTCCTAAAAACCTGAGGTCGTATGTTCGAGTCAATCCCGCTGCCTGGAACTTCACAGGAGCATAGAGATTGTACAGAAGCTACATCTTTAGTCCCCCCCAGTCTTGGGTGGGCTAAAGTAACGAGCCTCAGCAGGAGTGGCGTGAATCAAACTAAGGAGAACAGAACGTTTTAAGAGATGAGTACTCATTCGTACCATTTCTGTCAGCATTGTGAGCATAGAAACTGTCAGTGATGAGAAAGTGACTTAACATAGCAAGAGACAAAATTAATAGCATAGCTGAGAAGTGTTATATCCTTAATTAACAGCACAGCTGATATAATTTTTGTTCCTATAATTGGAAAACTTGTTGTCTATATAAATATAAATATTTGTAAAATATATGTAAACTTACAAATTCATTACGTTCCATTTTTTCAACATTCACCCTTCAGCACAAGAGTAGATAGTGTATATACTAAATAAAATATAAGGAAATTGTATTTTGAACGACTTGTCAATTTTATCATTGTTAAGTAAAAATCTGTTTCCTTGTTTTAGTTAATATCACAGTTAGTTACACAGCGGAGGTGGCACTTTATGTCGGTCTCCTCTCTACTATTGTTTCGAGATCAGATCATTCACAGCCGTAACTAATTTGTGATACCAGTAGTCCTCTCAGACACTGGGACTTCACCATTTTCTGCAGAAATTCTATTTCTGTAATTGTCAGTACTATACTGATCCTACAGCCAAATAAAACCTCTCGCCACAATTATGGGCAATTATAGAATACTTTTCCCACCAATATAAAATGACAATAGTTATTATGTGCATTACATAAATGTCAAAAGTGATTCAATAATAAACACTGCTGTATACATAAAGTACGAGGCAAAACAGTGAAAAGATTATTATTGACACAGATGATTGAAGTTAGAAATTACTGATAGCTATGTATAGTATATCTGGCTCCACGTGGAGCATATGGTCCAACAGTTGCCAGATGGTCCCAGAAAGAATTATGAAGATCATAACTGTGGAATTATGTCTTGCATTTAAGGCATGAAGAAAACAAGGACAGTGGGTGTTAATGAAATAACAAGAAATAGTATATAAGAAGTTGTGAAGCGTGCATATACCAGGGAATAATCGTTGAGTAATGCAATGAAATCACGGCTTCAGCTTACATCTTAATAAAGAACACGAATTTTAGTATTAGATATACAAATCATGTATTAAAGTAAGAATAATAAACTTTCTTGCATACACGTCCCAAATGTCAACCGCGGAGTGCTTCTCGCGGTGGCTTGCCTGGTCTTCTAACAGCGGTAGCTCTAGTGGTCCCCTATTCTAGCTTTTGCGCATGATGGTTGTGGCCACTAATCTAAGCTGTCTCTTTTGTAAAGGCACTTAATTCTATTTAATTAAGTGTTTAGCAGTGCTAATAGCTTAAAAAGCCCAACTTTCTAGTGACGAAAAGGCCACAGCAGTTTTGCTGTGGTTTTAGCAAATTTCTGCAAGAACATCTTTGCAAAGAGTTTACAGGTTTGATAAAATCTATCTTATCTCTACCAGGCTCTTGGGGACAGTTAGTACCCACAGTTTTTGGGATATACTTTAAACAAGGTGCGCCCAAGCTTTCAGCGTGCCCCACGTGATGTAGCGTGGGTCACCCTGTCATGAACATACCAATGGGCTCATAAATTAAATCGCCCCTCTTTCCGGTTCAAGCATACTGGTCTGGACATGGTTCCATTCAAAAAGATAGAATTTCTTTAATCGCCCAGGCATGGCACAAAATGCATTCTTTCTCACGAGAAGGGAGCGAGAGAGAAAATGGAGAGAGAGAAGAGGGACTGTGAGAGACAGCTTTACTGTTTAAGTTTATATATAGCGTTAGAATTGAGGAGAGTTCGTCTCACAAAGTAAATGAATTAAATAGTAGAGCAAATTTATAGACAAAAAAATGTAGATAGGCGAATCGTTATGCGACACCAGTTCACGTAGAGAGGTAGTGGATGCGTGTTAGTTCGGATGACGCCCTCTGGCAAATCTATTTAAAAGCGTTACATTGTCAATAGCGTAAATCAAAGTGCCTACTGGGGACACGTGTTGCTATGTTTAATATGCTCAGAGATTTCAAAATGAGGTATTGATGAGCTGGCAACCATCATATAAAATAAATTGCCACAGAAACCACTAGTGTAAGTAGCATGCATATGCTTGGTGAAGGCTTCCTGGAGACACTGCTGTAATATTCACTCCATGCTCATTAAGGAGCACACGAGTTAATGCAGGCTCTGTGGGAACAGCTGCAGTGCTGGCTCTATGCTCCGCCGTTAGGAGCGACAAGAATAAAGGAGGAGGAGGTGCTCTCGTTCACTACTGTCTCGTGTTGGATTGAGATACCACGATATTACAATGTTTTTTAAAATTCGAATTGTTTGTATTTTGGGTTGTACTGTATTTTACTACATTGTCATTATTAATAATGGAGAGAAATTATAGCCTACGCCACCAAGTAAGGCAAAGATAATGATAATGATTATATGTTAACTATGATATGGTTTATGGTAAACAAGTAATGGCTATCATCATCGTGTGCTCCCACTGGCATGTCGGAAGAGATGGCTAATATGAGATTGTTGATTGAGGTTGTCAACCTCATCGTATAAAACATACAGCTACAAAAATCACGGCTGCGAGAGCACAAGAATACTTTAGTGCAGGTGTCCTTCAATGGGACCAGCTGAAATGGCGGGTCCATAAGAACGGAGAAGGAAAATGAATGAGATTATCAAAGGTCGAGGTCCGGTTTTCAATTCTTTTTTTTTTTTGTAACCAATAAATGTAGATACCCCCTATATACTAATTGTCTAAGTGAAACTCCTGTAACGATCAATGAAAAAATCCCGCCTGATTTTTGTGAAAATACAGAAAGGCGTGCTCTGCACCGTGAAAGCTAAATTTAGCACCCATTAAAAGAGTAAGCAGGCTTTCCATTTTTTTTTCTTTAACCATTAGTCCATTATACGTTTGACTACAAAGATCCATTGAAGCTGACATGGCATAGAAAGATATGAAATAACCACAGAAGGATTAGTGCCATCATGCAACAGAATAAAAACAACTTAATTATTTCTCACCATGTTTTAGTGGGTTACTTTCTCTTCGATAATTGATTTCTGGTTTTCAAAGTGCTATGTTAAATATTTCAAATAACAATAAATGTATACTTTTCAATCTACGACCTAATAACCTATCGTAGACCTTATATTTGTACAATATACTATTTGATGTATCTATAGCTAAAACTATAACTAGGCAACTTTAAGTTACACTAAATTAATTATCTGCTATAAACAAGCAGATTGGACATTGGACTAAACATACGTTAACTACTTCAGTCCCGAGACGACCTCGCCCTAATCACAAGATGCCTATACGCCATTGCTTCTGATTCGCCCCCCCCGCCTTGAGACAACAGTTTCTGAGCCTCGACGTGACCGTATCCTGAACAAGAAGCTTAATCAATGTTTGGATGGAATGTAGCCAGGTCGTAGAATATACGAGAATGTTTTCTAACTTCAAGGGGAAGATGCGATCTGTTGACAGACAAATATTAGACAACAGCGTTCCAACAAAAACAGCACGCGGGGCAAGGTAAAATAAACTTTCGCGCTTCTCACATCATCACGTGATTGGAGAGACAGACAAGATGGAGGTCAGGTGAAATAACACTTCATGTTTCCTCGTACTTGAGTGGGAGCATGGATTGCATTAGTTCAAGAGTCGATGTCTGTCTTATATAATTTCAAGTGCTGGTGTCTATCGTACGCCACTCCATGATCCATGTTGTTTATTAGTTTAAGATGCCCTTTATGTGCTAGTGCTAAGGCTGATGTGTGTGTGTGTGTGTGTTGTGATTGTTAAACATGTTTTTTGTGTGGCTATGTAACCGTTTCTTTTGCTGCGCTACATTTATTTACAGCGCTCGCTTATCCAGGCAAAGGGACCAGGTTTTAATCCAGGTCGCGCCACGATCCAGTGTACTCAGCTGTAAACATTGGTACCTGATTCTGCTCGTAAGTTAGGGATGAAAAAAGAAGAGTGGAAGGGAACTGATCACTTTATCTCATAAAAAGACTGAAATTTAATATAGACGAAGTCTCTAGCACTCTACTCCCCTAAGGCAGTATCTTCTACAGGACTACCTTGTTAACATTTGTTCGTATTCTTTTTTAATTAGTTGTTTCTCTTTGGCCTTTGTTTTGTGTCCATTCGTTGCAAATTTAAATTACACACATAAAGATACAGACTTTTAGACATTGGAGCTTGCTCAAAGTAGAATAATTGAAATGATTTTACATGATCACTGATGAGGAACTAATGAGGAACTAATGTCAAGAACCAGACAAAGACCAGTGGAGCAGGATGTGAGTAGAAAGCCGCTAGCGTTAGAGTGGACACACACAGAGAAAAAGCCAGTTGATAGCATTGTAAGGCAACCCTTTCGTCTGGAGCACCCAGAATAAGGAAAATAAACGAAAATCCAAAAGACACACAGAGAAGGCGGGCATAGAGATGAAGGGGATAAAAAAAGACAGGGATAGGCATAGAAAGGATAGCACAAGCTAGAAAGGTTTGGTGTGTCTTTGCTGAAGGCTTTTGCTCCGTGGGGAGATAGAAGGTAACGAATTGTAAAATCTACTTATCACTTATTTTGTTGTTGCAGACCTTATTATTGCGCTTGTGTGATTTCCAATCGAATCTGACTTATTGTTTTTATTGAGGTATTAACTGCCAATACTCTACGTTTAGTTATTTGACTATATTTTCTATGCTAATATATTGTTTCTTCCTATGCGATATAAATAAGAACATTTTTGTCAACCATTCCCTGCTGCTGGCTTACATACATGTGGATAATATTTTACAAACGTGTCAACTCTTTTACGAATACATGAACTATTTTTTTTTAATACTTCAACTGACAGCCCTTTTATGTCATCTCTTAAATCTCTTTTATTGCGATTCTTACATGAAAATATCACTCTTTAAAGAATATGACAATTTTTAATATTTATATTCTGTCCACATTTATTACTTCAACGAATCCTTAGGCAGCTCGCCTCCATCTCCGCCAGGAGCACCTTCCTTTTTTTCTCTTCCTTTTTTAATGTACTCAATCGGGCCATTTCATGTCCGGATCTATTCGAGTGGCTCTCGTGGTCGCAAGGATTATCAGCTACTTCAATTTTAATTTTTTGCTTGTATTTAACTCAGTTCTCTCTTATTTCTCTTCTGTTTTCGTTTGCATGTCCCTGACGAAAACCTTGTGGCCTTAACGTTTACTATTTTATGTGTACGTTGTCTTAGTGAGACGTATTACTTATTTTCGTGACCTCACCACCTATTGATTACTAAACAACCAGTGCTTTGTGAGGAGGCACATGACTCTTCCAGTACACGTCCTCTCCATTTCCAATATCTTACACTGATCTCTTGTTCGGTTGGCGCTTTTCTCGTTTTCCGTTGTCCACATAGTTATGGTAATTCACTTGAAATGAAGAGCAGGGAGTTTACATTACGTCAGGTGCAGTTTCCTGTGAAGCGGACACGCCCATCGCACTTGGAACCTGTTGGCGCTTAAATGCATATACCCGCGTGATATTATAAAATGCATTCTGTCGTGCAATGCTTAAGAAAACCAGGGATTTGGAGCAAATCAAGTTTTTGAAATGTTCCGTTCCGGCATCAGTCGTATCTGCTTCGACTCCGCTCTGCTCTCCGACTACAATTTTTATTTTTATTTTGTGTTTGAAAAAAGCACACTGTAACTCAGAAAAAGATGGTATTTTTTTTTTTACTTGCGAAAAATTTACATGTCACTTAAACTGTAATTATTCAATCATTCTTATAAACATGAGTAATTGCTGCATTCAAATCCTCTTTCTTACCCTGCCACAGGTCCTTAAAAACTGTCGAGCCGAAAACAGTTGCTGTACACAAGTTTTAATGTTCTTTCCCCCGAGCTTTATGAATCCAAAAATGTAAGAAAAAAAGTTTGAAAAATGTTCTTGTCTTTCGAATAAAACACACCTATTAATGTTTTTTTTTTCTTCAAATTTTATACATTTAATATGATATCATTCATTTTTGGATTGAAATTGAAAAAACAAACAAACTGGAGCAGTGTATAAATCTAGATGTTCTATACTCCAGAACCGGACAAAAACATTCTGCGCCACCACTCCAAGCTCCAGCACCGGACAAAAACATTCTGTGCCACCACTCCCAGCTCCAGCACCGGACAAAAACATTCTGCGCCACCACTCCCAGCTCCAGCACCGGACAAAAACATTCTGCGCCACCACTCCCAGCTCCAGCACCGGACAAAAACATTCTGCGCCACCGCAGATTGTTACTCATTTCTCCATTTTTAATGTGCGATTCCAAGTCTAAGCGTCACTTACAAAACGGAGATCTTGTCACACCTTACATCAGCCCCGTACTGACCTAAATACCCGTGAGTTTCCCCGGGGTCTCTGGGGCGACAAAGAAATATTAGGGCTACTGCTACTCCAGGCCTATCGTAAGCGCCGACTAGTATGAGGTTGTGTATGCGGCTGGCAACCTCAACATGTAAAACATATTTCTACAGAAACCAACGCTGCATAGAATTTGTTGTGACGTAGGATTTCAAAAGGGACGACCAGCAGTGACGGTTCTATACTTCATAAGGAGCGGAAAAGGACATGATGATGATGGATGAAAGTATTACGGGGAATCTCATGCACCAAGAAAATACAACTACAAGATGGGGAGTCTTGCACATACTTTGGCAGCAAAATAAACAGACATGTTGGAGGGACAGACAATATCAAAATAAGAATACAAAAAGCAAAAAGAGCTTTCATTGCATTGGGTAATATATGTAGATCATGTGCAACACGAAGATAAGGACCCTCAACTCAAATGTCAAGTCAGTCCGGTTGTATGGCTCTGAAACATGGAGAACAAAAAAAATAGTACCCAAAAAGCTACATATTTTTTAGAAATGCTTGCGTAGAATAGAAGGATTGAAATTGTACGACATGGTCACCAATGTAGAACTGATGACAAGAGCCACACACATGCCAGTGGAACAAGAGTTGAGAAGAAGACGCTGGAGATGGATAAAATACACTTGCAGGACACCTGCTGATAGCCTTACAATGCAGTTCTTATTCTGGAATTCCCAGCGAAAGAGAACGAACGAACGAACGAACTTTATTTTCAAAGGGTTGAGAATTGGGCACGCAGGCCCGTCTGACATTCTGCCCTTCCTTTCTCTCATCTTTCATACTGAATTCATTTATTCTCACATGCATTTTACATATCAATGTCAAGGAATTCAACGCTGTAAAGTAAAATAAAATAGCACACCCATATTAACATTAACTACTTATAATAATGACATAAAATATGTTGAAAAGTACAAACATCGTCATTAGAACCTACAGTTGACATTATAAGAAAGGATAATTCGATGTCACGTAGGGTTTATATTCATTTAATTTCCTACATCTTCTTCCTATTCTTTCACCCGAATTCTCTCTTTTATTATCTCTGTATTTCCTTTTTTTCCTGTATATTTTTCATCCATTCGTTTTGCGAATATTATTTTCATATAATTCGCAAACTTTACCTCTTTTCCTTTCTCTAAAACTGAGAATCGCACCTGGGTGGTATTGCGTACATGTCAGTCGCGCTGGTCGGACGATAGGTGTGAATTTACAGCATTCGCTAGACATTCGTCTGAGGGTCTCTGGCCTGGGGCGTGAAAATTCACCCGAGGGATATGGAAAGTAGACAGAGAGTCTGCATTTCAGTAAACGCATGAGGTTTTTCGTCAGGAAAAACCCGGCTTAGCGTGAAAATCCACTCCGCACTGCAGACGGTGGTCTGAGATTTGCAACTCATGCAAGCCCTCGGCCACTGATGGCTGTTACGTCACGCGATAAGCGGACGAAGGTGTTATACGGACAGGGGAGACTATTTCGCTTGGCGAAATAAGATTAGGATCCGGTGTCCGATTTTAAAGATATTGGCCAAGTTTGAAACTTTAATTTCATTCTCGCTCATAGACTCACAGTAGATAGGTTGCTCGTAAACAGAATAGCTGTTAGCGAAGTATCTCAGTTTGTTTTCGGCAATTTGTCGAACTTCTAGACTTCCAGAAATATTTTCAGCATTTTATTCTTAAGTTGTGCGACTACATGTAATTCTGTGGTTGAGTGAAAGTTTTGGGGTGACCCTAACTTTACCAGCACCTAGTAGTAGTTTCCATACTTGTGAAAAAATAGACAGTCCTTATTTTGAACCACGTGGGTTTCTTAAGTACCACTGGTCTAACAGTGCATATGCAACCCGAGTGAGCCAGAAATACTATCTCCCAATAACGGGTTTTCAAAGACTGTAATGATAAATACTGGACCTTGGAGCCAGATCTTAATTTCTTCTAAAAACTACGAAATTTTTCTGCCTGGTGGCGCGAAATACTTCAAGTATTAACTAACATTTCCCGACTATATATATATATTTTTTGTGGACAAATCTGTGGTGTAACTAAAGTGAATCCTATACTGAGGGAAGGCACCGACCTGACATTCATCATTTCTAGAAACCTACGCTATTGACACTGTGCTCTGCTAACTCCCGCGCCTGGAATAACTGTTAGGTGACTTAATCAGACATTTGAACAAATTTGCACACCCAAGTAGTCGTTCCCGGAGACTCCTAGTTAAATACGTCTTTTGGAACTGGGGACTTCTTGGCAGAAGACTGCATTTTTTTGAGTCTGTGTGAAAATCTAAAATCAGTGTGTTCCAAGAGGCAGCGAGCAAAGTCGTGAGTACCTGTATGAGAGGCCATGGCGGAATGAATGAGTGTACGCTGGTTTGAGTGATATTTTCACTATTATATCTTTGACACCCTGTTGCTGTCCTATTTGTTTTTTTCAATCTGCATAATTTGTTGCTAAGGCTAGAGTTCTTGTGTTTTTGTCTTAGGTTAAATCAGATTTTTTTTTCAAACTCTGTGCATATAATTACGAGATAAAACAAAGAAAACTCTTAGACTCAAACCCTATGTATCTGTGACTCGGGCGCCATCATCTGTTCTCTTAACGGGGCCGGGCTAAACCTAGAGTTAACACTATAACGGGGCTATCATCCTTGCAACATTTCCTTGAATTTTTTTATGACTATGTGTATATGTATTTTCCTTGATGTACTTTCTTTGATGTTGTGAGCCGATTTTTCCTGATATTAAAATCGCTCTTGAACTTAATAATAGTGTTTGGTCAGCTCGTTCTAGATAATATATATATATCATTGTTATAGTTTTCCCACGTCTGTGTGTTTACCTGTCGTCACGTGTATGTGCGTGCCTGTGAGTGATAGAAATATACCTAATATGTATATTGGTGTAGTCTGTCTGACGCTGTAACAACTGTTGTAGAAGATAGGTGAGAGAGAGAAGAATTCTTTTCGCTTTCAGAGACAGCCACTATATCAAAATCTATCATCTCACGTGTGTGGAAATTCTATTACCTTTCACTAACTCTCACTGAGTCTATCACCTATTCAAACCTATTCAGAAGGGACCAAACCTAGTCTTAATTCTCCTATCGAAAATCTACGACAAATGGGTTCTCGTCCGTAGGATTTTTGAACTTAGAATAGGAAGACGAGTACGACAAATGTGGACTCGTCTATCTGGATTTTGAACTTAAGATTCTGTATTCTGATATAGAGTAAGAGTGTGATGTCTTGTGACGGTGTATCTTTTAAAAAAAATATTACCCCCTAGACTAGCGATCTGTTTACGGGCGTGCTGACCACACACAAACTAATAAGTTTTTTTTTTCCACAGCATCTTTGAATAATATACATTTTGGTTACAGGTTGATTTTGTCGGGATATATGTTAACTGCTGATTGTAATACTAAACGCTGGTAAAGTAGTGAGTGTATAACATTCACTGGGTTTTGAAGAAGTAGGTGTTTGAGCAAAAGCTAAGGAGTGCGTTTCGGACTATTTGTCCAGATTAATTGCCTCCCTTACCCTAACTGTCTTCAGGGGTGAACGTGATAGTGGACTTTATAATTAAGGGATTATTTTTCTCTTTAATTTTTGCAATAATTATTTTGCTTTTTCACTGTAGCAACTTATTTTTCAGAAGTAATCTTAACTACCATTTATTTGGCGTAGTCGTGTTTTGCATTGAGTGCTTTATTGCCGATAATAGCAGCGATAGTTAGATTTTATTTGGAGGAGGTATCCCAGGGTTAAGGATATCATCTTTTGATTTTTGGTAATTTTTTTTTCTCGTAAGTGGTAGGAACCAGTGTATCCTTTTTCCTATTTTCGTTCTCCACTAGTCTCAGTCACTGACATAATATGGCCGAGAGGGCAAAGCTTAGACAACTTCTCAGGGACGAAGCGAGAGAGGAGGGACTGGAAGGAGAGGAAGCGAAAGCTTTTGTCAGAGACGAACTGGAGAGATATGATGCGGAGAGGAAAGCAGCTGAAGCTTTACAGCAGAAGAAGATGGATGAAGAAATGGAAATTCGCAGGGCGAACGAACGAGAGAAGGAGAGACAGCATGAGGAAAGAGAGAAGGAGAGACAGCATGAGAAGGAGAGAGAAGAGAGACAGCATGAGTTAGCTCTTAAAACTCTGGAATTCCAAAGGCGTGGGGCTGCCTCTACCTCCAGCAATGGAGAGTCTTCTCCTCATTCTTCCTTAACTGACCCTGCTAACACTCAATCTCTTCAACTAAATGCTATGTCTTTCACTCTTGAATCTTTTCCTTGTCCAAATGAGAAGATTGACACATGGTTAGAAAAATTTGAGAAAATCTCGCAAGTTTTTGCAACTGTTTCGCAACAGCCGGAAAGAGAATTCTGAAACTTTTCACCAGTTCTCATCTCGTCTTAAGGGATATCTAACAAAGTGCCTTGAGCTTTCGCAGCTCCCCTCTACCTATGAAGGTCTTGAGGAACTTGTTCTAACTGAACAAATAAAGAACACTTTGTCTGCTGATACCCGGAGATTTCTCGCTGAGCAGGGGGCAGAAAAACTTGAAGACATTTTGGAAAAGTCTAAGCGTTATCACAATGCGCTGGCTGAACTACCGGCCACAAAGCGGAAACCGACAGAGGAGCATTTTCGAAAACATAACCTAGAGCAATCTTCTCAGGCTTCTAACCAAAACAACCACAGAGAAACTGGACCTCAAAACCCCCCTCCTGAAAAATCCAAGTTCTACAAGAACAAGTACCCCAACCACCCCAAACAGTCCGATCAACCCGACCGCCCTACATGGCAGCGCAGCCAGAAAGGACAAGGTGGCAAAGGGAGAACCCCTGAGCACGGGACATATGATCAGACCGAGCACACCGAGCCTAAACGCATCGGATGCTTATTGACAGTCTCGCAAGGCGGAATTATTGACAGTGATTCCCAACCTGTTGGGGATAGACCCTCAACGCGAGGTACTGTTACTTTGAACGGTTCTCAAACTTCTTGCTTATTTGACACGGGGCTTTCTTACGATTGCATTGTTGCCAGAAAGCTGGTTAAACCCGGTCAAGAGACAGGAGAGACCGTCAAACTTTGTGGAGTTCGTAAGAGTGATGCACCTACAGCGCTTCCCATCGCACTGGTGGAGATACACTCTGACTTTGTCAGAGGCGTCATCAAAGCGGCTGTTATGGATGATCCCATCTACCCAGTCATACTTGGTGGTAGATACGTGTCTATTGGGAAACCGGAAGAGCCGATTGTGGCAGCGGTAACTACAAGAGGGCAAACCAAGAAGGAACAGGAGCCTGCGCCAAATTTGTTACCAAGGGAACTTAAAGAAGCGCAACAAAAGGATCCTACCTTGGCACCCTGCTTTAGGAAACTGCCCATGGCTAAGGAACCCACACAGCACGGGGACATTTTTTCTAAGGATGGCGTACTTTATCGGAGAACGGGCAAGCCTGACCAAGGTTACAACCAGCTCCTAGTACCGAAACAGTACAGAAGCCAAATCCTAGAAATGGGGCACTCTCTTCCCTTTAGCGGACATATGGGACAGAACGCCACAAACCAACGGATAACCACTCATTATTGGTGGCCAGGAGTAAACACTGATATTATCAGGTACGTAAAATCCTGTGCCCAGTGCCAACGTGTGCCACCCAAGCAACGGGCACCCCCAGTCCACATGGGTGAAATGCCAATAATGGGAACACCATTCGAACGGGTAGTGATCGACATTTTAGGGCCTTTCGAAAGGACTAAAAGAAGGAACAGGTTTATCCTGACCTTAGTCGATACATGCACTTTATGGGCAGAAGCTATCCCGCTAACATGCGCAGATGCCAAGCATGTCGCAGAAGCCCTCGTGCAGATTTTCACTCGGTTGGGATTCCCTCAACAAGTGTTGACGGATAACGGATCTCCATACCGAAACCTGTTGATGGATGAGATCGTTAAGATCTTGAGGACCCAACACATCCACATTAAGCCTTATACTCCGGCCGGAAATGGGCTCGTGGAACGTGCTAATGGAAACCTCACCATGATGCTAAGTAAGCTGGCACAAGTGAAACCTGAAGATTGGGATCTCTGTATTCCTGCAGCATTATTTGGCTACAGAGAATCTCCTCATACTTCCACAGGATTTCCGCCAGCTACACTCTTATTCGGCAGACCCATTAAGGGCCCGCTTGAAGCCTTACTTCAGTCTCTGACAGACGAGAAGGCTGATGAGACAGTTGTCTCAGCCAGCAAATATGTGTCGGTTTTAAAGGAACGGTTGAAACTAGGGTGGGACCTAGCAACGATTAACTTTAAGCGAGCACGCACCAAGCACGCTAACCGATACAGGAAAGTCGCGGAAGAGAGAGAACTGGAAGCAGGAGAGAAAGTTTTGGTGTTGCTCCCTACCGAGAACAACCAACTGAAGATCGGATGGCAAGGGCCGTTTACCGTCCTGAAAAAGATTTCTAAGGCTAACTACCAGATCTCTATTGAAGGAAAGGAGAAGGTTTTCCATTTAAATCTCTTAAAGAGATACTTGGAAAAACCAGTGCCAACCTCCGACCATCTCCTGACGATCGCCAAAACTGACGAAGATGACGATAGTGGCAGGGATATTCCACCGCTATCACAGGAAATCTTTCAAAAATGTCAGAAGCGACGACGCTCTTTCAAGCGCGCATATGAGACATTCCAGGGGAAGGAAACTTTGAGGAGTGGACTTGAGTAGGAATTGGACAAATGGAGGGGGAAGAGGAGAGGGAAGAAGACAGACACCCCGAAGCTACGGTTATAGGAAATTAAACTCCATAACGTAGACATGGAGTGCTTCCATATCTTAAAGGGGGGAGGCTCTGTCACGTAGGGTTTATATTCATTTAATTTCCTACATCTTCTTCCTATTCTTTCACCCGAATTCTCTCTTTTATTATCTCTGTATTTCCTTTTTTTCCTGTATATTTTTCATCCATTCGTTTTGCGAATATTATTTTCATATAATTCGCAAACTTTACCTGTTTTCCTTTCTCTAAAACTGAGAATCGCACCTGGGTGGTATTGCGTACATGTCAGTCGCGCTGGTCGGACGATAGGCGTGAATTTACAGCATTCGCTAGACATTCGTCTGAGGGTCTCTGGCCTGGGGCGTGAAAATTCACCCGAGGGACATGGAAAGTAGACAGAGAGTCTGCATTTCAGTAAACGCATGAGGTTTTTCGAAAACCCGGCTTAGCGTGAAAATCCACTCCGCACTGCAGACGGTGGTCTGAGATTTGCAACTCATGCAAGCCCTCGGCCACTGATGGCTGTTACGTCACGCGATAAGCGGACGTAGGTGTTATAAGGACAGGGGAGACTATTTCGCTTGGCGAAATAAGATTAGGATCCGGTGTCCGATTTTAAAGATATTGGCCAAGTTTGAAACTTTAATTTCATTCTCGCTCATAGACTCACAGTAGATAGGTTGCTCGTAAACAGAATAGCTGTTAGCGAAGTATCTCAGTTTGTTTTCGGCAATTTGTCGAACTTCTAGACTTCCAGAAATATTTTCAGCATTTTATTCTTAAGTTGTGCGACTACCTGTAATTCTGTGGTTGAGTGAAAGTTTTGGGGTGACCCTAACTTTACCAGCACCTAGTAGTAGTTTCCATACTTGTGAAGAAATAGACAGTCCTTATTTTGAACCACGTGGGTTTCTTAAGTACCACTGGTCTAACAGTGCATATGCAACCCGAGTTAGCCAGAAATACTATCTCCCAATAACGGGTTTTCAAAGACTGTAATGATAAATACTGGACCTTGGAGCCAGATCTTAATTTCTTCTAAAAACTACGAAATTTTTCTGCCTGGTGGCGCGAAATACTTCAAGTATTAACTAACATTTCCCGACTATATATATATATTTTTTTGTGGACAAATCTGTGGTGTGACTAAAGTGAATCCTATACTGAGGGAAGGCACCGACCTGACATTCATCATTTCTAGAAACCTACGCTATTGACACTGTGCTCTGCTAACTCCCGCGCCTGGAATAACTGTTAGGTGACTTAATCAGACATTTGAACAAATTTGCACACCCAAGTAGTCGTTCCCGGAGACTCCGAGTTAAATACGTCTTTTGGAACTGGGGACTTCTTGGCAGAAGACTGCATTTTTTTGAGTCTGTGTGAAAATCTAAAATCAGTGTGTTCCAAGAGGCAGCGAGCAAAGTCGTGAGTACCTGTATGAGAGGCCATGGCGGAATGAATGAGTGTACGCTGGTTTGAGTGATATTTTCACTATTATATCTTTGACACCCTGTTGCTGTCCTATTTGTTTTTTTCAATCTGCATAATTTGTTGCTAAGGCTAGAGTTCTTGTGTTTTTGTCTTAGGTTAAATCAGATTTTTTTCAAACTCTGTGCATATAATTACGAGATAAAACAAAGAAAACTCTTAGACTCAAACCCTATGTATCTGTGACTCGGGCGCCATCATCTGTTCTCTTAACGGGGCCGGGCTAAACCTAGAGTTAACACTATAACGGGGCTATCATCCTTGCAACATTTCCTTGAATTTTTATGACTATATATATATATATATTTTTTGTGGACAAATCTGTGGTGTGACTAAAGTGAATCCTATACTGAGGGAAGGCACCGACCTGACATTCATCATTTCTAGAAACCTACGCTATTGACACTGTGCTCTGCTAACTCCCGCGCCTGGAATAATTGTTAGGTGACTTAATCAGACATTTGAACAAATTTGCACACCCAAGTAGTCGTTCCCGGAGACTCCGAGTTAAATACGTCTTTTGGAACTGGGGACTTCTTGGCAGAAGACTGCATTTTTTTGAGTCTGTGTGAAAATCTAAAATCAGTGTGTTCCAAGAGGCAGCGAGCAAAGTCGTGAGTACCTGTATGAGAGGCCATGGCGGAATGAATGAGTGTACGCTGGTTTGAGTGATATTTTCACTATTATATCTTTGACACCCTGTTGCTGTCCTATTTGTTTTTTTCAATCTGCATAATTTGTTGCTAAGGCTAGAGTTCTTGTGTTTTTGTCTTAGGTTAAATCAGATTTTTTTCAAACTCTGTGCATATAATTACGAGATAAAACAAAGAAAACTCTTAGACTCAAACCCTATGTATCTGTGACTCGGGCGCCATCATCTGTTCTCTTAACGGGGCCGGGCTAAACCTAGAGTTAACACTATAACGGGGCTATCATCCTTGCAACATTTCCTTGAATTTT
Organism: Oreohelix idahoensis; assembly: GCA_024509875.1. Taxonomy (NCBI): domain Eukaryota; kingdom Metazoa; phylum Mollusca; class Gastropoda; order Stylommatophora; family Oreohelicidae; genus Oreohelix; species Oreohelix idahoensis. Next base: position 149,261 of record JAMPIV010006983.1, on the reverse strand, counting down.
TTATGACTATGTGTATATGTATTTTCCTTGATGTACTTTCTTTGATGTTGTGAGCCGATTTTTTCCTGATATTAAAATCGCTCTTGAACTTAATAATAGTGTTTGGTCAGCTCGTTCTAGATAATATATATATCATTGTTATAGTTTTCCCACGTCTGTGTGTTTACCTGTCGTCACGTGTATGTGCGTGCCTGTGAGTGATAGAAATATACGTAATATGTATATTGGTGTAGTCTGTCTGACGCTGTAACAACTGTTGTAGAAGATAGGTGAGAGAGAGAAGAATTCTTTTCGCTTTCAGAGACAGCCACTATATCAAAATCTATCATCTCACGTGTGTGGAAATTCTATTACCTTTCACTAACTCTCACTGAGTCTATCACCTATTCAAACCTATTCAGAAGGGACCAAACCTAGTCTTAATTCTCCTATCGAAAATCTACGACATTCGATTAGGGGGGCATGTAATCAGAACTCATAAAGTATTCGAAAATTCTGCGATTGTATGAATAGGGACTAAGGTTGTTTCTTAGGTTATGTGGAAGGCAATTCCAAAGATGAGCAGCAGAGTACGCTAAGCTTTTCTTGAATAAGTCAAGCCTAGGCTTGGATACGCGCAATTTGTTTAAGCGTTGACTGCATCTTTCGTTGTATTTGAACCTTGGCCACAGATATGCTGGAGCATGATGTGACAGGATTTTTTGAACAAATTTAGCTTTGTTAAACAGAAGGCGCTTTCTTAAGGGCAGTATTTGAAGATTTTTATATAGATCTACACACTGAGTTAGGCAGTTGTCAGAGACTAGATGCACTGCACGCTTTTGTAGTGAACGGAGTCTCTTTGTGTTGGACATTGAGCAACCATCCCAGATTGTGGAGCAATAGTCAAGGTTTGCTTGTATGTGAGATATATAGAACAATTTTCGTGCGTCTTCATCTAGGAAATGTTTGATTTTAGCTAACTGGTAAACTTTCTGTGCCGTTTGCTTGGTCAGTGCATGTACATGTGAGTTCCAGTTTAGATGCTGGTCAACGACTATACCTAGAGTTTTATGTTCATTAACGTTTTCATTTAGTGAGGTACCAATGTAGATCTGAAGTGTTTTTTTCTCTGAATTGTGTAATTTTTGTCTAGTTGATATTAACATGCATTTTGTTTTAATGATATTTATTAGCATGCGATTTCCGTTGCTCCGCTTAATCAGATTATCTGTATCTTTTTGTAACGAAAGTTCGAGCGTGTTACAACTTTTATCACTCTTGTAAACAGTACAGTCGTCTGCAAACAGGTCACAGGAGGAGTGCTTGATGTGTAATGGAAGGTCATTAATGTATATGGCAAAAAGTAGAGGACCTAGTATAGAACCCTGAGGAACGCCTGTATTTATTACTGCTGGGTTTGAATATGAGTTATTGTAAGAAGCTACATGTTTTCTGTCTGACAGGAATGATTTAATTATTGTCAATTTTACTTTGATGTTTTCTCGTGATCTATCATTCCAAATGCTTTTCTAAAGTCTATACAGACTGCCCCACACATGTTATCGTTGTTAATATTTAGGTGCCAGTTGTCTATCATCTTAGTTAGAGCAGTGTGACATGAATGTTTAGGTCTAAACCCCGACTGACTATCAATTAGCAAGTCGTTGTTAACTAGGTGTTGTAGTGTTATTTTATGTATGTGTTTTTCCAGTGGTTTGGATAGCGATGATAATAGAGAGATTGGCCTATAGTTACTAAAGTTACTATTATCGGAGGAACCAGGTTTGAAAAGAGGATATACCTTAGCGACTTTAAAGTGTGACGGAAAGTAACTCTTTGCGATACATAGATTGTATATGTATGTTAGTGAATCACTAATAACTGGCGCAGCAAAGCGCAGTATTCGATTACTGATTCCGTCAAGTCCTGATGAGTTATTCTCTTTGAGGCCTAGAAGATAATTATACACTTCATTAACTGTCATAAATGGAATGTCGAATGGGATTGTGTTTGTGCATTTGTTCTCACAGAATGCTGACAGTTGGCCTAGGTCACAAGGGGAATTTGGTATCGTAGATTTGAGACTAGTCATTTCTGCCTGAAAGTAAGTGCTGAAGTCTGTACAAGTAAATGAGGTACAGGGGGTTAACAAGTCTGGCGAATTTCGTTTGTTTGCTACTGTATTGATTGCTTTCTACATATATTTACTGTTTGTTTTGTTTTGAACTAAGTTTTTAAAGTATGTTTTCTTTTCTTTACGTATTAAATATTAAGAAGCAGAGATAGACCCAAAAAAAAAAAAAAAATGAAGATGAGCACTGGAAAGAGAGGTGAAAATGATGAGGAAGACATGGGAAAAAAAAACTTGAGCTGAGGGCACGTGACAGGAGGACTTGGCATGTGTATGTTGAAGGCCTATGCTCCCTGAGGAGCTAAAGCGTACTGATTGATACTAATTGATTGATTAATATACCAACTATCGATTGTGATTTGTGGAAGTAGCAAGTGACCTTGGTTTTATTTTAAGAAAATGTAGTGGGAGGTGAACGGAATAGCATCAGATGAGCTTCATTTGCCGCAGATCTTCTACCATATCGGGGGAGTCTACCTTGTTCACATTCATTTTCGGTTACAATTAGGGTATTCGGTGTATTTTTGTTTGTAGTTTGTAATTCTGTGTGATATTTACAATATAACGCGTGGTCTGTTCTATCATGAAATACCATAATTCCCGCCGTAAGGTACTTCGGTCGGTCGGTCTGTCTGTCACACTTTGAACACCGTCATTTGCGCACTTTTTTCTATTTTCGAGAGAGTACATTAACTTTCGAGCACGTCTAAGGGGGTGCAACTGTAGTTGAAATTTAGACAATAATTGTATTGTTTCCCCTTATATGTACTCTCGCGAAAATAGCAAAGTATGACGGTGTGCATTAAATCAACAGACAATCAAGATACTCTTCTGTCCAGTTTCATTCGGGAAACGGATTTAACTCATCATTTTTCTTAAAAATAACTTTAAAATGTAAGTTTTTTTATTGTTTCTTCGAGACAAAATTTTATTTTAAAGTATTGCAGACTTATTATTATGGATCAAAATGATAAGATGGCTAAAAGGAAGAGACGATCCCGTCATTCACAGCGAGCAAGCGAGAAGAAGCAGCAATGTAAATACGTGTAACAGAAACAGCACACTATAATTAAAAACCTGCCAATTTAGGCGGGTTGTTGCTAGTTTACATAATAATGTGTTGATTTTTTTTTTCTTTGAGTATTAAACAATATATTTATTTCGTCATTAGAGTTTCCATATTTTAGCATTTTTGTAATTTTTGTCTCTTCATTATTTTTCTCCCTTTTAGTATTACTTTGTACGGCCTTTGCTTTAAATGTTCGTGTGAATTATTCCTCTTTTGTTAATGTTCTCCTGTTACTATTGTTTAACGTATATTAAATATTTTTTAAGTTATATTTTTACGTATCCTAAATAATTATTTATTCCTCTGCTTTTCTTTTCTTAATTATTATTGTTGTGATAGTATTGTTATTTCATCAACTGTTATTTTTATCTCTAAAATAGTTTAACTTGGTTCGTTCATTGAGAGGGTCTTTGGGTATCCTGCAATCAGTGCACGCAGGGTATGGGCCTATCAGGATAGGCTATTTCAAGACAACTTGAATCCTGTGTATCGGAGGTAGGAACAACCAGACGCTGGGATTTAGCAGCACCCTGCACCAGTTTTGTGACCAGGAAGACAACTGGTTGTGATGGATCTTTACTCTCATATCAGTCCCCGAGCCTTGCATGGTGCTTTCAATATCGACTCTCTTGGCACTAAATGACTCTCTTTTCTTAAGTCTATTTTCCTTTTTTCTCCTATCATGTGTTATCTATTTTTTCTTAAGTTATCCACCCCAGCATTGGGATTAGGCGGGTTCAAACCTGTTTTAATTGCATTTGCACTAAGTGAGTGTTCGCTTGAGTGACAGCGGCATACTAAACTGGCAAAGTTATGGTTGAGGGTGGTCTACAAATAAGGAAAAGTCTTAACGGTTTTTCCTTAGAAACGAACATTCGTATTTTATCTAGTTCATTCATTTGTTCCTTGCCATCTCATGTGACACCGGCTGCCTTTGTCATACAGCGCGCAAACATTTCCCAATTTGACAAACCTAACACTTACCTGAATGTCACACCTCATGAAAACAGGTCTCCTAATCTACGACATCGGTTAAAGGGATTCTGTAGTGACGTGGGCAAACTTCGGCCGTGACCCTCTCCTCAAGACAAAAGTTTGTTATTTTAAGATTCCCAAGAATTTCCACTTTGGTAGAAGGGGGCGTGCAGAGCTGAGACAAATCAAACAATCCTATACAAACTTTCAGAGGAAAGACGACAAACGGAAACTCAAACAGTGACTGGCGCGCCAGCTCAGGAAATCGTATGCGTCTCTATTAAACTCATTAACAGAGGTCTCCATCTGAAAACGGTGATCACTTTCATAGGTCTGGGGTAGGGAACTTTTATCACAAAAGATTTGTTAGCTAAAGCAGTCCGACGTGATAGCTTGGTTCTCAAGTGAAGTGAAAGCCAGCGGATGAAATTACAACTGTATATCAGTAGTGAAGCTGCCTACAAGAAATGTCAGAGTCTGAGGACAGTTTACTTGTTGATCGCAATAAATGTCATGTGGCCACAGTCTACTATTTACTGCACTAAATGTCACCTCATGGCAGACTATTAGTAGATCACAATAAGTGTTATCTGATGACAGTTTTCTATATGAGTGCAACAAATGTCATCTGATGACAGTGTCCTAGATGAGTGCAATAAATGTCACCTGACAACAGTGTACTAGATGAGTGAAATAAATGTCATCTGGCGATAGTGTACTAGATGAGTGCAGTAAATATCATCTGAGGACAGACTACTGGACTGAGTTCAATAAATATCATCTGACGACGGTCTACTAGACTGAATGCAATAAATATCATCTGACGACAGACTACTGGACTGAGTGCAATAAATATCATCTGACGACGGTCTAGTGGACTGAGTGCAATAAATATTATCTGACGACAGACTACTGGACTGAGTGCAATAAATATCATCTGACGACAGTCTACGAGATCAGCGCAATAAATGTCATCTGACGACAGTCTACTAGATCAGTGGTAATAAATGTCATCCGAGGAAAGTGTACTAGATCGTTACAATAAATGTAATCTGACAACAGTCTACTTTGTGAGTGCAATAAATGTCATCTGACGACAGTCTACTAGATCAGTGCAATAAATGTCATCTGATGACAGTCTACTGGATCCGTGCAACAAATGTCATCTGACGACAGACTACTAGATGAGTGTAAACATGTCACCATAAGACAGTGACTGTACTGGTTATAAGAAAAGTCAGATTTCAAGCTGACTTGACTCTAGTTATAAGAAACGTCCTATATTGCCACAGAATTCACGCTGGTTAAAAGAGGAGCACCTCTACACCTCACGGTAGAAGGGGAACGACTAAGTAAGTAAGTAAGTAAAAGAGAAGCTTTATTTAAGGTCAGTTTCTCAACTGCTTACAATGGACAAAAATCATAACGCTTTGAAAATGAAAACCGTGAATCTTTCTTATCACTCGGCCACGTGTAGTTCGCGGGAGCTTCTGATGAGACAGAGAAATAAGAGAACCACTGTTCTCTGAGGCATGTCGTAGTAGGCTACCTCATCATGTAAAACAACGTGCTACATAACCCACAGCTGTAGAGCACATGAATGTCTTAGTGTAGGGATTAGCGGCAGCAGTGGCTCCGTGCTCTACAAGGAGTGAAAAGGGAAAGGATGATGATTACTTTTCGAATGTCCCTGTGGTTAGAGCGTTTGCTTCTCGATGGCAAAGGCATCCGGCTCGAAAGCAAACAAGTTGTGTCACGCTCAAATCTACCCAGTTGTAAAAATGGGTATCTGACTGCTCTGCTGAGTTAGAGAAGGCAAAAGGCAGCGAGAAAGGGAACGTCAACCTACTTTAGAAAGCTGTGACCTAGTACAGTGTAGTCTCTAGCAATTGATTCCCCTACGGCAGTATTTGTTGTGGGACTATCCTTACCTTTTAGTTACATAAAAATGGCGGTTACGATTCCACGTTGACTCAGGTTTAAAAGAGGAAAGGCAGGCCCATAGCAGATACTGCTGTTGGAGAGTAAATGTTAGAGACTTCACTATACTAGATCCAGCATCGAGGTGGGTGTGACCAGTTCTCTTCATCGCTGCCTGTTCCTTCCCTAACTCAAGAGCAAAGTCAGGTATCCATTTACAGCTGGGTAGACTGGGGAATGTCGAAACCGTGAATCGACGGCACCTTTGACGCGAGAGATCAGCGCTCTTACCACTCTTTCAGTCGGATGCTCAGCATCAATATACTCGTATAATACAGAATGGCAGTATGAGGTTCAGCATGTAAGATATGCGCTGGCTTTGACTTAGCTTCCATTTTGTGCCACTTGTAGTACCAACGGATTATATCGTCACTATTGAGGTTTTCAAAATTCGTAAGAGAGATTTGCGGCGTGCACACGTGTCATAGAGCTGTCATAAATATGGCGCTATGTACTGGAAGTCATTTTGTCTAACGTACGTTTAAGTGACTGTAGTAATTTCTTGGTGTACACAGGAAAACAAAGTCTCGTGAGTGTGTGGATACAGCAGACTACTTGTGTTGAGTATGAGGCGAGGGTGAATTTTCTGCCGCACAAGCGTGCAGTTTCAACGAGTCAGAAAAGCTTAAAATCTTTTTATTTTTATTTTTTATTTACAGTTGGTGGTCAGACCAAGAACTGGACTCCGCAGGACGTACGCTGCAAAGTTAAAGTTAGTTGCTTATCCTTTACAGGACGTGGCAATCAACCCCAGCTTTTATTGGCTGTTTGTGATTTTTCTAGGCAATTTTTTTTTCATTCAGTAGTTTGCCATTGCTTTCTCAACGGTACGGCGCTTATACCATTGTTAAAAATCCACACAAAGCGATCTGCTACCAAACCGCCTGCAGCTGCAAAACTTGTGCAAAATTGTTACCATTGGTTAAATGGCCGACCTCAATCCGGGTCATTTGTAATGTTTTTATGTGGTGAGAGCCGAGACGCTGTGAGCGATTGTCATTTCTGTATGGTACTCTCAGTCTGGCTAGGTACTTCCAAGAGACAAAAACGCACCTCAAGATGTTCCGCATATTCCACCAGCGGTTCGCTCCTTACTACAGGATTATTGAAAAGTCATTTCCTATTTGTAAACGTTTATATCCTGACTTGTATCTGTTGCGAATTCCTTTTGCACGCCACATATGAGGTTATAATTGAAGTAAATATAGTGCTCATAAGTGTTAGCACCTTTTTGTGGTCGCTATGCGTAAGTCACATATGACGTAGCTTTGTTTGGCCTAACAACATTATTATTGTTGACGTTTCCACTGTGTGGACTGGACGTGTGTACTGCATGTCTTGCAGTTATGGAAGGCGCTCCTTCATGGAACTTATAGTGGAATAGAAGATGTAATGGATGTGTTTTTATGACAGATAAAGTATTGAAATAGTGGATCAAGATTATGCAGGATTTATGTGATGCATCATGTTAAAGGAAATCGTAATTAAATATTCATGTGTGTAGCAAGGAGTTTGGTTATCTTCATATTGTTGGCACAGTTGATGCCGTTCTGATGTTGATCCGTATATATCTTCATAAACCTGGGACCTAGACAACTAGTCGTTCATTATCGCCACAGCATTCAGCTTACACATGTTATACCGCGCAACAGTATCTATTCAATATAAATGACAAATATGTCAAAATAAGGAGCAATAATTGCCATTTGAGTATCAAGTTTTATTACTTTATTTTCCAGAAATAAAGTAAAATCTAATTGTTACACCTCATCCTTGCACACAGGCGTATGTTCTTTAAGAAGATATAGCTGTGCGCAAGACGCACTGATCGTGAAAGAGCGCAACACCTAATTTATCTATGACGTATATTGTAATAGAAAGTGTGACGTAAGCGTCGTCTGCATTGGAACCTAACGGTTAACTTTTACAGCTTTTGGCTGGTGTCCGTCATAGTGTGTGGACGTATCTTTTATGTGCTCCGAAGATATGACGATATTTTAAAGTCCACAAAAGTGTTATTTGATCTGATGATGATCGCTGTTTGATATTTACATGCCAGTGTTGGAAGGCATTCTAAGAGAAGTATTGGGACATGTTTTATTAATTAAATTCCGTCAAGACTATGACGATGTATCTTATAAGCTGCGTGGACTATGAATATGATTATCGGCAAATCTGCCTGAGTATTAATGCCTAAGGACGGACCAAAGACGGTGTATGAACAAAACCTTACTGATCACTATTTTAAGATGTGGAGCATATCGTCAATTGTAAAGAATTCGTTAATAAATATGTGAACCTTGAACAATCTTCGCTGCATTTTTATTCCAGTTTTACGATGTTACAGTGTGTGCATGTTATGTATTAACATCAAATCTATGAACCCACGACATGTATTCAAACACCAGCAAATGCACCCGTAACATTTATATTAGCTAATTAACTAATGTTACATTTTATGTAATATAATAGAAGAAAATTGTTTTCATTGTGATGCTTCTTTTGTGAACATTAGTAGGAAAGGAGATAAGAAATAAGAATTTAAAAATAGGAAGTAACTTTTCAATCACCCTGAGAAACTGACTGTCCAAGAAACCCCGGACTCATTTTCCATGAATATAAAACAGAACAAGATGGCGAAATCTGTGAAAGATCTAAGTCATCAATGTCAAGTGATCACGATTTCCCGCCTGAAGGTGGCGTCGGCCTTGCCACGTAGGGTCACGCAGCGTGAATTAAAACGATATAAAAGACGCAGAATACATTTATCGTCAGAAACAGAGGGAGCAGTAATAGATACTTGCAGATGGGGTCAAATATAGAGCAAAGAATTGATATAGAATCGAAGTTAGATCCACATATATACAATCAATTCAGATCGAAAACTAAACAAAGAAGTAAAAACAGATGTCTGTTATGCATGTAGATACGAACGAATTTAAAGTCCATCTTGTTGTGCCCAGAGCAAGAAGAGACAAACCCAAATACATTTCGACGTATACAGAAGGGCGTCATGTGACAAATATCAGTATTAATTATTTGTGTATGTCGTATATAACGTTATTTGTGTAAGTCGTCGTATATAACGTTATTTGTGTAAGTCGTATATAACGTTATTTGTGTAAGTCGTCGTATATAACGTTATTTGTGTAAGTCGTATATAACGTTATTTGTGTAAGTCGTTGTCGTAAATTTATTTTGAGAGAAAAGAGTCGTAGAAATAGTGGTCCGGTTTAGAGTGGAAAATGATGATGGAAAGCTCAGTGATAGAAAATGTAGAGATTTAATAGTTGCTTCCCAGCGTGCTGGAGGAGAGTAAAGACAGACTTATTTACGACAAATCGTGTCTCTCAATCTTCTCTTTCACTCTCCTGGTCAAACAATTATTTGCCAGTTTTCCAGACTCGCATCTGCGCGCTCACCGATTCGGTGTTTTCAAACACACACACGACGTTGATACAAACTATATTAAACGAATAGGGGAAATGTTGGGCTTTGGGTATATCCAACACACAGAACTAAATGAGTTTAGGTGATTTTATTCACTTTAAACATCAATTACTAAAAATATCAGATATTACATAAATTATCATAAGTACACAAATGCAAATAACAAGTTTGGGAGGGGTGAAGAAGATTGGTATCGACTAAGCCCTTCCCGCTCATTAGACAAAGACAAACCCAGTCCAGAGATAGATAATATCAGGAACACGGGTACGTTAACCTAACAGTAAAGTTAATTACTCTGAAAGAGGTGTTACCAAGTTAGGTATAAGTGATAGAAAAAAAAAACCTGTTCTTCCCAGCTGTTCTTCCCTTTACTAAGCAAATGGAAAGGAGGTGGTTTTAAACAGAGTTAACAAATTATCAACTATCCCACTTAAAGGAACAATGTAGGGTATACAGAAAAGATATATGTTACCAGGTAAGCAAGTTAACAAAATGGTCACACAAAAGAATTAATTTCCTGTCATTCATACACGCGCTAGCAAAGGCCTTCACTCATCTTGCTCTCACTTACCGATTGTGAAAAAATCTTGCACTCCATAGAATAACACAACAGCAGTTACACCTCAACTAAATGTATGAGTGTTTGTTCAAGTTCTAGCCCCAGATTATCGGGTAGGCGGTCAGCACATAAAAGGGTCCCGTAATCGCTGGAAAATGAATCTGTAGTTGTGTCTCTTTTCTTAATAACAGTTTCTATGGGAGGGCACGGTCTCTGATACCGGGGTGAGGATGGTGTGGTCTATTTGACTATGCCGCGGATAATAAAATTCTTACGCGTGCTGGTACACTTTATCCGTGAGGTATGGTTTAAGTCCAGTGAGAAAACTAGTCACATCACTGTTCAGGAAATTATGAATTATCTCTCTGTGTCAGTAAACTAACAAAGCTCGGGCCAGTGTTCTTCTTCCCGTTACGACTTAAGTTGTTTGATGGTGCGTTAAATTTGTCTTTGGGTGTGCTTTCTTTGCTATAAGTTAGATAGCGGAATTCCAAACATAGAATCGCCTCAAAGATTAAAAATTTACACAGTCTCAACAAGTTCTGCGTCAGGGGAACTCTACACACTGTTTATGCTTTGCTTTGCTTAGATTGATTTCTTTATTGCTTTCTTAATGCTGGGATCGCACAGGTTACGATCACTCTGTATGAAAGAAAAAAAAGACATGTAATATACCGAAAACAAATAACCTTCTAAAGCGCGATGAATTTCCCGTTAAGCCTATTATATATATGCTCGCGTATTTAATTATGTATTTAATAAACACTGCGCGAGTTCTAGTGGTTAAAAAACACACATCTATAAAACTAGGACTTAACTGAATTTATTAATTATAAATTCCTTCGCGACTTTAAAAGTTAATTTAAGCATCTATTATCTTTTGAAATAATATAATAGATAGATCATTATATTTAAAACTGGAACTCTTGAGATGGTTTAATTAAATAGATTTAAATTAACACAGAATCCCTTTAAATAGAATGACTAGACCACTGATCACTTTACACAATATATATTTTACCGCTTTGCACAGAATTAGAAATCACTGCAAATATATATAAAATCCAGGGGAAAATCTATAACAAGATTTCAATAAAGCTAGTGCTTCTGTAAAGATCTGGCCAGCGAGTGATAACGTGTCTAGTTCTACATGGTCTATTTAGCTAAAATGAAATGTAAGTTGAGTGGGACATGATAAACTTGACAACTTATTTGATCTCACGAACTTTTGGGGATCTGACCGCCAAATCAAGAGAAGAAGCCGCCCCCTGGTCTTCGTATCCGCTCGCTGCTGCCCGTTTCGCTTTCCCCCGTTCGCTCGGTTCCTCGATTGACACCGAGACGCGAAATTAGCGGCAAGCAACTGCGTCTCGTATCAGGGAAAACTACTGTCTTTGATAGCGCCGATAGTCTCCCCTAAGATCCCTCGGTCTGTCTCTTTGATCTCGTCGCTGTATCCTACATGAGTCCCGGTGGAATGCGTTCTGGCAAACGAAAAGTTACAACAAATGTTCAGGGGTTCTAATGTTATGAAAAGCTAAAGGTCCCTTTAAATCATCCATCATATCAGGGAAAATTCACTAGTCAAACTAGACGTACGTCACAATCGTCCCCACTTTTAGACATGAAACCATTTTTCATGTTTTCATTTTTGACAATGGAGGTGACCTGATTGGTGATTTTAGGATGAGTGGTATCTTCAGTTTGCTCTTCTTCCTCTGTAGACCAGTTTCTACTCAGAAAATCAGCCCCGACATTCTGTCTTCCCGGAATATATTCCACTTTGAAAGAATAGACGCTTAGAAGGAGGGCCCAACGCATGATCCTAGCGTTAAATTTCTTTATTGGCACCAAGAAATGCTAACGGAGCGTGGTCTGTTTGCACCGTGAACGATGTACCATAAAGAAACTCATGATGGCGTCTGATACCGTCAATCAGAGCAAGACATTCCCTTTCAACTACGCTGTAGTTCCGTTCCGCTTTATTTAATTTCCGACTGCCATAGGCAACTGGAAATAGCATGTTCAGGTCACTGTCATCGGCTTGAAGCAGTGTTGACCCGATGCCCTGACCTGACGCGTCGACTCTCAGTACAAAAGGTTTCTTGAGGTCAGGCAACCTCAAAATGGGGTATGCAGACAACTGTCCTTTCAAAGTGCTATACGCGTGTTCGCACTTTTGATCCCATATGACCTTATCAGGACAACCTTTCTTTGTGAGGTCAGTCAGAGGTGCCGTCAGTCCGTTGAAGTTCTGGATGTACTTCTGATAGTATGCACATAGCGATATGAAGGAACGTACGTCTTTCTTCGTTCGGGGTCTTTTTGCTGCCACAATTTTCTCCACGTTCTTCTTAATAGGCCAACTGCATCCGTGAGAAATAGTGTGCCCCAGGAAGTCTAACTGTTCAAACCCGATGAGACATTTGCTAGGTCTGGCTGTGAGACCCGTTTCCTGTAGTCTCCTGAGGAGCATAGCAACCGTAGCAATATGTTCTTCATAGGTTTCCGATGCAATTAAGATGTCATCCATGAAATTATGGATATGGGGACTTTGCAAAGGTTCTAGAAGCTTCCTCATCATCCTGGTGAACACTCCTGGTGCGTTATGCAAACCGAACGGCATCACGTTAAATGTGTAATGTCCTTCACTAGTGCTGAAAGCTAACAAAGGTTTAATTTCCTCCTTGACTGGTATTTGATAATAACCTTTACTGAGGTCAATCTTGGAGAAGATCTTAGCTTTGCTGAGCTTGGTGAACAACTCAGAAACAGTTTGGAGAGGTTCGGGCTGGAATTCCGTTACAGCGTTTAGCAACCTGTAATCAATGCACAGCCGAACTTCCTTATTGGGCTTCTGCAACAGCACTACGCTCGAGCTGTAAGGAGATGTAGACTCACTGATAATTCCTGCCTGACGCAGCTTGTCTATTTCTCCGCGAAGTGCATCAGCTTTAGCGTACGGGATGGGGTAAACTCTGGTTTGAACAGGGGTCTCGTTTGTTAATTTCATATCAAATTCAATGAGATTTGTTCGACCAGGTACATCCGTTAAAACTGCACTGTACTGTTTTAGTAGAGCCCTAGTTTCTGTTTGTTGTTCTGGTGAGAGATTGTCGCCGAACTTGACATCTTTAAAGGATTCTGTGGGTTGCAGTGGATACTCCATGCAACCATCATCATCTTCCTCGTCTTCCGTTGCTATGGCGACAGCCAGGAGATGCTCGGAGGATGGCACCGGTCTTTCCAAATATTTCTTTAGCAGATTTATGTGGAAGACCTTCTCCTTTCCTTTGATGGAGATCTTGTAGTTGGTACGTGAGATCTTTTTAAGGACGGTAAACGGTCCTTGCCATCCGATGCGAAGTTTATTGCTTCCGGTTGGAAGTAGCAATAGGACTTTCTCCCCTGGTTGTAGTTCTCTCTCTTTTGCAGCTTTGTTGTATCTTTTAGTAATTTTAGCGCGGGCTTTCTTAAGGTTGGTAGTAGCTAGATCCCATCCTAGCTTTAGCCTTTCCTTAAGCTCAGATACATACTTGCTTGCAGAGACGACTGTCTCGTCAGCCTTCTGGTCTGTCAGGGACCGAAGTAAGGCTTCTAGTGGCCCCTTAATAGGTCTGCCAAATAAAAGTGTAGCTGGCGCAAAACCCGTAGACGCTTGGGGTACCTCTCGGTAGGCGAATAAGGCAGCCGATATATATTGGTCCCAGTCTTCCGGTTTCTCCTGACCCAGCTTACGTAACATCATGGTGAGGGTACCGTTAAAACGTTCCACGAGCCCATTTCCGGCCGGATGGTAGGGACTTGTGTGGATATGTTTGGCCCTCAAGATCTTAAAGATCTCCTCCATTAACAGGCTACGGAATTGGGATCCATTGTCCGTCAAAACTTGTTGAGGGAATCCCAACCGTGTAAAAATTTGCACAAGGGCTTCTGCGACATGCTTGGAATTAGTGCATGGTAGCGGTACGGCTTCGGCCCACATAGTGCAAGTGTCAACTAAGGTCAGGATGAACCTGTTCCTTCTTTTGGTCTTTTCCAGAGGACCAATAATGTCGACAGCAACCCGTTCAAATGGAGTCCCTACTATTGGCATTTGCCCCATAGGTACTGGGGGTGTCAAGTGCTTGGGTGCTACCCGTTGGCACTGGGCGCAGGATTTCACGTACCTGACAATGTCAGAGTTCATTCCTGGCCACCAATAGTGGTTTTTTATTCGCTGAATAGTGGCGTTTTGTCCCATGTGTCCGCTAAAGGGAAGAGAGTGCCCCATTTCTAAGATCTGGTTTCTGTATTGCGTCGGTACTAGGAGCTGGTTATTCCCCGTGTCCGGGTTGCCCGTTCTACGATACAATACACCATCCTTAGAAAAGATGTCTCCGTTGTGTCTGGGGTCCTTAGCCATGGGCAGTTTTTTAAAGCAGGGCGCCAGAGTAGGGTCCTTTTGTTGCGCCTCCTTCAGTTCATTCGGCAACAAGTTTGGCGCAGGCTCCCTCTCCTTCTTGGCTTGCCCTCTTGTGGTTACCGCTGCCACAATCGGCTCCTTAGGTCTCCCAATGAACACATATCTACATCCCAGGATAACTGGGTAGATCGGATCATCCATTATGGCCGCTTTAATAACTCCTCTGACAAAGTCAGAGTGTATTTCTACCAGTGCGATAGGAAGCGTCCTGGGTGCATCACTCCTGAAAACTCCACTAAGTTTGACGGTTTCCTCTGTCTCCTGACCGGGTTTGACTAGGTGCCTAGCGACAATACAATCAAAACTTAATCCAGTGTCAAAAAGACAAGTAGTGGAGGTACCGTTCAAAATTACAGTTCCTCGAGTTGAGGGTCGGTCCCCCTCAGGTTGAGAATCACTGACATTGACTCTACCTTTCGAGGCTGTATGCAAACATCCAATGCGGTTTGCACCGGTTTGTTTGCCCTGATCAGACGTTCCTGGTGTAGGGGTCTTCCCTTTTCCTTGACCTTGGTGGCCGCGCTGCCACGTAGGCTTGTTGGGTTGATCAGAATTGTTGTTGGGGGGGGGTATCGGGTTTTGTAGAATTTCGATTTTTCCTGGGGAGGTTTCTGGGTATTGTTATCTCGTTGGTTATAATGTTGAGAGGAAGTGGAAGAATAGGATGCCTGTTCTAGATTCTGTTTTCGAGATGGCTCATCGGTGGGTTTACGTTTAGTGCTGGGAAGTTCGGCCATTGCATTGCTATAGCGTTCGGCTTTATTGAGTATGTCTTCAAGCCTGACTGCCCCCTGTTCAGCCAAAAATCTACGTGTTTCATTCGACAAAGTGGATTTTATCTGCTCCACAAGAACAAGTTCGAGGAGTCCCTCATATGAAAGAGGTAGGTCAGATAATTCAATGCACTTTGTCAGATAACCCGTGAGACGTGAAGAGAACTGTGGAAATGTTTCCGTGCTCTCTTTTCGGCTGTTTCTGAACAACTGCAGAAACTTTCGGGCAGTCATCTCAAACTGCTGTAGTAAGGCCTTTTTCAACATGTCGTAATCATGTTGATTCGGTCCCAGCTTTGTGTACACGTCATAAGCATTGCCTTTCAGTGACGTTGAAAGTTTGAGCGCCCAGCGGGTACTCTCTAACCCATAAAGATTCGCGAGTCTCTCGAATTTTTCTAGGTAGCTGTCAATTTTTTCGTTAGGGCTAGGAAAAGATTCTAAAGAAAACGACATAGCAGTTAATTGGGCAGATTGAGTACTGGAGAGGTCCATTGATTGAGACTGGGGCGAAGACGGCTCTCCGTTAGTCGAAGTAGAGGCGCCCCGACTCTCTAGAGCCTTAAGCGCCAGTTGATGCTGTCTTTCCTTGTCTCTCTCTCTCTCTGCGAGTTTCCATCTCTGCTTCAATTTTCTTCTGTTCCAAAAGACGTTCTTCCGCTTCTTTCTTACCTGCCCTCTCCTGGGCTTCTCTCCTCTCTGTTCTTTCTTTCTCTTCCTTCCTCTCAGCTTCGGCTCTCTGTTGCTTCGCCTTCCTCTCAGCTTCGGCTCTCTGTTGCTCCGCGTCATATATTTCCAATTCCTGGTTAATAAACGCGTTTGCAGCTTCTGCATCTAATCCTGCCTCTTTCGCTTCCAACCTCAAGATGGACCTCATCTTTATCCTCTCTGCCATTGTTAAAGAATAAGATGAAGTATGCTTAGAGAACTAGTAAGAAGAAACGCGAAAGGGAGGAACTCTGAACCGCTACGAGGAAAAAAAAAACCCAAGTATAAATTTACCTGTGTTACCTCCTACCTGTACTGTGCAAACTTATCGCTGCTATTATCTGGCAATTAAGGCTCTAAACGCAAGCGACTATGCCACTAAATGGTAAGTTACACTGGAAAAGAATCTACTTTTACTAACAGTCGAGAAAAATTTATATTAAAACAATTTAAAAGAAAAAAAAATTTCCCCTAAATTTTTAATCTCTGACAACAAACTCCGTCCCTAAAGTCAATTATTGAGATGAGACGTTGTTAACTTAATTTTTCAAAATCAGAACAATCCGTCTTTAGCTAAGCTCAACTCTTCTTAACTTCAAAAACCTTAGTGACTGTAAAACAATCACGCAATCCCAGCAACTTTTATAAAGAAAGAAATATAATTATCTCCGCCAGAGGATAATAAAATAGCAAATGTATTTGTTTATCTGTACTTTCTACTGCTGTGGAGAGAAAACAACCTGTAAATATGCTGTGTGGACAACCCAAATACTTAAAGAACGTTTGTCTAGGGGTGTAATTATTTATTTATTTCCCTAATTCACAAAGACAAATCATTCACACTCTACCTAGTTAGACCCAAACTAAATCAGACTCAAAATATCTTTAACCCGGCTATGCGATTGCCTCAAATGTAGCTCAAGATCCCAGAACCAGCCCACAAATATGTGTGCATCAAATGTATCTCAAAATTATCCCAGACGAGCCAGCCAAATATTGTCGTAAATTTATTTTGAGAGAAAAGAGTCGTAGAAATAGTGGTCCGGTTTAGAGTGGAAAATGATGATGGAAAGCTCAGTGATAGAAAATGTAGAGATTTAATAGTTGCTTCCCA
Source organism: Oreohelix idahoensis (assembly GCA_024509875.1). Taxonomy (NCBI): domain Eukaryota; kingdom Metazoa; phylum Mollusca; class Gastropoda; order Stylommatophora; family Oreohelicidae; genus Oreohelix; species Oreohelix idahoensis. Next base: position 132,055 of record JAMPIV010006983.1, on the reverse strand, counting down.
GCGTGCTGGAGGAGAGTAAAGACAGACTTATTTACGACAAATCGTGTCTCTCAATCTTCTCTTTCACTCTCCTGGTCAAACAATTATTTGCCAGTTTTCCAGACTCGCATCTGCGCGCTCACCGATTCGGTGTTTTCAAACACACACACGACGTTGATACAAACTATATTAAACGAATAGGGGAAATGTTGGGCTTTGGGTATATCCAACACACAGAACTAAATGAGTTTAGGTGATTTTATTCACTTTAAACATCAATTACTAAAAATATCAGATATTACATAAATTATCATAAGTACACAAATGCAAATAACAAGTTTGGGAGGGGTGAAGAAGATTGGTATCGACTAAGCCCTTCCCGCTCATTAGACAAAGACAAACCCAGTCCAGAGATAGATAATATCAGGAACACGGGTACGTTAACCTAACAGTAAAGTTAATTACTCTGAAAGAGGTGTTACCAAGTTAGGTATAAGTGATAGAAAAAAAAACCTGTTCTTCCCAGCTGTTCTTCCCTTTACTAAGCAAATGGAAAGGAGGTGGTTTTAAACAGAGTTAACAAATTATCAACTATCCCACTTAAAGGAACAATGTAGGGTATACAGAAAAGATATATGTTACCAGGTAAGCAAGTTAACAAAATGGTCACACAAAAGAATTAATTTCCTGTCATTCATACACGCGCTAGCAAAGGCCTTCACTCATCTTGCTCTCACTTACCGATTGTGAAAAAATCTTGCACTCCATAGAATAACACAACAGCAGTTACACCTCAACTAAATGTATGAGTGTTTGTTCAAGTTCTAGCCCCAGATTATCGGGTAGGCGGTCAGCACATAAAAGGGTCCCGTAATCGCTGGAAAATGAATCTGTAGTTGTGTCTCTTTTCTTAATAACAGTTTCTATGGGAGGGCACGGTCTCTGATACCGGGGTGAGGATGGTGTGGTCTATTTGACTATGCCGCGGATAATAAAATTCTTACGCGTGCTGGTACACTTTATCCGTGAGGTATGGTTTAAGTCCAGTGAGAAAACTAGTCACATCACTGTTCAGGAAATTATGAATTATCTCTCTGTGTCAGTAAACTAACAAAGCTCGGGCCAGTGTTCTTCTTCCCGTTACGACTTAAGTTGTTTGATGGTGCGTTAAATTTGTCTTTGGGTGTGCTTTCTTTGCTATAAGTTAGATAGCGGAATTCCAAACATAGAATCGCCTCAAAGATTAAAAATTTACACAGTCTCAACAAGTTCTGCGTCAGGGGAACTCTACACACTGTTTATGCTTTGCTTTGCTTAGATTGATTTCTTTATTGCTTTCTTAATGCTGGGATCGCACAGGTTACGATCACTCTGTATGAAAGAAAAAAAAGACATGTAATATACCGAAAACAAATAACCTTCTAAAGCGCGATGAATTTCCCGTTAAGCCTATTATATATATGCTCGCGTATTTAATTATGTATTTAATAAACACTGCGCGAGTTCTAGTGATTAAAAACACACATCTATAAAACTAAGACTTAACTGAATTTATTAATTATAAATTCCTTCGCGACTTTAAAAGTTAATTTAAGCATCTATTATCTTTTGAAATATTATAATAGATAGATCATTATATTTAAAACTGGAACTCTTGAGATGGTTTAATTAAATAGATTTAAATTAACACAGAATCCCTTTAAATAGAATGACTAGACCACTGATCACTTTACACAATATATATTTTACCGCTTTGCACAGAATTAGAAATCACTGCAAATATATATAAAATCCAGGGGAAAATCTATAACAAGATTTCAATAAAGCTAGTGCTTCTGTAAAGATCTGGCCAGCGAGTGATAACGTGTCTAGTTCTACATGGTCTATTTAGCTAAAATGAAATGTAAGTTGAGTGGGACATGATAAACTTGACAACTTATTTGATCTCACGAACTTTTGGGGATCTGACCGCCAAATCAAGAGAAGAAGCCGCCCCCTGGTCTTCGTATCCGCTCGCTGCTGCCCGTTTCGCTTTCCCCCGTTCGCTCGGTTCCTCGATTGACACCGAGACGCGAAATTAGCGGCAAGCAACTGCGTCTCGTATCAGGGAAAACTACTGTCTTTGATAGCGCCGATAGTCTCCCCTAAGATCCCTCGGTCTGTCTCTTAGATCTCGTCGCTGTATCCTACATGAGTCCCGGTGGAATGCGTTCTGGCAAACGAAAAGTTACAACAAATGTTCAGGGGTTCTAATGTTATGAAAAGCTAAAGGTCCCTTTAAATCATCCATCATATCAGGGAAAATTCACTAGTCAAACTAGACGTACGTCACAGTCGTCGTATATAACGTTATTTGTGTAAGTCGTATATAACGTTATTTGTGTAAGTCGTCGTATGTAACGTTATTTCTGAGTGCGATTAGCCCGAGTCATCGTCATCCTGCTGACCCCTAAGAGCAAAGGTCTTCGACAAACTTATGCCAAGTCATCCTGTCACGTGCTATCAGCTCTAAGTCTTGTCATGTGTTCCTCATCAGATTCAAAGTTGCCTTCTGCAATGGGTTGTGCTGTCTACTGCTGCTTCTTGTACCCTGGGGATTCTAGACCAAGAGCTGCCTTGTATTGCAATCAACAGTGTTCTTCAGGGTGTTTTCTATCCATTGCTAGCGTTTTCTTCTCGTCTCTTTACCCATAATGACAGCAACGATTTTCATTTACGGCTAGTGCCAGTTGTTTTTTTAATATTATTTTGTGTGTGTGTTACATTAGTTCACAATGTTTTGGGGGGTTTTGTTTTGGTCACTACTGTTTCGGTTCGTTTGTCCTTGACAAAGACATTCGTGGCCGTAACGTCGACACCATTTCTTCGTACTTTGCCCAAGACAGACACAACATCTATTCTCTTGAACAAGTCACGAAAAAGACGTTGACAATGGATAGGACACACATTGAGGAAACCTGTTGATAGCATTACAAGGCAGCTCTTGTTCTGGAATCCCCAGGGAAAGAGAGACAGTGTTTGTCTATCAGCTTTCTGGGAAGCATATGCCTCAAATTACTACTCACCAAGCCTTCATATTTTTGACACAATCTCACTAAGATAAATTAAGTGTACGCTACAATAATTGTTGATTTTTCCACACATTTATTTTTTCTTATCAACTGTCTTATCCATATATTGCCTGACACTCGTCATGTCCACTTATCTTCCACGTCTCCTTCAGTTTTCCACCTCCATCTATTCTATTTTTCCACATCACGTATAATTCTTCTCTCTATTACGTGTATGTCTATTAAATATGAAAACGTAACAAATCTATTTTTCATCGATTGAATAACAGAAGTCTGGCCTTTCATCTGCTGACAAGTGCGCCCACGTGTGATCTTTGAGACTATTATGTCCTAATTATGCTGATGGAAGGCGAGCCGTCTTCTAACCTTTTCAGTTTCTGAAATGGAGTTGTTTTTCATAGGTCTGCCAGCGACAGACAAATTTAATTAATTAACAAAGGGTGTCGATGCTATAGAAAGTTGACGTGTTCATCCCGCTCTCTCGCTCTCCCAGCATCTCGTCACAATAATAACTAAAGAATAGTAAAATAAGTCTGAAATAACTCCATTAAAGTAATGGAAATAATGAACGGTTAATATTAGGATAGGAACTTGTGTGCGACAGGGATGCCTCTTGACACTATTTGTCTTCATATTGGCTATAAATTGTGTTATAAAAACGTCGACGACAGAGACGGAATCCAGCGGACTATGACTAAATAGTTTGATGATCTAGATTTTATCGACCATGTCGTGAAGTGAATCCGTATGACAACACGCTTGTGACAGTGCCGGTTGGTTCTTCTTATATATTTTAACTAGGTGACTGAGGCAGGCCTAGTTATTTAATTCAATGGTCAAACTTCCTTCCTTGACCTATCTTCCAAGATAGAGCTATCTCTTTGACTGGCCCCTTTCGCCAGAGATGGTGATTCCTGGATGAGATAAGGTTCGTCTTATTTTTCAACCCAGACCACGTTCTTCTCTCCTAATTGTTGTATAGCGACTGTTGCGTATAGGGTGTTCTATTATTCCTATCTCTCTTATTACTCATTCCTATCTCTCTTATTACTCACTTCTAATAACTCTCCATTCCTTAATCTCTTCACACATCAAAGCAACCGGAGTGATGTGATTCAATTTCGAAAACAACTTTTATTTACATAAGATAATCCATGATCATCCAACATAATTCATCAGATACAGTTCTCAATTACAATGTCCTCAAGTCTTCCACTTGATTCAATCAAATATCTCAAAGCATAGTTATATATTGTTTCTCCTGTAGCCTCTTGCATATTTCGTTATATACCTAGCCTACTAAAGATCCTTCTCATTTTACACCATTTTTCTCATATTTTCTACAACAGTTCTAAATCCTTGGAGTCATGTTCTCACCCAATCTCAACCTAGTTAGGTTTAACTCCTTTAAATGCAGCATATAAGATTTCAATAGCTACACCTGAAATAATCAAACAATGTCCAACACCAAAATGGCCTCCACCATATTTACTCTAATATGAGAGAGCGCATGATAGGTTTCATGAATATCAGATTCACTTGTGGTGGCGTCTTCATACTTACTCTTATATGAGAGAGCGCATGATATGTTTCATGAATGTCAGTGCTGTAAACCCTTTGTTCAATACCATCTCGTTTAATGGCAATGCCTCATCTTCTTGGTATGACAGCCCATCCTGGCTATCTGATAACAAAAGTTATCCACTTTGTTAAGCTTTAATTATGCCTTTGCTTCAATATTCTCTTCTGTAGCTCGCTCCCTTAAATAGATGCGTCATTAGCCTGTGACAAAGTGGCTGAAAGTCAAAAAAATAGTTCAATATTCCTCTTACCGTTTTAAATCGAAGTCCAACACCTATCACAATCCCTACTGTTCACCCTTATTCTATTCCTAATATGTTCATCTTAGTATTTAACCACAGATAATCTACTCTCCTGAATTCCTATCGCTAAGAAATTCTAAATCTAGCTATCAGTTTCTGGATACGAACACTTGTTGACCACAAGTTCGTTTCTTGAGAGCCCTGGGCGGCACTTCTTGCTTCCGCCAAGTTTCTGATGGGACTGATCTCTTTTCGTCCTTCAATTTCCTATCTGATGATCCACAGTTGTTTTTGAGTGAATGTGATTGGTCCGTTATTCAGTTCACTCACCTATCGCCACCTACACGCTTAATTCTATGCTGTCCAACTCCGTGAACTGTGCTACATAACTGTTTATTTCTAGTCACTATTTTCACGTGCGTTTTACTCGGCACTCCGTTCTCTTAACTGTAAAGGGCGCTAATAATATTGTTATTCCCCTTAGTACTTTTACCTTAGTTACATTTTCCCTTCTATGTCTCTATTAAAACTGGTCTGATATGCAAATTTGGTAAACTCTAATGATATATACTTAGATTACTTTAAAGTCTAAAAAGGTTCCCTCCCTTACAAAAAACACTACATTTTCATTCTTTTATTTCCCATGTTAAGAACAAATAACTTATCACTTAAATTATTCTGATTTTCTAACCCATTTTTATATACTCTTTCATCTTGTTAACCCCAAATAACTGTTCGACTGACTTTAACTGCAGTGTATTTTACACTGTACAACCCAATGCCTAGAATCCGGCTTTTGGCTGGGATCATGTGTCTAGACACGGGGACCGGTACAGTGACATTCATGTGTCATTAGGTCTCTTGTGTGAGAACACAGAGGATCACTAGGTGACACATTTTGTCACTGGGTCTTCTTGTGTTGGGACATGTGGTCTTGACCGGGGCCGGGTTTGGGCGGGACAATGCGACCTCATGCGAGGAAAAAATATGCGACCTCATGCGAGGAAGAAAAATAAAAAAATAAAAAATAAATAAAAAAAAAAGTCTAGACACGGGGACCGGTACAGTGACATTCATGTGTCATTAGGTCTCTTGTGTGAGAACACAGAAGATCACTACGGTGACACATGTTGTCATTGGGTCTTCTTGTGTTGGGACATGTGGTCTTGACCAGGGCTGGGTTTGGGCGGGGATAATGCGACCTCATGCGAGGAAAAAATATGCGACCTCAAGCGAGGAAAAAAAAAAAAAAAAAAAAAAGAATTCGGCTTTTGGCTGGGATCATGTGTCTACACACGGGAAACAGTAGTGACTTTCATGTCATGAGGTACCTAGTGTGAGAACACAGAGGATCACTACAATGACACATGTTGTCATTGGATCTTCTTGTGTTGGGGCATGTGGTCTTGACCAGGGCCGGGTATGGGTGGGGCAAAGGCAACCTCATGCGAGGAAAAAATATGCAACCTCATGCGAGGAATTAAAAAAAAAAAAAAAAGGGAAACAGTAGTGACATTCATGTGTCATTAGGTCTCTTGTGTGAGAACACAGAAGATCACTACAGTGACACAGTTTGTCATTGGGTCTTCTTGTGTTGGGACATGTGGTCTTGACCAGGGCCGGGTTTGGGCGGGTACTAATGCGACCTCATGCGAGGAAAAAATATGCGACCTCAAGCGAGGAAAAAAAAAAAAAAAAAAAGACATTCATGTCATGAGGTACCTAGTGTGAGAACACAGAGGATCACTACAATGACACATGTTGTCATTGGATCTTCTTGTGTTGGGACATGTGGTCTTGACCAGGGCCGGGTATGGGTGGGGCAAATGCAACCTCATGCGAGGAAAAAATATGCAACCTCATGCGAGGAATATTAAAAAAAAAAAAAAAAGAATCCGGCTTTTGGCTGGGATCATGTGTCTAGACACAGGGACCGATACAGTGACATTCATGTGTCATTAGGTCTCTTGTGTGAGAACACAGAAGATCACTACAGTGACACAGTTTGTCATTGGGTCTTCTTGTGTTGGGACATGTGGTCTTGACCAGGGCCGGGTTTGGGCGGGTACTAATGCGACCTCATGCGAGGAAAAAATATGCGACCTCAAGCGAGGAAAAAAAAAAAAAGGTGACACGCTCACATTCCCCGCTTAAAACGTACTAGCTATCGTAATTTTAAATCTATAAATAACTACAGTATTTGAAATTTGTCTGAGGGTCCAGTCAAATTTACCGCCAACATTTAACTAGAGTACAGTAGAACTCCATTTATCCGAACCCCAATTATCCGAACATCCAATTATCCGAACACTTTTTCCAGAAAAAAAAAAAAATCAGTCTCCACCAGTCACGTTAGACTACAGTTCTGAATCTTTTGATGCGGCAAGCTTCAAATGTGTGCGAACAATTTGTAGACAATGAGATGGGCTAATGGACGGTCGCTTACGTACATGAAGTCAGTTAGATCATAAAGTCCGTTAATATCTGGTTTACCAATCCAGTGTACGTGTGAGTTCTAGGCAGAACACTGGCTAAACAGACAGTTCAACTTAAAATAATTGTGTCTGCTACTACAGCAGAATAATTTTGGTGTACAAGTATTTCTCTGTGCGATATGGCATCTTCCAGTAGGCCTAAAGCATATAAAAGGAACCGCAATGTTTTGTCAATTGAAACGAAAACAGAAATTATCAAGAGACTAGGAAAAGGTGAAACTGTGTCTTCATTTGCGAGGATTTTCAATGTTGAGAAAGCTACCGTCTCTGACATCAAAAGTAACAAGGATAAAATTATGAGTTTTGCATCGAAATTGGATAGTGAAAATGGGTCGAAGAAACATAAAACCATGAGAAATGCGAAAGATTTGAAATTGGAAGAGGCTTTGTATATATGGTTTGTGCAAAGAAGAAGCAAAGGGGAACCTATCTCTGGCTCTCTATTGTGTGAAAAGGCACTTCAGTTCAACAGTCAACTTGACGGTCCTCCTGACTTTAAGGCTAGCCAGGGATGGTTAAGAAACTTTAAATCTCGTCATGGCATACGAGAATTGGAGATTCAAGGGGAATCTTCATCTAGCGATGCAACTGCCGCTGAAAATTTTAAAGAAACATTCTTGGCTTTTTTGGAAGAAGAAGGTTATTTACTCGATGATGTGTATAATGCCGATGAGACTGGCTTATACTGGAAATCATTGCCTCAAAAATCACTTGCATCTCAGCGCGAAGCAGCTGCCCCTGGGTTTAAAAAGTGCAAAGAGAGAGTAACAATTTTGGTAGCCGCGAATGCCAGTGGAAGTCATCGTTTACCGGTGCTAATGATCGGCAAAGCCAAAAAAACACGTTGTTTAAAGAATGTGACATGTCTCCCATTGTGCTACAAAGCACAGAAGAGTGCCTGGATGAATAGTGAAATATTTCTTGATTGGTATACAAATCAGTTCATCCCAAATGTGAAGAGGTTGAAAGAACAAGAAAAGAAAACTGGAAAAGTAATTCTTCTACTGGACAATGCACCATCTCATCCAGAGACGGATACATTGAATGCAGTTGATGCAAATTTTAAAGTAATTTTTTTCTGCTTCCCAATGTAACAGCACTGATTCAACCAATGGATCAGGGTGTTATAGCAAAGCTTAAAAAGATGTACAAGAAGGAAGTCCTGCGTCGTTTATTGTTGGCTGAAGATGAAGAAAGTGTGGTGGCGTTTTCAAAAAAAGCTTAATCTCAAAGACTGCTGCTATATGTAAGCTGATGCTTGGACCACCCTGTCACAAGATAATCTCAACAAGGCTTGGAATAGATTGCTTGGGAAAAAAGGAGGAAATGAAACTACTGCAGTGGACACAAATGATGATTGTATAAATGAAGTTGTGGAACTGTTTCAAGCAATGCTCGGATTTTCGGACTGTGACAAAGATGATGCACACATGTGGCTAGAAGATGATAATGATTCTGGTTTTCAGTTTTTGAATGACGAAGAAATTTTGTCTTTTGTGCAAGAAGAAAACCAAATACATGTAGTGACCGATGATGAAGACTCCTCAGAAGTACATGATGTACTTGTAGATTATGAAGAAAACCCAAAACGTCGACCAAGTCCTGAAGAGGCCTTTATAGCACTAGAAATAGCGATGGCTTGGTACGAGCAAGAAGATGACAGCTGTCCTACACAGCTTCTGCTGTTGAAGAGAATGCGGGACTTAGCAGCCAAAAGCAGACTATCCAGTTTGGCGCAAAAGAGGATTCCTCATTATTTTAAATAGTGGGCTACATCTGTGCAAGTACATGTATACGTAAGTTGCGCCTGGTTTTGAATTGTTTGTAATGTTATTTTGAAAACATTTCTCTTTCTTAACAAAAATAATTAATACAAGTAGTACATGCACTGCAGTGTAATGAAAGATTTTGGTGATACAGTGATCTAATACAGTGTGGGTATTATTATTACAGTACAAGTAAATATGTTTTATAGTGTATTTTCCTTGTGATTGTTAATTATTTTTAGAAATATGTGTACATGTACTCGATACATCATGTAATCCAATTATCCGAACATTTGATTATCCGAACGATGCTCGGTCCCATGGGGTTCGGATAAATGGAGTTCTACTGTATTTGAATTTTTCAAAGAAAACAAGTTAAAACATACCTGATAAGGTTGATAATGTTGGATTTTTATTCCCGTTAATGATATCCACTGTAGTGTATGGAATGTCAACTTGACCTACGCAGTGGTGTGTAGACATGGATTGAGTGTACAATGTGCGAATGATGATAAGGGTTCGTGTTGTTGACAAATGTTCTTTTCTCACACTCATGTATGACTGGAAGTCATCGACACCAACGACTGTGTACCTTTTCTAAAGTTTAATTGGACGTACACACTCGACAGCACAGATAGTGACAAATCACAGGTTGGCATAATACATCATAGTACAGTGGATAAATGGTCCTGCAATGTTATGTTACATGGGCACTCATGTAGATTAATATTATAATGGACTGTCAGTAGCCAAGCCCTCAGCATCGCCCATACATATAAATCATCTGACTTCACTGACTGAGCACGTCAGCTTATAAACAATATTTCAGATGGCTTCTAAACCTAATCTCGTTTAGCGACGATTCTCCCACATAATGTTCAGCACATATTTTTTTTTCATATAATAATATTGAACCGCTAATAACGGGTTCTCATGTGTAGCAGTGATCTCTGGACTAAACAAGCGATAATACGGGCATCCCCTTTCTCTTCTTGAAAGTCGCTACACGTTTTGGTTCCAAGATGGCTTCACTCGTGAACTGTCACTCACGTTTGGATGCAGATAATGAATCTGTCCTAAAGTTAGTCATTCATAAAACATTGCATTGCTCTGTAGATTTGATCATGAACAATTGACTGCATTCTACAGAATATAGTGCTGCTAGGAATCGAAGTCGTTTTCATCGAGTCAAATATATTCTCTTAGACATTCAAATCGTAACTATCGAAAATGGTGGCTTCGATCGAGAGTTCATAAGAGTGTCTTTGATTACCTTGGTAGAGGAAATATGGAACTGCCATTCCTTGGCAATATGAATAAACACTGGGGTAAAGCATACACGATAGGTCTAGACGACTATCACTTTCCCCACAAATACTGAGATCACTTTTTTCCCGGCGACAGGCCGACATAGGAAACACACAGTCCCTATCAGGACGAAGCCAAATCACACCACACTCTAGCGACACATCCGCCGAATAGCCTTTGACCTCTCTAGAGACAACAGAACATATAGTTCGACTTAGATATGTAAAGATATACAGATATAAGACAGACTCGTCCTACTCAGACAAACAATACACATAAATTCAGGCCATAGATATTCTGAAGCAAGAACAATCTATTATTACCCAAACAACGAATAAATCGCAGTAAAATGGATTTATCCGCGGAGTTTGATCGAAGAGATGGCACAACTTTCAAGGGAAGTAACTCAATAATGACTTTCCCTTAAGCACAAAAAAAATTACCTATGTATAATATTGTAAGATATCAAAGACTGCACGTAACAGTCTTACCACACCTCCCGGGAAAAAAAAAATGGAACTTTTTTTTTTTTTTTTGAAATACATCTAGGAGCAACGTACAATAGGCTCACAACGCATGAATAATGCGCAGATGAAAATATCAGGAGTACCTATAACGCCTAATATGAGGCTAAGTCGACTTATGGAGCGACTGGTGAGAATGTGTCTCATAAACTGAGAGAAATTATTTCTCTACAAGTATATTTTTACAGGAAGGTGTCATCAAAGTATAATACAATTCTGGCAATTACACAATGCCTAAAAAATTCATATCATCATTTCGTATTAGATATCTTAAATTTATGATTTATGAAGAAAAAATCATCAAAGCACAGCGGTGAATAAACATCCATGAACCGCTATGTAGTGATACAATCATTATATTATTAAATTACAAATGTGTATCTATCATGATATAGAAAAGGAACTACTATAGAACTAGACATATCAAGAAGTCTAAGCCCTAATAGTTATGTGGAATCATGTGGGCATCTTGACAGAATGTCTGCCATCACATTATCTGATCCACGAATAGCTCGCACAGAGAAATGAAAAGGTTGAAGAGCAATTGCATATCGAGTAGACCTCGAGCTCTTCAAATTCTTACTCTGTATAGCAGTAAGAGCTTTTTGGTCGGTTTCTACTATGAAATGTGCGCCTAGAAGGAATCTCTGTAGTTTGAGGATCGACCAAACCATAGCTAATAGCTCACGGTCTAAAACCGAATAATTCCTTTCTGCCGCATTAAGTTTTCTGGAAATATACATTACAGGATGCAGAGTTCCAGAGTACTCTTGCATTAGTGCCACTCCAATCCCAGTGGATGAAGCGTCACTACGAAGAACGAATGTCTTATCTTTAGTGGGTAGCACTAAAATAGGTGGTGTTGAAAACAATGTTTTAATCTTATCCAGAGAGCATTGGCATTCCTGAGACCAGTGGACCACATTAGGCGAACCTTTCTTTAGAAGTGTTGAGAGAGGTGCCATGATAGAGGATAGATTCTGAATGAATCTGCCATAAAATTGAATAAGACCTAACAGACTTCTCACCTGTTTTTTAGTCTTAGGGATTGAGATGTTAAGTATCTTACTAGTATTATGGTCCTCTGTCTTTAGGAAACCATGACCAACTCGGTGGCCTAGGAAAGAAATTTCGCTAAAACCAATATAGGCTTTAGAGGGTTTCGCTGTCAGGTTGTGCTCACGCAAAGTAGACAGCAATTCATCTAACCCTGAATAGTGATCTTCCCAAGTATCGCTGAAAATACAGATGTCGTCTAGATATGCAATGACATCTGACCGATAAGATAGGATTCGGCGCATCATGCGTACGAACGTAGCTGGTGCGTTCATAAGACCGAAAGGCATAAAATTCCATTGGAACAAACCTCTAGGTGTTGAAAAAGCCGTGAGAGGTTTGGCGCGTTCAGATAAAGGAACTTGCCAATATCCTTTAGACAAATCAAGTTTAGTGAAAAAATGAGATTTGGAGAGTCGAGTAAGTAGCTCTTCCAGTAAAGGCATAGGTTCGGCATCGAACTTCGTTACTTGATTCAATTTTCGATAGTCAACGCAAAGACGTATGTTATTGTCTTTTTTACGCACAAAAACCATCGGCGAAGAATATGCAGAGGTGGATGGTTCGATTATTTTCAAATCTATCATCTCATCCAACTCTTTCTCGACCTGTGCTTGAAAATGTATAGGTATAGGATAAGGTCTAACCCTAATAGGAGTATGGTCAGTTAGAACAATGTCATGTTGAATGACATTCGTTTGTCCAGGGATGTCAGTGAGTACATCCTGAAATGTTTGCAACATAGTTGAAACTTGTCGCTGTTCTCCTAGAGACAAATCAGGAGAGACAGTAACGTTCTTCCATGATTCACTGGAATGAAGTGGGATCATTGGAAGAGGAAGATTTACATCTGAAAAACTTGTTTCCTCATCCTGTATCACGGACAGTGATGAGTAATGACCATGTTGTACTGGAGAATTGTCCGTTGCTTGGAAAATGGGTTGCAAATAATCCGGACGTTCATGGAATTCAGTAAGCATATTGATGTGGAAGGTTTTATGCTTCCCATCAATATCGACAATATAGTCGACATCGGAAATTTTCGATATTATATCGTACGGACCTTTCCAAGAAATAAGTAATCTGTTTTCCCTACAAGGTAGTAATACAAATGCTTTGTCACCAGGACAAAGTTGTCGTAAGCATCTCTTCTTATTGGCAAATTGCCTTGCCTTCTGTTTCGCAAATTCAGAAGAAGAAGTTGCTAATTTGCATGCTTCGATAATTTTTTGTCTCAACGCGATGACATATTCGTAGGATGACTTTGTGTCATCGTCAATATTGTCAGATGTTATGAGATCGTGAAGCAACGACATAGGGCCACGCGGACGCGCGCCAAAGACGAGTTCAAAGGGAGAAAATCCTGTATGTTCATTGGGTACCTCTCTGTAAGCGAAGAGGGCCGCAGGTAAAACTCTGTCCCAGTCTTGAGGATGATCCTCAGTTATCTTCCCCAGTAAGTTTTTAAGTGTTCTATTAAGGCGTTCGACCATACCATTAGACATTGGATGGTAGATACTACTTAAAGATCTATCTATCTGCAGGGTAGACATTACTTGAGACATGGTATCTGATATTAGTTGGGTGCCATGGTCTGACAATATCTCTCCGGGGAACCCCAGACGAGAAAATATAAGCCAAAGAGCATCTGCAATATCAGCAGTAGTAATGCTCTTCAGAGGAATAGCCTCTGGCCAACGTGTGCACATATCAACACACGTCAAGATAAACTGATGTCCTCTGGCAGACTTGATCTTAAATGGACCAATAATGTCTATAGCCATTTTTTGGAACGGCCGAATAGGAATGTCCGCCGCCTGAATGGGTGCAGCATGCCGTGGACCTTTGGATTTAACTTCCTGACATACTTTACAAGATCGACAATAAATACGTATGTCCTTGTTTACCAATGGCCAAAAGAAAGCCGCAAGGACTCTTGACTTAGTACGGGAAAAACCCATGTGTCCAGCACACTGAGAGTCGTGAGCGTGCTGCAAAATTTTAACTCTCAAATTCTTGGGAACCAGGATTTGAGAATGACTTGACGTAATGGAGTCTTGAACCATACGTACAAGTACGCCATTCTTCTTTGTAATCCACGATTTGCGACTTGTGTCTTTATTCGGATCACCTTTAGTTGCAAGAATGAAGAATTTCTTCAGAGTGGGATCATCTTCTTGCTGTTTTATAAACGAGTCACGAGAAATTACCAAGGGATTATCTTGGTTATGCACTTCATTATCTTCAATAGATGAAGTTTGAGGCACATTAAGAGCCTGAGCTCTAGTGACTACAGCGTTAGCAATCTGCATGTTTTGCCTTTCCCACGTGGAAATTTGTTGCGGAGTGCATTCCTTGACTCCATGAATGCGACCGATGATGAGGTCAGCGATCGGATTCGGAAGAAGACATGCGTGTACATCTCCTGTAAAGAAAGGAGTAGCAATCCTAATGATAGCAGTAGAGTATTTCTCTAATGTGCCGCCAAATGTTACACATTTGACTACTTGTCCAGTGGCACGGGAAGGATCTACGAGTGACTGCCTAACACCAATTGTGGTGCATCCAGAATCAAATAGCACAGAGACTGGATTGTTATTCACTAAACCCTTATGTAAGACAAGAGAACCTCTTCCATCATGCGCGACTGATGCCGGAAGAGCAGGAAGAGGATGGCCACAGCTTAAAGTAGACACTGTGGTTGGCTCAAATAACGTTTTGCATTGGGGGCACTGAGATGCTCTCCCAAAATCAAAAGCGGCACATGCCATATTACTAGCATCATTATTATCTTTACTCTGTTTATAGGCTTCATGGGACTCTTGTTGTACAGAGTTTGCCTGAAAATGTGGTTTATGTCTTTTGTTTTGAGATCTACCTCGGTTATTATCACCTCTGTAGTTATTGTTACCTCTATTGTAACCCCTATTTGGGTTTGAGTCATAGTTCCCTTGGTTACCATTATCATATTCATTATAATGAGTATCTCTGTAATTATGATCTTGTTGACTCCAAGACGGATAACCCTGATAGTTTCTATAATTACTTCCTCTACGGAAATTCCTATAATTATGACCACCCCTGTGTCGAGAGCTATCAGGTCGTCTCCAGTTCTTTGAAGAAGAACCCTGAAATGATTGGTTACCTTGGTTTTGATAACTATTATGATTACCTTTTTTATCAAATCTGTTTTGAGGTCCCTGAAATCTGTGTGAATAATTGGGATTGTATGGTGTTGCTGAAGCAACTGGCATACTCTCCTTAATCTTAGTGTTGCCAAAAGTCACGTCGGGGTGTGCAGTGACATATTGGGAACAATATTCTTCCATTTCTTTTAGAGATTTGGGTTTACGCTCATGTATAAATTCAAGGAAAGGTTTGTTCACACATGACATAATCTTATCTCTGAGCAACAAATCCATAAGTCCTTCATACGTTTTTTCTGTTTTGGAAAGCTCAATCCAACGATCAACTGTGAGACGTGCCTTTGCAGTGAATTCTGAGAATTCTACACCCGTCTCAGGTACCATCGTCTTAAATAAAAGGCGATAGCCTTCCTCACTTAGCTGATATTTTTTTATCAAAGCCGCCCTAATGACATCATAATTATCCTTATCTGCTTCTCCTACAAGGCATAATCTAGTCAAAGATTCACCTTTCAAGTTTTCTGATAATTGATTAGCGTATTGTGATTTATCCACATTATGTGTACGACAAGAACGTTCAAATCTATCCAGCCAGAATGTAATATCGTCACTGGACTGATTGAACGGTGGAACCTTAACCTTGTAAGTAGAAGGTTTACCATTACCACTAGATGCCTGATTAACATTACTCATACTTGTCAATCTCAATTTCTCCAACTCAAATTCATGTTCTCTTATTGCTTTTTTCTCTTCAGCATCTAATCTTTTTTGTTCAGCCTCCCTGTCTAATCTTTTTTGTTCAGCTTCCCTGTCCAATCTTTTTTGTTCAGCTTCACTGTCTAATCTTTTTTGTTCAGCCGCAGCTTCTCTTTCTAATTTTTTTTGTTCAGCTTCAAATCTCCTTTCCTCCATCTGCATCTGCAATTTCTTTTGTTCAGCAGCAGCCTCAGCTTCTCTTTCTAATCTTTTCTCTTCCGCCATAGCTTTTCTTTCTTCTGCAGCTAATCTTTTCTCTTCTGCCATAGCTCTTCTCTCTTCTGCAGCTAATGCTTTGTCATATTGAGCAACTGCCCATTGTTCTAATTGTTGACCAGTTTTATCAAGGGCTTTCCCTTGTATAATGAAGTATTCTAATGTAGACATGGTGTCTAACAATAATACTAATCACCTGAAATAATAATAATACCACAAGTTCTCAATGACTTGATTAATCAGTATACTATCCCAATATCTGTGGGTCACAAGCCTTTAATAAGGTCTTGTATAATAGTAATAATAATCAGGTACTGGTTTATACCATAATCCAAGTGCAGTGCACAGGCAATTGTGTCTTATGAAATATACCTATATAAAACATATGTCAACCAACAGAATACATAAAGTACAAATAGGACTGACAATACAAGAACGTTTGCAGAAATCAAAATAAATCAAATAGGGAAATCAATGAAAATAATCACTGAATCTGCAAAGAATAACAACACAAATGACGTCACAATATATGAATATAAATTGTGAATAGAACTGAAAGATAGAAAAGAGTAGACCAACAAATTACAAACAACTCAAAACAAAACTAAAGAACAAAGAAATATTACAAAAATAACAATAATTACAGTCTTCACAGCTAACACAAAAGCAACAGTTGTCGCAGCAAATTTTCAATCAAGAAAATTGCACCTATAGAAAACGCCCACAACGGACCCTCTATGACGTGGGATATTCTGTTGTGAGGACGCCGCCCAACCTTAAACACAACCCGCTGACATAGAAACTAACATACTATACAAACAAATAACATGTAAACATAAATATATATAAATTATGTGTATGATAGTATGTGTTGCAAAATAGGCTCAGTTTTACAGTAATGGCAAAGTTATTTTTATGAACATAAACAAACTGCCACTTTATTCAATTAAACATTCTGGCCTTAAATATTAAAGTTCATATATGGAAAACAAGAAGATCCATCGATGAAAATAGGACTTCTTAGTACACAAATACTGTCTTCCTGTTAACATTGACAAGAATTGATCCAACTGTTCTGTGAAACTCTGTAATGTCTAATGTAAAACTGTCAACAACGCTGGCCTACATACTGCATTCACTTGACAGGTCACGTGACGAAGTGTTGACAAAGAGCAAACCAATACTGCAAGTGTGTCGTATCAGCCACAGGAAACGGTCTGGTATCGGTAATCTGTTGACTTCTGAACTTCTGCGAGGTCAAACCCAGAAAGCTGGTCCACCAGTTGATAAGGTTGATAATGTTGGATTTTTATTCCCGTTAATGATATCCACCAAAAGATAGATATAAGTGGATGGAAGCAGACATCATCATCATCATCAGTTGATAAGATCTCTATGGTGTTGTTTGCTCCACTGTAGTGTATGGAATGTCAACTTGACCTACGCAGTGGTGTGTAGACATGGATTGAGTGTACAATGTGCGAATGATGATAAGGGTTCGTGTTGTTGACAAATGTTCTTTTCTCACACTCATGTATGACTGGAAGTCATCGACACCAACGACTGTGTACCTTTTCTAAAGTTTAATTGGACGTACACACTCAACAGCACAGATAGTGACAAATCACAGGTTGGCATAATACATCATAGTACAGTGGATAAATGGTCCTGCAATGTTATGTTACATGGGCACTCATGTAGATTAATATTATAATGGACTGTCAGTAGCCAAGCCCTCAGCATCGCCCATACATATAAATCATCTGACTTCACTGACTGAGCACGTCAGCTTATAAACAATATTTCAGATGGCTTCTAAACCTAATCTCGTTTAGCGACGATTCTCCCACATAATGTTCAGCACATATTTTTTTCATATAATAATATTGAACCGCTAATAACGGGTTCTCATGTGTAGCAGTGATCTCTGGACTAAACAAGCGATAATACGGGCATCCCCTTTCTCTTCTTGAAAGTCGCTACATGTTTTTTGGTTCCAAGATGGCTTCACTCGTGAACTGTCACTCACGTTTGGATGCAGATAATGAATCTGTCCTAAAGTTAGTCATTCATAAAACATTGCATTGCTCTGTAGATTTGATCATGAACAATTGACTGCATTCTACAGAATATAGTGCTGCTAGGAATCGAAGTCGTTTTCATCGAGTCAAATATATTCTCTTAGACATTCAAATCGTAACTATCGAAAATGGTGGCTTCGATCGAGAGTTCATAAGAGTGTCTTTGATTACCTTGGTAGAGGAAATATGGAACTGCCATTCCTTGGCAATATGAATAAACACTGGGGTAAAGCATACACGATAGGTCTAGACGACTATCACTTTCCCCACAAATACTGAGATCACTTTTTCCCGGCGACAGGCCGACATAGGAAACACACAGTCCCTATCAGGACGAAGCCAAATCACACCACACTCTAGCGACACATCCGCCGAATAGCCTTTGACCTCTCTAGAGACAACAGAACATATAGTTCGACTTAGATATGTAAAGATATACAGATATAAGACAGACTCGTCCTACTCAGACAAACAATACACATAAATTCAGGCCATAGATATTCTGAAGCAAGAACAATCTATTATTACCCAAACAACGAATAAATCGCAGTAAAATGGATTTATCCGCGGAGTTTGATCGAAGAGATGGCACAACTTTCAAGGGAAGTAACTCAATAATGACTTTCCCTTAAGCACAAAAAAAATTACCTATGTATAATATTGTAAGATATCAAAGACTGCACGTAACAATACCCCCCCCCCCTCTCACATACCCATCCCAATATTTATCGAAGGACGTAGTAAAATTTAACAACCAATCAAATCGTTACCTCTTTTTTGTAAGGACAAGAAAATTTTGGTTGAAGTGGAAATAATGCCTATTTTGGCTATTTTGGGTTTTTGACCGAACTTAGATAATTTATTTCTCAATAACTGCAGGGGATATCTCAAATTATAGCGATGATATTGCTTAATACACACACATAGAGATTCCCTCATACAAAAATTATCTTAGAAAAATTTAATTTAGTAATATTTTCACATCAGGTTAAGACCAAATTTAATTACAAGAAAATTAACCCCATTTGAATGCAAAGGAATAACTAAAGGAAAGCTATATAGAACGATAGAGAATAATTGGCCGTTTAATTATCACTTTTGATAATTAAAATCGGTTCACAAATAACTATGATATAAAATAAACAAATTCGGTCAGATTAGACAAACACGCTTAAAACTGCTCAAATTCTATAGCCTAGGAAATAGTTAACGTTTTTTGACTCGTCATCTGATTGGTTGGGTTTAGTGTGATAAAAATTAACAACTTCTTGTAAAGTCCGCCATTGACGACAAAGCTTCCATACCAAGCTGACTTTATTGAAAGAGACAGAGGGACAAGCCTTCGCCGTCTGCACTGCAAGTTTAGTGCTATAGCCCTTTACTGTCGGGTCGCTTGAGTGTGTGAATATTCTTTACTTGAGGGTAAGACAGATACTTTTGTTTGCATAATGTATTAGTCCTGTAAGTAAATGGCTATCTGTGTGCCATACTCGTTTTCGATACTGCCACTAGGAAATGTGATGTCACGACGACCTAAGTAGGAATGTGCCTAGAGCAGGCTTATTCGGAGTGATATTGTGTAAAATGTTTGCCAATTGGCCTTACAAATTTGCGACTGTAAGTGGAGAATTAATGTATTGATATTGTCTTTTAGAATGACACTGTTCAAATAACACGTGAAAACATATAAGAAATGTTCGAATGAAGTAATCAACAGGTCACAAGTTATATTGTACCTCACCATGACTATTGTATGTAAGACAAACAGGAAGGAGGGACATTAACGTCGAATCAATACTGAAGAAGACTGATTACACCAAGCTGAGTGTAGACAACAGAATTTAAGGTCTGGTGCGACTTGTTAGCACAAGTGGCTGACCTAGGTAGGTATTAATACAGTTTAGAGGTGAAATTGATAGAGGCAGATGTTACATAGAAGGGATTGTCCTTCTTATTTCAGGTTGTATTACAAAGTACCTCGTTGCTGCAGTAGCCTGAAAGGAAGAACATGTTGGAGTGAGTGCTCATGCTACAATTTGAAGCTAGCTCCTTTTCTTCAGTCAGGAGTCACAACGTTGGTGTACAGGCTTAAGATCAACAAAACAGCTGCAATAACCCTTTCACGGATAAGTCCTTTATACAGGCACTGATACCTCATCCTAAAACATAATTTCACCAATAAAAGTATACCGCCTGGGAGTGATGAAAATAACAGACCTTACAGTATAGAAATAGTGATAATATCAAGAACTGTGGGTATATTCATTCCAGTGACTTTTTGTTGTACAAAAATGGACAGAGTTTCCAAAAATATTTATTTTAGCATGTAAATAACCTTCTCTTGAGTTTGAGAATTCCTGTCCCAACAAGATTGAGGTACAGGAATATTAAATTATACATATATCTATTTTCAGACAGTCTTGTGTAATTCTATTAAAGTTAAAGTTCTGTTTTGAAATTCATAACTGTTAAAATACATTACCTTAGACACTTTGCCAACTAACAACACACAGTTAACTTACTCTTGGTGAGATCTCAAGAGGTAACAGATAGGGACCCAGAGACTTTCATCATCATCATTCCTTACTCTGGGAACTTACATAGCTGGACCTCACCTTGATTGTCTATACACCCTTGCTCTTTTCAGAGAAGGGGGTATTTCTTATAAGACCAGTCTCTTATCTGGCACTATCCTGGTATCCTCCGATACATCTATTTGTCCAGGATATCCTATAATTAATAACATCTAAACCTCTTATCACAGACCACCCGGTCTCCTGTCGCATAATCTTATACAGATGCAATTACATTTTTTACATCTGGTCATGCATTTATAAATCCGCTTCTACTTTATATTCACATTTTCACTTTACGTTTGCGCTTACACTTATCTTGGTATCAAAATTATAGAATAAATTTTGAATTTCATGAAAACTGCTCACATTATCTATTGTTTACGCAGCAAGTTAAAATTACTCTTACTGTAGGTGGTAAGTTTCATAGAGCACTGCTAATACTGATAACGAGAGACTAATGAAATCAATTCGAGCGTGACGCAGGTGTGCACAGCAAGTTCGAATTGACAACAAATAAAGGAGTAAAAACCTTTAAGGGACCACTTTTATGATTTTTACAAAATGCACTAAAAACAGATATTAAATGTTCCATACATTCTATTGCACAGAAAGAAAAAAAAAAAACCATGGAAAAAGCTAAATGTCCGGAACGGCTGTCACATCTGCTCAGTAAAATTTATCTTCCAACAAAATACTATTTTATAAGCTCACAAGAAATTTGGTCACTGCTAGAGCCGTGTTTAAAACGAAAAATTCATTGACCTAGTTGTTTGCAGATACACATTGATTTCATCGATATATCACTACTCGCCATCTATCGCCCACTCCTTATAATACAAAACACAGTATATAGTCACAGTTCATTATTTTACGTACTTTAATGGAGTTATTTCACCCTTATTTTACATTGTTTTGGTTATTACATAAAATTATTTCGGCTAATTCCTTTCAAAACGTTAACAATTATAACATACTAAGAAAGGGAGCTGCAAACAAGATCTCAGCTCTCTGCGATGAGTGGTGTCGTAAAAATTTTTAATCTGTATGACACCACGCTCAAATTCCCCGCGTCAAAAACTAGCTATCGTATTTGAATCTAACGTTAACTATAGGATTTGAAATTTGTCTAAGAACCCAGTCAAATTTACCGCCCAAAATTTATCTAGTGTATGTGAATTTGTCTAGGAACCAAGTCAAAAGTTACCGCCCAACAAAAATTATCTAAGAGTATAGTACAAATTTAACAACCAATCAAATTGTTTCCTTTTCTTGTAGTGATAAGAAAATTTTGGTTGACGTGACAATAGAGGCTATTTTGTGTTTTTGACCAAACGAAGATATTTTATTTAGTTAAACAGAAGGAAGTATCTCAAATTATAGCGCTGATATTGCTTAACACATAAGCATAAATATTCACGCATGATAAAATTTTATTGTAGTAGAAAAATTTATTTTAGTGATATTTTCACATCAGGGTAATGCCAAATTTAATTACTTTAAAATTATGCAAAGGAATAACTAAGGGAAAACTATATAGAACGATAGAGAGAAATTGGCCGTTTAATTATCACTTTGGATAATTAAAATCGGTCCACTAATAACTATAATAAAAAATATTTAAAATTAGTCAGATTATACAAGCGAGCCCAGAATCGCCTAAGTCAAAATTCCTAAAAAGACTTTTTGACTTTGCCTCCGATTGGGCGGATGTAGTTCTATAAATAGTAACAAGGTAGTACGATCTGGGCCATTCGATTCAAAAATCTGCACCGAGCTGACAGAAACTAAAAGACAGAACGACCAAGTCTTTGCCTTCTGATCTGAGAGCAGTTCTAGATCCCGTAGAAGGCCAGTTCAGCTTGTGTGTGTGTGAATATATTTGCCTGAGGGTAAGAAAGATATATTTATTTGCATATTTTTTAAATTATTAACCTGTGTATAGCCAGAGTATGTGTTAATGCTAAGTGGAAAGTGAAACTAAAATGTGTTGTGCCATACTGACCCATTTATGAAGGTGTGTAGTTTTGCAGACATGTTCGAAATGACAAAAATGTGTATAGTGTTTGCAAATATGGCAACAAATTACGACAGTAAGTGTTAGTAGTGATTTAAATTGGTATTTTCTTCTGGAGTGTTCAAAGATCATGTGATAAACGTACAGGAAAGGTTAGAATGAAGTAATCAATAGGTCACATGCTGTTTGGTACTTAACATGATTATCGTACGTGTGGTGGATTTGATGTTAAGAAATGTTGTTGTTATGTACTCTTAGTGTACTGAATGAGGTCAGCTGTGAAGGTCCCTGAATATATCAAATTATTATGGTAAGAGTACAGGGTACCTTTCTGCTACCACCTTTATGATCTCATTCAGACTTATTCTTTGACTAGAATGTATGATGACTACGTTTGGTGTCTAGGGTTATGAATATGTAGTGTAATGTTGCATTAACCAACTGAACAGATAAACAACTATTTTATTATTCAACACAACACAACACTACTACGACAATCACATACAAAGTACACTTTTAAAGACTATCTTAAGTAAGTCAGTGGTTGAATGTTGTGTAACGTTAATTTTTTTTCCAATTTATTTTGTCCTGACTCTGTTTGTTTGAATCAGGACTGACAATCAAAGTGAAATCAAGGGAATTATTTACATTAATCAATTTACACAATGGATCTTCTGTCCATAATACAAGTATTATTATAATAAAAGTGTGTAGGTATAATTTTCTAAATTAGGTTAATACTGGTATATATATATATATATATATATATATATATATATATATATATATATATATATATATATATATATATATATATATATATATATAATGGTAGGTTGTTAGTTAACATCCCTCCCTATAGTTCATTTGCTTTTCATTTGTCACAGGTGGAATTTTTGTTATTAATATTTTCAGTTTTTATTCTTAAAAACTAGAGTTCATAGAGGTTGAGCTTCCTGGTGCCGAACAGGCACTTATCTTCGAAGGATAACACCGGTAGATCTTTTCCTAGGCTCGCTGGACAATCTGTTCCACTTATGGAAAGGCAATGGCATCCAGCACGTGCCCGAAATATGCAAACAGTGTCAGGAATCAATCAGTTCCCACGAGCTTGGTTTTACGTTAGTGTCAGGGCCACAAAAAACCCACAAATGTCAATGAATTATACACAAGTAAACGATGACTGGCAAACAATAATGGCACACTTTAGATCTGCCTTGTCCAGACTGCTTTCTATAGGTTTGAAAAGCACCAACCTGCTCTCATCGCTCCTTGTTCATCAGAAATTTTTTTCAAAATGGCAACGAGCAGTCTACGTTTCCGATAATATATAATGTATGGGCCAATGGGACCATGAACTCATTTATTTTGAATCAAACTTTAAAAAAAAAAAAACTCTCAAACTACTATGTTTACTACTGCAAATATATTTTTAGTTTTAGGTCAACCAATCCTATCGCGCCTTCCTTTCAACTACCGCCAATCAAATTACAGGTACCTTTTAGTCCTTATTTCCCCAAAAGCTTTTTTCAAAACATGCTATGAAAAAAATAAGCAGGCATGATTTTTGTTTTCGTCAGTCCGTCTTACAATACATAGTATTATTGCCATTATCTTGGTTATTTTTTGTACTAGAGGGTAACTGACACCATATTATTGCTCAGGAGATCATAAGGCATCCGAATATATAATTTTTATGGCCCTATGTATTATGGTTCATAATTCCATATTTTTTTCTATGTTAGTCGTTCAAATCTAGAAACTACACCTGTTCCATTCTTTTTCTAACTATTTTCAAACTAAATACGAGACTTGGCCGTAGTACGTTAGAATTACGTCATTCCTTATAAGAGCTAAGGTTGTTTACATGATTGTCGTGGTTGAGTAAAGTGTAGAGTATTTGTCGAGTTGGACAATAGTAGTGAAATCGACAAGGGATAGTGGACTGACAGAGTTATAGATTACACACACAGAAAAGTGTAAATAGGAGATGGACTTGAGACAACCTGGAAGAAGATTTATCAAAACGATCTCTCTCTCCAAGCCTCAACTCACTTTTACTGTCTAAGCACCTCCTGCTCTCACTCTTTTCTCTTATCAACCATAGAGATTCTAGTAAAGAGCTAAAATAAGTTTATAATTATGGATGAAAAGGGTCGGGAACAGCGCTATGTCGGCTTGATGCCTTGAAAAAGTGATCTCAGTGGTTTTGGGGAAAGTGATAGTCGTCTAGACCTATCGTGTATGCTTTACCCCAGTGTTTATTCATCTTGCCAAGGAATGGCAGTTTCATATTCCCTCTACCAAGGTAATCAAAGATACTCTTATGAACTCTCGATCGAAGCCACCATTGTCGATAATTACGATTTGAATGTTTAAGAGAATATATTTGACTCGATGAAAAACGACTTCGATTCCTAGCAGCACTATATTCTGTAGAATGCAGTCTATTGTTCATGACCAAATCTACAGAGCAACGAAATGTTGTATGAATGACTAACTTTAGAACAGATTCATTATCTGTATTCAAACGTGAGTGACAGTTCACGAGTGGAGCCATCTTGGAACCAAAACATGTAGGACTTTCAAGAAGAGAAAAGGGATGCCCGTATTATCGCTTGATCAGTCCAGAGATCACTGCTACACATGAGAACCCATTGTTAGCGGTTCAATATTATTATATGGAAAAATATGTGCTGAACATTATGTTGAAGAATCGTTGCTAAACGAGATTAGGTTTAGAAGTCATCTGAAATATTGTTTACAAGCTGACGTGCTCAGTCAGTGACGTCAGATGATATATGTATGGGCGATACTGAGTGCTTGGCTATTGACAGTCCATTATACCATTATTCTACATGAGTGCCCATGTAACATTGCAAGACCATTTGTCCACTGTACTATGATGTATTATGGCAACCTGTGATTTGTCACTATCTGTGCTGTCGAGTGTGTACGTCCAATTAAACTTTAGAAAAGGTACACAGTCGTTGGCGTCGATGACTTCCGGTCATACATGAGTGTGAGAAGAGAACATTTGTCAACAACACGAACCCTTATCATCATTCGCACATTATACACTCCATCCATGTCTACACAACACTGCGTAGGTCAAGTTGACATTCCATACACTACAGTGGGGCAGGCAAGGCAACACCATAGGGATCTTGTCAACTGATGATGATAGACGCCTGTCTTCCCGCCTAGGAGTGTTCTGGTGTACTTTATCAACATATATTATATCCAACTAAATATCAACTTTATCAACTGGTGGACCAGCTTTCTGGGTTTGACCTCGCAGAAATTCAGAAGTCAACAGATTACCGATACCAGACCGTTTCCTGTGGCTGATACGACACACTTGCAGTATTGGTTTGCTCTTTGTCAACGCTTCGTCACGTGACCTGTCAAGTGAATGCAGTATGTAGGTCAGCGTTGTTGACATTTTTTACATTAGACATTATAGAGTTTCACAGAACAGTTGGATCAATTCTTGTCAGTGTTAACAGAAAGACAGTATTTGTGAACTAAGAAGTCCTGGTTTCATCGATGGATCTTCTTGTTTGCCATATATGAACTTTAATATTTAAGGCCAGAATGTTTAATTGAATAAAGTGGCAGTTTGTTTGTTTTCATGAAAAATAACTTTGCCATTACTGTAAGACTGAGCCTATTTTGCAACACATACTATCATACACATAATTTATATATATTTATGTTTACATGTTATTTGTTTGTA
Source organism: Oreohelix idahoensis (assembly GCA_024509875.1). Taxonomy (NCBI): domain Eukaryota; kingdom Metazoa; phylum Mollusca; class Gastropoda; order Stylommatophora; family Oreohelicidae; genus Oreohelix; species Oreohelix idahoensis. The sequence continues at coordinate 105,505 of JAMPIV010006983.1, read as the reverse complement.
TAGTATGTTAGTTTCTATGTCAGCGGGTTGTGTTTAAGGTTGGGCGGCGTCCTCACAACAGAGTATCCCACGTCATAGAGGGTCCGTTGTGGGCGTTTTCTATAGGTGCAATTTTCTTGATTGAAAATTTGCTGCGACAACTGTTGCTTTTGTGTTAGCTGTGAAGTCTGTAATTATTGTTATTTTTGTAATATTTCTTTGTTCTTTAGTTTTGTTTTGATTTGTTTGTAATTTGTTGGTCTAACCTTTTCTATCTTTCAGTTCTATTCATAATTTATATTCATATATTGTGACGTCATTTGTGTTGTTATTATTTGCAGATTCAGTGATTATCTTCATTGATTTCCCTATTTGATTTATTTTGATTTCTGCAAACGTTCTTGTATTGTCAGTCCTATTTGTACTTTATGTATTCTGTTGGTTGACATATGTTTTATATGGGTATATTTCATAAGACACAATTGCCTGTGCACTGCACTTGGATTATGGTATAGACCAGTACCTGATTATTATTACTATTATACAAGACCTTATTAAAGGCTTGTGACCCACAGATATTGGGATAGTATACTGATTAATCAGGTCATTGAGAACTTGGGGTATTATTATTATTGATTCAGGTGATTAGTATTATTGTTAGGCATCATGTCTACTTTAGATTATTTCATTACACAAGGGAAAGCTCTTGATAAGACTGGTCAACAATTAGAACAATGGGCAGTTGCTCAATATGACAAAGCATTAGCTGCAGAAGAGAAAAGATTAGCTGCAGAAGAGAAAAGATTAGCTGCAGAAGAAAGAAAAGCTATGGCGGAAGAGAAAAGATTAGAAAAAGAAGCTGAGGCTGCTGCTGAACAAAAGAAATTGCAGATGCAGGTAGAGGAAAGGAGATTTGAAGCTGAACAAAAAAAATTGGAAAGAGAAGCTGCGGCTGAACAAAAAAGATTAGACAGTGAAGCTGAACAAAAAAGATTAGACAGTGAAGCTGAACAAAAAAGATTAGACAGGGAAGCTGAACAAAAAAAAAATTGGAAAGAGAAGCTGCGGCTGAACAAAAAAAAAGATTAGACAGTGAAGCTGAACAAAAAAAATTGGAAAGAGAAGCTGCGGCTGAACAAAAAAGATTAGACAGGGAGGCTGAACAAAAAAGATTAGATGCTGAAGAGAAAAAAGTAATAAGAGAACATGAATTTGAGTTGGAGAAATTGAGATTGACAAGTATGAGTAATGTTAATCAGGCACCTAGTGGTAATGGTAAACCTTCTACTTACAAGGTTAAGGTTCCACCGTTCAATCAGTCCAGTGACGATATTACATTCTGGCTGGATAGATTTGAACGTTCTTGTCGTACACATAATGTGGATAAATCACAATACGCTAATCAATTATCAGAAAACTTGAAAGGTGAATCTTTGACTAGATTATGCCTTGTAGGAGAAGCAGATAAGGATAATTATGATGTCATTAGGGCGGCTTTGATAAAAAAATATCAGCTAAGTGAGGAAGGCTATCGCCTTTTATTTAAGACGATGGTACCTGAGACGGGGGTAGAATTCTCAGAATTCACTGCAAAGGCACGTCTCACAGTTGATCGTTGGATTGAGCTTTCCAAAACAGAAAAAACGTATGAAGGACTTATGGATTTGTTGCTCAGAGATAAGATTATGTCATGTGTGAACAAACCTTTCCTTGAATTTATACATCAGCGTAAACCTAAATCTCTAAAAGAAATGGAAGAATATTGTTCCCAATATGTCACTGCACACCCCGACGTGACTTTTGGCAACACTAAGATTAAGGAGAGTATGCCAGTTGCTTCAGCAACACCATAAAAATTAAACAAATAATATGTACCTAAAAAGATTTGATATGTACTTTGGTATGACATAATTTATCAAAACCAAGGTAACCAATCACCGGGTTAGGATATATGCTCACTAAGATTATCCGCGAGACAAAAGACGAACTGATATGCAATCTCAAAACACAGATATATCAGGGATCCCTCAAAAAAAAAACGACAATAAAAAAGGTAACCCATAAATTATAGAAACATCTTTCAATAACCAGGGAATTAATTGTCATTTGGTTGATTGTTCTTTATAACAAAATGAATGGGAACAGTAAAACTTTAGGTAAATCCCAAGGGGGTTGTATAAGGTAATTTATCTGAGTATAAAAAAAACCGGTGGGGTTAATGGAAAGAAATATTGTTACCACAAAAGAAAGATTTGGGGGTTTTCACAACAAGAGTAAAAGCCTAAAACAAGAGTACCCAATTGATTTCATTTAAAGCGGCACTAATGTTCATTTCAATTTTAACATGACTTTGTGGAGGTGTAATTATTAGTTGTTAACAAGCAAAGATTATCCCATACTTTCAATGGCTCCAAAATAAAATAATTCTTCAGGGCCTGAAAAAACAAACAAAATTTTCAGGCGTAAAAACAACCAATTTCTCAGGTCAAACCCCCCGATTATATTATTTGGTAACAATAAGCCCCAAAATTAAGGTTAAAGACCCAATCATTTCACAGGGTTCTTGCTTCTCAAACCGACAATACTGATTCCCATTTAACGCTTCCGGGGGGGTTTTGATAAAAAAAGGTAGCTAATAGGGGATAAAACATCAAACAAGTTAAGGTACAATCATTTTCATAAAGAACTCTCGTGAAATTGGAGTCAACAAGATCATAATTACAGAGATACTCATTATAATGAATATGATAATGGTAACCAAGGGTACTATGACTCAAACCCAAATAGGGGTTACAATAGAGGTAACAATAACTACAGAGGTGATAATAACCGAGGTAGATCTCAATACAAAAGACATAAACCCACATTTTCAGGCAAACTCTGCACAACAAGAGTCCCATGAAGCCTATAAACAGAGTAAAGATAATAATAATGATGCTAGTAATATGGCATGTGCCGCTTTTGATTTTGGGAGAGCATCTCAGTGCCCCCAATGCAAAACGTTATTTGAGCCAACCACAGTGACTACTTTAAGCTGTGGCCATCCTCTTCCTGCTCTTCCAGCATCAGTCGCGCATGATGGAAGAGGGTCTCTTGTCTTACATAAGGGTTTAGTGAATAACAATCCAGTCTCTGTGCTATTTGATTCTGGATGCACCACAATTGGTGTTAGGCAGTCACTCGTAGATCCTTCCCGTGCCACTGGACAAGTAGTCAAATGTGTAACATTTGGCGGCACATTAGAGAAAATACTCTACCGCTATCATTAGGATTGCTACTCCTTTCTTTACAGGAGATGTACACGCATGTCTTCTTCCGAATCCGATCGCTGACCTCATCATCGGTCGCATTCATGGAGTCAAGGAATGCACTCCGCAACAAATTTCCACGTGGGAAAGGCAAAACATGCAGATTGCTAACGCTGTAGTCACTAGAGCTCAGGCTCTTAATGTGCCTCAAACTTCATCTACTGAAGATAATGAAGTGCATAACCAAGATAATCCCTTGGTAATTTCTCGTGACTCGTTTATAAAACAGCAAGAAGATGATCCCACTCTGAAGAAATTCTTCATTCTTGCAACTAAAGGTGATCCGAATAAGGACACAAGTCGTAAATCGTGGATTACAAAGAAGAATGGCGTACTTGTACGTATGGTTCAAGACTCCATTACGTCAAGTCATTCTCAAATCCTGGTTCCCAAGAATTTGAGAGTTAAAATTTTGCAGCACGCTCACGACTCTCAGTGTGCTGGACACATGGGTTTTTCCCGTACTAAGTCAAGAGTCCTTGCGGCTTTCTTTTGGCCATTGGTAAACAAGGACATACGGATTTATTGTCGATCTTGTAAAGTATGTCAGGAAGTTAAATCCAAAGGTCCACGGCATGCTGCACCCATTCAGGCGGCGGACATTCCTATTCGGCCGTTTCAAAAAATGGCCATAGACATTATTGGTCCATTTAAGATCAAGTCTGCCAGAGGACATCAGTTTATCTTGACGTGTGTTGATATGTGCACACGTTGGCCAGAGGCTATTCCTCTGAAGAGCATTACTACTGCTGATATTGCAGATGCTCTTTGGCTTATATTTTCTCGTCTGGGGTTCCCCGGAGAGAGATTGTCAGACCATGGCACCCAACTAATATCAGATACCATGTCTCAAGTAATGTCTACCCTGCAGATAGATAGATCTTTAAGTAGTATCTACCATCCAATGTCTAATGGTATGGTCGAACGCCTTAATAGAACACTTAAAAAACTTACTGGGGAAGATAACTGAGGATCATCCTCAAGACTGGGACAGAGTTTTACCTGCGGCCCTCTTCGCTTACAGAGAGGTACCCAATGAACATACGGGATTTTCTCCCTTTGAACTCGTCTTTGGCGCGCGTCCGCGTGGCCCTATGTCGTTGCTTCACGATCTCATAACATCTGACAATATTGACGATGACACAAAGTCATCCTACGAATATGTCATCGCGTTGAGACAAAAGATTATCGAAGCATGCAAATTAGCAACTTCTTCTTCTGAATTTGCGAAACAGAAGGCAAGGCAATTTGCCAATAAGAAGAGATGCTTACGACAACTTTGTCCTGGTGACAAAGCATTTGTATTACTACCTTGTAGGGAAAACAGATTACTTATTTCTTGGAAAGGTCCGTACGATATAATATCGAAAATTTCCGATGTCGACTATATTGTCGATATTGATGGGAAGCATAAAACCTTCCACATCAATATGCTTACTGAATTCCATGAACGTCCGGATTATTTGCAACCCATTTTCCAAGCAACGGACAATTCTCCAGTACCACATGGTCATTACTCATCACTGTCCGTGATACAGGATGAGGAAACAAGTTTTTCAGATGTAAATCTTCCTCTTCCAATGATCCCACTTCATTCCAGTGAATCATGGAAGAACGTTACTGTCTCTCCTGATTTGTCTCTAGGAGAACAGCGACAAGTTTCAACTATGTTGCAAACATTTCAGGATGTACTCACTGACATCCCTGGACAAACTAATGTCATTCAACATGACATTGTGCTAACTGACCATACTCCTATTAGGGTTAGACCTTATCCTATACCTATACATTTCCAAGCACAGGTCGAGAAAGAGTTGGATGTGATGATAGATTTGAAAATAATCGAACCATCCACCTCTGCGTATTCTTCGCCGATGGTTATTGTGCGTAAAAAAGACAATAACATACGTCTTTGCGTTGACTATCGAAAATTGAATCAAGTAACGAAGTTCGATGCCGAACCTATGCCTTTACTGGAAGAGCTACTTACTCGACTCTCCAAATCTCATTTTTTCACTAAACTTGATTTGTCTAAGGGATATTGGCAAGTTCCTTTATCTGAACGCGCCAAACCTCTCACGGCTTTTTCAACACCTAGAGGTTTGTTCCAATGGAATTTTATGCCTTTCGGTCTTATGAACGCACCAGCTACGTTCGTACGCATGATGCGCCGAATCCTATCTTATCGGTCAGATGTCATTGCATATCTAGACGACATCTGTCTTTTCAGCGATACTTGGGAAGATCACTATTCAGGGTTAGATGAATTGCTGTCTACTTTGCGTGAGCACAACCTGACAGCGAAACCCTCTAAAGCCTATATTGGTTTTAGCGAAATTTCTTTCCTAGGCCACCGAGTTGGTCATGGTTTCCTAAAGACAGAGGACCATAATACTAGTAAGATACTTAACATCTCAATCCCTAAGACTAAAAAACAGGTGAGAAGTCTGTTAGGTCTTATTCAATTTTATGGCAGATTCATTCAGAATCTATCCTCTATCATGGCACCTCTCTCAACACTTCTAAAGAAAGGTTCGCCTAATGTGGTCCACTGGTCTCAGGAATGCCAATGCTCTCTGGATAAGATTAAAACACTGTTTTCAACACCACCTATTTTAGTGCTACCCACTAAAGATAAGACATTCGTTCTTCGTAGTGACGCTTCATCCACTGGGATTGGAGCGGCACTAATGCAAGAGTACTCTGGAACTCTGCATCCTGTAATGTATATTTCCAGAAAACTTAATGCGGCAGAAAGGAATTATTCGGTTTTAGACCGTGAGCTATTAGCTATGGTTTGGTCGATCCTCAAACTACAGAGATTCCTTCTAGGCGCACATTTCATAGTAGAAACAGACCAAAAAGCTCTTACTGCTATACAGAGTAAGAATTTGAAGAGCTCGAGGTCTACTCGATATGCAATTGCTCTTCAACCTTTTCATTTCTCTGTGCGAGCTATTCGGGGATCAGATAATGTGATGGCAGACATTCTGTCAAGATGCCCACATGATTCCACATAACTATTAGGGCTTAGACTTCTTGATATGTCTAGTTCTATAGTAGTTCCTTTTCTATATCATGATAGATACACATTTGTAATTTAATAATATAATGATTGTATCACTACATAGCGGTTCATGTATGTTTATTCACCGCTGTGCTTTGATGATTTTTTTCTTCATAAATCATAAATTTAAGATATCTAATACGTAGTGATGATATGAATTTTTTAGGCATTGTGTAATTGCCAGAATTGTATTATACTTTGATGACACCTTCCTGGAAAAATATACTTGTAGAGAAATAATTTCTCTCAGTTTATGAGACACATTCTCACCAGTCGCTCCATAAGTCGACTTAGCCTCATATTAGGCGTTATAGGTATTCCTGATATTTTCATCTGCGCATTATTCATGCGTTGTGAGCCTATTGTACGTTGCTCCTAGATGTATTTCAAAAAAAAAAAAAAATGTTCCATTTTTTTTTTTCCCGGGAGGTGTGGTAAGACTGTTACGTGCAGTCTTTGATATCTTACAATATTATACATAGGTAATTTTTTAGTGCTTAAGGGAAAGTCATTATTGAGTTACTTCCCTTGAACTCCGCGGATAAATACATTTTACTGCGATTTATTCGTTGTTTGGGGAATAATAGATTGTTCTTGCTTCAGAATATCTATGGCCTGAATTTATGTGTATTGTTTGTCTGAGTAGGACAAGTCTGTCTTATATCTGTATATCTTTACATATCTAAGTCGAACTATATGTTCTGTTGTCTCTAGAGAGGTCAAAGGCTATTCGGCGGATGTGTCGCTTGAGTGGGGTGTGATTTGGCTTCGTCCTGATAGGGACTGTGTGTGTTTTGCTATGTCGGCTTGATGCCTTGAAAAAAAGTGATCTCAGTGGTTTTGGGGAAAGTGATAGTCGTCTAGACCTATCGTGTATGCTTTACCCCAGTGTTTATTCATCTTGCCAAGGAATGGCAGTTTCATATTCCCTCTACCAAGGTAATCAAAGATACTCTTATGAACTCTCGATCGAAGCCACCATTGTCGATAATTACGATTTGAATGTTTAAGAGAATATATTTGACTCGATGAAAAACGACTTCGATTCCTAGCAGCACTATATTCTGTAGAATGCAGTCTATTGTTCATGACCAAATCTACAGAGCAACGAAATGTTGTATGAATGACTAACTTTAGAACAGATTCATTATCTGTATTCAAACGTGAGTGACAGTTCACGAGTGGAGCCATCTTGGAACCAAAACATGTAGGACTTTCAAGAAGAGAAAAGGGATGCCCGTATTATCGCTTGATCAGTCCAGAGATCACTGCTACACATGAGAACCCATTGTTAGCGGTTCAATATTATTATATGGAAAAAATATGTGCTGAACATTATGTTGAAGAATCGTTGCTAAACGAGATTAGGTTTAGAAGTCATCTGAAATATTGTTTACAAGCTGACGTGCTCAGTCAGTGACGTCAGATGATATATATGTATGGGCGATACTGAGTGCTTGGCTATTGACAGTCCATTATACCATTATTCTACATGAGTGCCCATGTAACATTGCAAGACCATTTGTCCTCTGTACTATGATGTATTATGGCAACCTGTGATTTGTCACTATCTGTGCTGTCGAGTGTGTACGTCCAATTAAACTTTAGAAAAGGTACACAGTCGTTGGTGTCGATGACTTCCGGTCATACATGAGTGTGAGAAGAGAACATTTGTCAACAACACGAACCCTTATCATCATTCGCACATTATACACTCCATCCATGTCTACACAACACTGCGTAGGTCAAGTTGACATTCCATACACTACAGTGGGGCAGGCAACACCATAGGGATCTTGTCAACTGATGATGATAGACGCCTGTCTTCCCGCCTAGGAGTGTTCTGGTGTACTTTATCAGGCGTTAGCTCCAGAAAAGTGTCTTACAAGTAAATATCCTTCAAGGTGAATGAAGTGAAATACAAAACTTTCCTTGTCGGGCTAAACGTTGGTGACCCCTAATTGCGCGAGGGAACACTGGAAGACGCTGTTTATCTCCTGCTGACCAATTAAACGAACTGAGCGACAGCCTGTCCGCTTTTCGTGGGACCAAATATGCTAGCTCCAGAAAGTGTCTTACAGATAAATATCCTTCAAAATGAATGAAGTGAAATACCAAACTTTCCTTGTTGGTGCTATACGTTGGTGACCGCTACTTGCGTGAGGGGGGATGGAACTCTGTCCATATATGGCTGCTCATACGTGCGAGGTTTTAAGTATCCAGAAATACACCAGACGAAGTCACTTGAGGACAAAGAGTCCCAGGCGTTCTTATCCGGCGCTATTGCTTGCTTGGCTGTAAATCCTGTTTAAACTAGTTTGGCTGTGGTTTGGGCTGAGTGCCCCGTTTAGGCACACAAAGTCGGGTGATATCAGATTCTGCTATAGACATGCTGGGCGGTTTTGATATTCTGGAAGCCGCAACGCTCTGACTGGTAATCCAATAGGCGAGTAGAGAACGACTACTGCATTTGATGATTCCAGATTTAGCTTTGGCTCGTTACACTGCGTGAGCGTAACTTGGCGTTGACAAAAGGGGTTTTGATTCAGGAACGGGGTTGACGACTCGTGACGCTAGCGGTATTCAGAAACCCTCTAGATCGAAGAGAATATGACGTTCTTCGCCTGACTGGAGTCTGCTCTAGCGATTCGGTCTCCCTGAAACTGAGACCCAAAAAAGACACCCTTTACCTCAAGCAACAACAAAATCAATCTAATGTTTTATAACCTAGTCATGCTCCGCTCCTTCCATTCTATCAATTATAACATGTGCCCGCATAGGCTTAATATCTTTTGTACACCCATGTACCTGTCATTAAATGTTCTGACAGTAAAATCTACTCCTCTTCTCCCAATCTCAATATACAGGAAACCTAACCTTGTAGTTACAGTTAAATGGATATGCTTATTCATCTTACAACATTAAATGAATTTACATAAACAGATTACAGCATGTGACATTACACAAATAAATCGTATGTCCCCTTGGGGAAATATTTTAGCATTCCACAAAATGAGGTCATAGAAAATGCAATGTTCTTGCTATAATAATACAGTTGTGGCTAAATCATAAGGTATAATTATATCTATGCCTGGTGACTGCTTTCGGTGAAAGTTATAGACTAGTGTCTAGCTACACAAGTAAGCATAAAATGATCCTCCCTTGCCACTAGAAATATCTATCAAAAAAGGAATAAGTGACTATCTCCTATAATCCAGAATTATTACCTGCATCTCACTATTCAGTTTTTAAGTGAACCATCCACACCTGACATTATCTTACAGAAATGACAGTTAATTAGCCTATTCTTAACCCATGATAAGCATCTGTGGACCTTATCACTGAATAAAATTACTAGGAGAAGTCCTCAGAAATGAATTCACTTTCCTTCCTATCAGATATATATAAAAAGCTAACATGAATATAATATAATAATTATAAGATATGTCAACTCACCCCGAAAAATGACTAGAGATAGGCCTTAACATTTAGTTCTGTTGTTAAAGTGCCTTAATTCTCATGATGGTCCATCTCGGGCAGGAAATATTCACGAATGTCTTTGTCTATTAAGACTCTTCTAGATTTATATGTTTACATACAACGCCACCCAGGACACCTGCATGACCTGATTCTACAGATGTATCGGCGTAATGCGTAATCAAGAGGAAGACAAAGGTTATTCTAGAGACATCAGAAGTCAACAACCGCAAGAAAGTTCCTTCAGGTAGAGAAATGCATAATATTATGAGGGCTCTAACTCGTCTAATGGGCAAAACCCAGAGACTGACCGCGATTGTTATCTCCCCCTGAAACAGATCAAACTCGTTACCCAGGCCTCAAAGGGTACCAGCCGCTCGTGATCAAAGACTAGAGCGACCAGAGAAATTCCCCTGGACGGACCAGGTGCGTGTATGTAATATTACCGCTACGCTGACCGTTTCTGACCAGTAGGGGATTTCTACTGAAAGCCAGAACGTAAACACCTCGGGTAGGGTTTGAGAAGGAGAAAATGAAAGAAAATAAGAATACAAAATGTCTAGGAAAACAGAACATTAAAAGAGTTAATAACATATGGAACGGAATGGTAAATAAATTATCAGTCACTGTGACAAGTTGCCCCTCCTTTTAAAGTTCATGGAACACGGACAAAAATGACAGTAATTTATCTTTTCCATAGACGTTCATTACATGTCGTTAGAGCATCCTATAATCATAACCAAAATCGTATCCAATTTCTGTCAGTACTGTATGACTAGCTCCGAGTTCATTTCTTTTCTTCCCTCTGTCTAATAGACGTTCAGCGAATGGGATTTTGCGAGGCCAGTCGGCACTGACGCCCTTCGTTTCCGTGTGAACCTGATCTTGGTTCCACAATTCGCTGTGCCTGTTTATGGTCAGGAAAATTATCCGCACCTGTTGTGGTTTTCGGCCCCGCCTGAACTCACTGGCCACTGCGTAGGTAATCCGCCTGTTATGTGCAGTGTAATCATTGCTGGGCTCGGGCTGTTTACATTTCGTTATGGGTTTACCTGTCACGGGCGTGGACTTGAATAACCCTCTATAGCTGCAGTCTATCGGGATTTTTTGCGCGCGTGTAACCCTAGTTGGCAAATAAAGCCGTTCGTTGGCCGAAGAAATGCTAGCATTTTTCTTCTGCCTCTCGACACCTACTCCCCTGTTTCGGTGGGAGCATTGATCAATCTTCAGACCTGTGCCGTCTAAAGGTGGGTCTGGAGCTTTCCTTGCCTTGCCAGTCACAACTCTCGCTTGGTCAACAGAAATGATCAAGTTGCTCTGTAATGGCCTGGCGGAGGCGACTACTTTGCTGTCCATCAGTGGGGTTGAGACCACTGGAAAAATGCAATTTGAATGAGAGAACTCAGCTGTCTGAAGCAGAGAGTAATCGATCGCATTCTGGGGTTCTACTAAATCATAACAGATCTCCGTAGCTTCTATCCTTGGGGAAAGATAGGTATTATCTGCGAGTTGCAGAGTTTGTTGAGTCGCTTTACCGGTACTAGCATGACGTGAGTCAAGGCTCTCAACAATGACTCCTTGTGAAGTAGTAAGGCAGCTTTTCTCACTGTCTTCTGCCCTGAGAAGTGTGAGAGACTCAGATGGAGTACCAGGGATCCCTTCGTCTGGAACCCTGTGTCCACCATAAACGTCAACTTTGCCCTCCCCTGAGGAAGTTACTGGCGTCAGTTGAACTTTGTCCTGCAATGCGAGATCCACTTCCTGGTTGACAGGCCCCGCAGTCTGCATGCAAAGGACTGGACGGTTTGAGATCCCGTTAGATCGCGAAGTGCCCGAGAAAAAACTCTCGGTGTGTTTTTCCAAAGTTCCTTGGAACGGTTTGGAAAGTTTATCCCTTTTAGCGGGCGACTTATTCTTGCACCTTTTAAGCTCAGGGTGATAAGAGGAGCGGCACCTCCTTTCTCTAGGCGTTGAGTTGGAGGGATGCGCCTCTGCATATGGTTTTTCGCTGTCCGGCCGGGAATCGTGCGAAATATAACGTGATAGGGTGTGGCTCCCTTTTCTCGACGTCACGTGTCGGTTAGGTGCTGCTCGGTCTGGAGCGTGAGAGGCTCGGGGTTCGCCGCTTGCCAGACGGGAACAATCCGTATTACAATGCTTGTTAGCACCTCTCTCACCTTTGTGCAGTTTCCATGCCTGGGAACGTTGCGTAATTTTCCCCGTGGCTTTAGGTCTGCTATCCCGACGTAAATTCTTTCCTAGTTCGGGCTTCGGATCCAAGTCCCGAGGAAAGTCAATTTTCTGGAGTTGGGGTTCGGTTTTAGCAGACAAGCTATCTATCGGAAGCACAAGGTTAATAGGGGCGTGGTCAGACAAGGGCGCAGAAAAAGGAGAACTAGCGTGACTACATTTAGTATCTGTTTCCATCCTCCGGATTTGGCTATCCAGTTCATTCATTCTGATTTGGTGTAGCCTGTCCCTTTCTTGGCTTTCTCTGTCCCTTTCTTGTCGCTGCATTTCCAATTGCTTGTCCCGTTCTTGTCTTTGCTTTTCCCTTTGCTTCTCATCTTCTATCACTTCTTCTACATACTGTCGGGTGAATGCTTCACTCTCCCCAGTTTGTTTACAGGACCATGCCAATATTAAACGGCTGTCAAACCAATTGTCTACCTCGTATTGATCCTGCAGGCTTACTGCAAATTCTAGAAAGGGCTGGATTTCGCTATCCTGGTACTCCATGTACTTAGCTACCTCAAAGGCAATCCTATGCACTTTATCTAGATCGGCCATTATATCAGGGTGAGCAAACACTATAGAAGAATAGAACCTAGAGATCTTAGTTACCTAGTCCACTAGGTGCTGATTAACTTAATAGTCAATAAAATCTAGGCTAGCCTCGGAACTTTAAAAACAAGAAAGTTTGTAGCTACTCTGATCGACAAGCTAAAACCCCAAAAAACTCCAAAAAATGTAAGTGATGTAAAACTTATTACTATCACTTCACCCCAGTTCTGTCAGTACTAAGCTATTGAGAGGATTGGTTACTATCATCCGAATGAACACCCTCCCTTGGTACAGATGCAAGCTAGTAACTGACTATCTGTAGCTTCTTATCTCAGATTAAAGAGCTACTCCTGAAAAAAATATTAACCCTTAAAAAAAAAATTTTCTGACTTTTACAACAATAGTCGTCAGATTTGTCAACCAAAAACTCAGCAGTGATACCATCAACCTTTACCAGCTGTCTCATGTGTAGCATGAACAATAAATGTAACTAAATATTTATGATTGCTGTGGAGTAAAACGCTGTTCCGACTTCCACCCAAAAGAAATAGTTCGATATGTCTAGGGATAGCAATTCCTATAATCTGCAGAACACTAAACTCTAAGAATCAAGATAGAATCTTGTGAGAGATTCATCCTCGGATCAAGCACATATTAAATGTCGTACTAGATGGGTTCTAGAATCTCGGACGGGCTCCCATTAATTGTCGTGGTTGAGTAAAGTGTAGAGTATTTGTCGAGTTGGACAATAGTAGTGAAATCGACAAGGGATAGTGGACTGACAGAGTTATAGATTACACACACAGAAAAGTGTAAATAGGAGATGGACTTGAGACAACCTGGAAGAAGATTTATCAAAACGATCTCTCTCTCCAAGCCTCAACTCACTTTTACTGTCTAAGCACCTCCTGCTCTCACTCTTTTCTCTTATCAACCATAGAGATTCTAGTAACGAGCTAAAACAAGTTCATAATTATGGATGAAAAGGGTCGGGAACAGCGCATTAATAAATGTGTAAACTTTATTAAAGAAGAAAAGCATGGAATTAATGCATGTCATCATACACAGCATAAATTTACATCAATAGTCAAAATATTCATCAGTAGTCATCAATAATGCAAATACACACCCACAAACACACACCCCACCAACACTCATAAAACCTGTAGAACACAGAGAAAATAACTAAGCTGTCCGACAGTGGGTCCGCTTTCGTGGGACCAAAGGCGTTAGCTCCAGAAAAGTGTCTTACAAGTAAATATCCTTCAAGGTGAATGAAGTGAAATACAAAACTTTCCTTGTCGGGCTAAACGTTGGTGACCCCTAATTGCGCGAGGGAACACTGGAAGACGCTGTTTATCTCCTGCTGACCAATTAAACGAACTGAGCGACAGCCTGTCCGCTTTTCGTGGGACCAAATGTGCTAGCTCCAGAAAGTGTCTTACAGATAAATATCCTTCAAGATGAATGAAGTGAAATACCAAACTTTCCTTATTGGTGCTATACGTTGGTGACCGCTACTTGCGTGAGGGGGGCTGGAACTCTGTCCATAGATGGCTGCTCATACGTGCGAGGTTTTAAGTATCCAGAAATACACCAGACGAAGTCACTTGAGGACAAAGAGTCCCAGGCGTTCTTACCCGGCGCTATTTCTTGCTTGGCTGTAAATCCTGTTTAAACTGGTTTGGCTGTGGTTTGGGCTGAGTGCCCCGTTTAGGCACACAAAGTCGGGTGATATCAGATTCTGCTATAGACATGCTGGGCGGTTTTGATATTCTGGAAGCCGCAACGCTCTGACTGGTAATCCAATAGGCGAGTAGAGAACTACTACTGCATTTGATGATTCCAGATTTAGCTTTGGCTCGTTACACTGCGTGAGCGTAACTTGGCGTTGACAAAAGGGGTTTTGATTCAGGAACGGGGTTGACGACTCGTGACGCTAGCGGTATTCAGAAACCCTCTAGATCGAAGAGAATATGACGTTCTTCGCCTGACTGGAGTCTGCTCTAGCGATTCGGTCTCCCTGAAACTGAGACCCAAAAAAGACACCCTTTACCTCAAGCAACAACAAAATCAATCTAATGTTTTATAACCTGGTCATGCTCCGCTCCTTCCATTCTATCAATTATAGCATGTGCCCGCATAGGCTTAATATCTTTTGTACACCCATGTACCTGTCATTAAATGTTCTGACAGCAAAATCTCCTCCTCTTCTCCCAATCTCAATATACAGGAAACCTAACCTTGTAGTTACAGTTAAATGGATATGCTTATTCATCTTACAACATTAAATGAATTTACATAAACAGATTACAGCATGTGACATTACACAAATAAATCGTATGTCCCCTTGGGGAAATATTTTAGCATTCCACAAAATGAGTTCATAGAAAATGCAATGTTCTTGCTATAATAATACAGTTGTGGCTAAATCATAAGGTATAATTATATCTATGCCTGGTGACTGCTTTCGGTGAAAGTTATAGACTAGTGTCTAGCTACACAAGTAAGCATAAAATGATCCTCCCTTGCCACTAGAAATATCTATCAAAAAGGAATAAGTGACTATCTCCTATAATCCAGAATTATTACCTGCATCTCACTATTCAGTTTTTAAGTGAACCATCCACACCTGACATTATCTTACAGAAATGACAGTTAATTAGCCTATTCTTAACCCATGATAAGCATCTGTGGACTGATTCTACGCCTAGTATCTGTTATTGTAAGTTTAACATTTAACCCATGATAAACCGTAACAGTTTAAGCACCACTTAACTAAGGCTGTAGACAGCGCTACCTTATCACTGAATAAAATTACTAGGAGAAGTCCTCAGAAATGAATTCACTTTCCTTCCTATCAGATATATATAAAAAGCTAACATGAATATAATATAATAATTATATGATATGTCAACTCACCCCGAAAAATGACTAGAGATAGGCCTTAACATTTAGTTCTGTTGTTAAAGTGCCTTAATTCTCATGATGGTCCATCTCGGGCAGGAAATATTCACGAATGTCTTTGTCTATTAAGACTCTTCTAGATTTATATGTTTACATACAACGCCACCCAGGACACCTGCATGACCTGATTCTACAGATGTATCGGCGTAATGCGTAATCAAGAGAGGAAGACAAAGGTTATTCTAGAGACATCAGAAGTCAACAACCGCAAGAAAGTTCCTTCAGGTAGAGAAATGCATAATATTATGAGGGCTCTAACTCGTCTAAGGGGCAACACCCAGAGACTGACCGCGATTGTTATCTCTCCCTGAAACAGATCAAACTCGTTACCCAGGCCTCAAAGGGTACCAGCCGCTCGTGATCAAAGACTAGAGCGACCAGAGAAATTCCCCTGGACGGACCAGGTGCGTGTATTACCGCTACGCTGACCGTTTCTGACCAGTGGGGGATTTCTACTGAAAGCCAGAACGTAAACACCTCGGGTAGGGTTTGAGAAGGAGAAAATGAAAGAAAATAAGAATACAAAATGTCTAGGAAAACAGAACATTAAAAGAGTTAATAACATATGGAACGGAATGGTAAATAAATTATCAGTCACTGTGACATTGATTCAATTGACGAACATTTTTTAGTTTTGTATCGTAATTTGAAAATCGCCCAAGGCTATGTCGCGCGAGTTGCCTTTTGTGCAATCAACGCGAGACGGCGTCCCTATGTTCTGTCTTTCTATCCCTCCCCTCCTTTTCTTTTATTCTACCACTCTATCGTCTTGAACTTGCACAAGTGTTACATTTAACCTCAAGGACGAATTTCGAAAAGACAGTATCTTTCATTCGGCTATAAGGCTTATCAAAATCCGCATACCGGCTGGCGTGGGGACGAAGAAGCTGGACTCAATTTTTATGTTCTATCTTATTTTGATTTTATGCACTATAATATTCTCTAATTTTGCTATTGTATCTAGAATATCGTCACAGTACGGAAGCCAAGCATGGACTAAGGACGCTAACATTGAATCAATACAGAGAAAGAATGATCACATGGAACGGACTGTAGGCAAAGAAATTCTAGGTCTTGTGCAACTTGTTAGCATAATAACTGAAAAAGGGTAAGACTTAGTGTTATTTGTGGGTGAGTGAATTGAGGCAGACTTCTACATGGAATGTGGTTGACCTTTTATTCCAGGTTATGTCAAGAAATTACCTCGTGGCTGCATTCATTTGAGAGGAAGTTTGTGGGAGATGAGAGTTCCTTATATATCTGGAGCCAGACCCCATCTTCTCAGTCAGGAGCTATAAAGTTTGTGGTCCTGACTTGTGTATATGAACAGCAGCAGCAACATTCTAAGATAAGTCCTTTATAAAGACCAGTGTCAGTTTATCCAATCATTCACCCAAGAGTAATCAAACTAGGATTACAACCCTTTTTAGGATGAATAGATAAGATCATCAAAATAATAAAGAGAACTTACAGCATAGTAATAGCAGACGTTATCACTCATATGAACAGAAACTGTATGTGTAGTTATTCCAGTGAAAACTCTACAAAAATGGAACAGTTTTTCCAATATATTTATTTTGATGTGTAAGTATCATTTTATTGCTTTTGAGTATTCCTGACCTGTAAAGATTGAGGTTCAGGACAATTAAATTGTACATAACAATTTCATACAGTCTTCCTTAATAATTTTATTAAAGTTAAAGTCTGTTGTGAAATTAATAACTGTTATATTAGATAAATTACCCTAGACGTAGCCAAATAAAATAACACAGTTAATCATTTACCAAATTGGGATCTTAAGAGGTAGCAGTTAGGGACTCAGAGTACTACATCATCATCATCATCTTCTCTGAGAACTTACATAGCTTGACCCCACTTTGATGTCTATACACCCTTGCTCTTTTCAGAGAAGGGGGTATTACTTATAAGACCAGTCTCTTATCTGGCACTATCATGGTATCCTCTGACACATCTATTTGTCCAGGATATCCTATAGTTTAGGAACATCAAAACCTCTTATGACAAGTGGAACAGATAGAATTTGAAAAACGACTAATTTGTAAAACTAAGATGAAGTACACAGCAGTGGTCCAAACAGACAAAAATAATAATAACTCACTTGGAGTCAGACTTTTTGTGACGTCAGATGAATATATACAGATGTACTGTTCGCTGCATGAGACAACAAAGTATATTCTTTGAATGGTAACAAGAGAGCTATGATGAATGGTTGGATGGATCGGTGAATGCAACTAAAAATATTTTTTCTCACTGAGATTGCTTAAGAGAATGATTTAGCTATACAACGTCAATTACTTACAAGAATTGAGACAAACGTAAACAGAGCGTCATGTGAATAAATGTGCATTTAGGGTTATGGTGCATAGATGTCCCTGATCACATGACAGAAGGTTGAATGGTTAGAGATTAGATTGGTCAATGACATTCGTTAGGCGTCAGTTTTTAGAGAAGTCGCTAGCTACATTTTGTATTGCACTTGATAGAATTCGCCGGTGAAGACTGAGGTGGTACAGGTATCGTTGACGTAGCTGGTAGTTCTTTTCAGGACAAGTCCTTTTCAGGGCTTCATCATTCATGTGGATAGATACTATTTTCATGACTTAGTATCTATCAGCACTGCACGAGTTAGCAGTCCTTTTCACAGCTGCTTCATGCTAACGGACGGAAGCTAATAGTACTCTTCCGGGATTCGTTTTTATCAACACTATACTTCAATTATCTTACGTTTGAATGGCTAATTGCACTTTGAAATAACCGACGGACTTAAGTCTAGGTTGACAGGAGGTGCACATGATGGCAAAACCCTGAAGGAAAAGGAAAAAGAAAAAGAAGCCGCCTGCTTATTAATGAAGGGGCCGCTTGCTTATTAATGAAGGGATCATCATCACAATCATCATCATCACTGCCATCTTCCTCACCATCATCATCACATTCGCAACTTGTAACAAGAAACCACCATGACATTCTTCAGTTATATTCAACAATGAGTTGTGTTAGATCAGTTGATTCTGTACCTCATGTACATCCATTGTCTTCCTTCAATCGGATAGCGACACAGCCGTTTAAAACAGCCTCTCTAACTATACATTGATGCTGGAGCTTGACCACTCGGCAAATCACAAATAAAGCATAAGAACCTAAAAGTCAAAACTAGAAGACAGCCTATGATAACATGGATAGATGGGATGGCGGACAAACTAAAGTAGCACGACATACGATGAAAGATTTGTCCAGAAACCGATTAAGAGCACTCACAGTCCTTAAGTACGGCAGAAGACGGTGGGGAAAAAACAGGCAGCTGCGTTTGTTACATTTCATTCATGTATCACTCTTCAGTTGCCTGTAAACACAGACTTTTAACAACCTCAAGCCAAGCTCTTATGTCCTGTACCATCTGCTTAAGGTCTTTTAGAGTTTTCTTTATGCCATTGATGTCTGTCTACGATTCCCTTCTTCCTGTCTTTTTCGGTTTCCATATATTACTCTTACCCTGGGTATTCCAGAATAAGTACTGTCTTGTAAGGCTGTCAGCTGGTTTCTTCAATGTTTGTCCTATCTGAAGCCTCTCTCTCTCTCTCTCTCTCTCTCTCTCTCTCTCTCTCTCTCTCTCTCTCTCATATATATATATATATATTTATATATATATATATATATATATATATATATATATATATATATGTATATATATATATATATATATATATATATATATATATGTAGATAGATAGATAGATAGATAGATAGATAGATAGATAGATAGATAGATAGATAGACAGACAGACAGACAGACAGACAGACAGACAGACAGACAGACAGACAGACAGACAGACAGACAGACAGACAGACAGATAGATAGATAGATAGATAGATAGATAGATAGATAGATAGATAGATAGATAGATAGATAGATAGATAGAGAGGGGGGGGTGAGACGATAAACCGAATCAGAATGGTGTTGCTGGTATAAGGTTAAGTAAATTAGAACAGGAAAGGGTAGGATAAATAGAAATCATGATAGAAAGAGTCGCGTAAAGAACACAAACCCTGATTAGAGGAAACAGGGATACAAGTAAAATAATTAGGGCCTGAGAAAAGGATAAACATTATATCAGCTTTTTAAACGTATCCATGGATGTTTGGCTTTGCCGAAGGATATAAGAAGGATGATATCCGAAAACTGGGGACACACTTGCGGATATAAATAGACAGAGACTGGAAGGAAAGCCTGAGTTGTCCGTATTGATTAACTCCGGGTAATAAACTAAGCAGGACAGTGTTTACAAATCTGTCCAAAATAACGAAATATCTCCGCTACAAGCAAACATGAGACTGAGTACAACAGTACAACACACACAACATACACATACACATACTCACATAACAGTGACTGGGTTTTCCCGAGAGTTTCAGATGTGAATGGGGATTGTATATCAATGTTATCTGTTAATGGCCGGATCATATAGTTTGTCCATAGCCTGGGGGGAGGGAGGGGCTGATGACAGAAAGAACATAACTACTGCTGCCTCAGGCATGTATACTAGCCGCCATTAAAAAAGCATCGAAATCGTGACATGTTTTCACTGTTGAAATGTTTATGCAAGTGAGCGATTTTCAAACCCCAAAAGTGTGCAAGTGATGAAGTTCATGTATTCCCACTTTACTGTCGATGTGATGTTTACTTCAAATTTTGCGTGCTTCGCAAAACAAGGTTTTTGATAAATTCTGGCTTTATTAAAAGTCGAATCACATTGAAATTTGGCACACGCATTAGTCAAGTTTCAGCGAGTAAAAAGCCATTATCTAATTTCATCGAAAGAAAGTCTGTTAATGTTTTTGTCATGCCTCGACTGTCGTCACAAGAGCGATGGCAAGCTGTTGGTATGCTCAGCAGTGGAATGGCGACCAGAGAAGTTGCCAGACATTTCAGTTGTGACCAGTCCACTATAGTGAGGCTGAACCAGCGATTTCGGGCGACAGGTACCACCAATGACCGTCCCAGGCTTGGTCAACATCGTGTAACAACACTAGCTCAAAATGGTAGTGAGTACGACTTTTGTTTTTACACCTAGGGTTGACAACTGCTTAGGAGCCGGTTCTGAATTGTCTCATGTTTAATAATACAGCAAATTTGGGTTAGTAAATGGATCAGAAATGTAAAATCAGTGGTTTCATGTACAAAGCACAACGAGTTGTGGTTCATAAACTAATGCGATGCGTTTTTAATGGCGGCTAGTATAGTAAGAGTTGGCTATAATATGAGGTTGTGAGTGGGACAGGTCAGGACCGCCACTGGTGTGGGACAGGGTGATATCCTATCACCTTACCTCTTCATGCTCCTTATGGACGATGTCATCAAGGCATGTAGGGAGAGAACAAGAAAGTATTCAGTGGGGTACTGGAAGATGAGACAGGTCTATATTTCGGAGCTGGCATTTGCTGATGATGTTGCCCTGATTGCTAAATCAGAGGCACATCTCCAGTCCAACCTGCAGGTCTGGAAGGGGGGGGGGGGGGGCGGGGGAGGAGAGGGATGGTCATAGGCAGCTCTAAAACGGAATCCATGGTGATATCACGAGAAGAAAGAAAACATCAGATTAAGTTGGGAGAACGGGTCCTGGAGCAGGTCGACCACTTTAAATATCTCGGAGCTATTATAGACCGAAAGGGAGGCATCGGAGAAGAGTTGGCCACTCGAAAAGCAGCGGCTGGGAGACTTTTTCAGGCCATAAATCGTGGATTCCTCAGCAAGAAAGAGGTTGGTAAGAAAACGAAGATGGCTGTATACCGCTCCACCTATGTCCCAGTCTTGACATATGGATGCGAGTCGTGGGCAATGACTACAACCCACAAAAGCCAGATCCAAACCTCAGAAATGAGGTATCTGAGGAAAGTGGTTGAAGTAACAAGAAGAGACATGGTCCGCAACCAGACGATCCGTCAAGGCCTAAAATCCCATCCGCTGCAGACCCAAATAGAACAGTCCCAACTAAGATGGTTTGGCCATGTCTGCAGAATGGGAGAAGATCGGCTACCACGACAAGCATGGGAAACAAAGAGCCAGGGATCCAGACCTCCAGGACGACCCAGAGTCCGCTGGGAGGACAACATTAGACAATCTTTGAAGGACCGAGGACTAGAATGGAACCAGGCCAGGAAGAAGACAGCTGATAGAATGGTCTGGCGCTCTCTCTTCCAAACCTCTACACCTCACGGTAGAAGGGGAACGACTAAGTAAGTAAGAGTGGGACAGGCAACCTCATCATCGGTTGCGTAACTACCGCCTGGGTGAACCTGACCTGACATGTCCCTTAGGCCTCTTGTACTGGGTGAACCTGACCTGACATGTCCCTTAGGCCTCTTGTACTGGGTGAACCCCGAAAAGTAGTGGTCGGAAGGAACATTCTCATTTATATATCTGCTATTATGCATGGAGGCATATCTGGAGTTATTGTGTGGACCACCAGCCAGGCACAATACTATAGTGTACTTTATATCTTCATTTAGAAAATTGAAAAGAATGTTAAAGAAGAGTTAAAATGTTGTGGAAATATGTTTGGGTATCCAGTATCAGTGCCGATTAGGCCAGCTTATCTGTACAGTTCCAGCGAAGGGTCGTTGCTGTAGTCTGGTATAGTTGATGTTGGTTCACAATAACTTCTTGACTGTTCCTTCTTTATTCAGAAGTCGAGTGACTTGTTGGAAGTACATTCCTTGCGTTAAAGAATTAATGTCCGCAAATGTCGCGACTTTGAGTGTCGTCTAGACAAGTGCTCCGCAACCGATGTGCCGTGGCCCACTGGTGTTCCGCCGATGTCTGCCTGCTGTGCCGTGACACACTGGTGTTCCGCCGATGTCTGCCTGCTGTGCCGTGGCACACTGGTGTTCCGCCGATGTCTGCCTGCTGTGCCGTGACACACTGGTGTTCCGCCGATGTCTGCCTGCTTTGCCGGGACACACTGGTGTTCCGCCGATGTCTGCCTGCTGTGCCGTGGCACACTGGTGTTCCGCCGATGTCTGCCTGCTGTGCCGTGACACACTGGTGTTCCGCCGATGTCTGCCTGCTGTGCCGGGGCACACTGGTGTTCCGCCGATGTCTGCCTGCTGTGCCGTGGCACACTGGTGTTCCGCCGATGTCTGCCTGCTGTGCCGGGGCACACTGGTGTTCCGCCGATGTCTGCCTGCTGTGCCGTGACACACTGGTGTTCCGCCGATGTCTGCCTGCTGTGCCGTGACACTAGGCAGAATATACCATATAATGGTATACACAATTCTACGTCGTGGTAAAATATTATAAAAGAATCTCACACCAACAATTTTATAAATAATAAGTTTCAGTTATCACCATCCATCAATCCATCACAAAAAATTAGGGAGCGTTGTTTTATGATTGCATCGAATAAAAAAATTTCTGCCATACCTACCTACGTAAATATTATAATGTGCCGTGGAATTGTGAAAGGCACTTTAAGTGTGTCGTGGAATTTCGAAAGGCTCTTTAAGTGTGCTGTGAAGTGGAAAAGGTTGCGGAGCACTGCTCTAGACCCGTCTGTTATAGGTGGAGTCCAGAGCTTAGTACTAGTAACAGGAACTGTAAGAAATATTTTTTTTTTTTTTCGTACGCCCGCTAATACTCGAGGCGAAATCTCAGGTTATTATTAATGTCTAACCTGACATTGATTTTACGTGAGTATCCCTTTTCTTGTACAGAGACAGGTGTCCCTCGCCATTCAGGCAGATACTCGCCGATTTCGGAGGTACCTATTAGAGCTGGGTCGGCTCAGGAGCCGCCAATCCTTGGTCGACGCCACTCATTCAAATGTCCTCGCCAGGTCTCGAGTTAATCCAGTCCAAAACCCGGTCGACGAAAAATCCTCAAATGCCGTCGTCCGGGTTTGATCCTGAATCATCCGGTCGCCAGAGCGGTGTTGTGGAATATAAATATAAGAAATATAAAATCGAATATCCCTTAAGTTTTATGTCTCCTGACGTAAGCATTAGGCGACCTCCGCTTTTCTACACCATTTCACCTTCTTCTGAATTTTACCCGATGCCAATGAGCATAAAATCTCAGACCCTCGTGTCAGATGTAAGTGTGCCAGGAGAGCGAAAGAAGACAAATGCATCATTTTCATGTATATACGTAACAAATCTGAACTACAAATATTGACGTACAAAATATATACCATTATTTTGTTGTACTCCTCTTTCTGCTCCCTGTGGAGTCTGGGGCTACCTCTGCTATTGGTTTCTTGTGAAGAAACCCGTGCAAAGCATACACCAGCTTTTACAGTGGTGATTCATGTGGCAATTTATTTTACATGATGAGACTGGTAGCCTCATACATAACTGTTCATCCATACGCAATTCATACATGTATAATGCACATATAAAATAAGAAAATGTACACTTACCCCTTCAATATGAATGGGTTATTTATTATCCACACTTGTGCACAGTTGGCCGAGGGGGTATCCAGTAGCTGATAAGATGCAGTCTTTCCACCGCGAGCTAATAATAGTTGTTTTGTTACAATTTGTAGCTTTTAACACACGGGCAGATTTATAGGGGATATGAATTATAACAGCTTTTTATCTCCTAATCCTGGCGTCTGATGAGAACGGAATACTGAAAAATTCCGCCCACCCGAATTTCAACCTTGCGAGTTTATCTTTGTAGAAACCAATCACGAGGTATGTCGTCTCATTTTAGTCCATTTTCCACCTATTTATCGTCATGATTATTGGCATGGTCATATATGGTAGTGTAACTAATTGTTACCCTTACCGGAAACAATTATATAATATGGTTTGCCTCTCTTCTTCAAGGTTGTACTCTCTTCTTCCCATCTCTGTTTATTAAGACAAGAGGTCTTGCCTGAAACAATGATATAATATATCCCAGTGTCCTAATACTTCAATCTTGGTGTTATCAAGACAAACTATTGAGTCGTACTTAACTGCTGATAACAATGCTCCTAGTCGTATGTCTGGGTTTATCTAAACAACCATCACAGGCTTAATCGTTCTACCTTATTGTCACGCACTTCGTGAGCACACAAAACAGAAAGGCCATTGAATAGTGACACACACATTCAGCCAGAAAAGTCAGCGAATAGTGGCATTCACACAAAAACAACATAAAGGTTAATAAATAGTGACACACAGACAAAAATAGCAGGGTCAGTGAGTAATGACACACACCAAAACCAATAAGGTCAATGAATGATGACACACCAAAAACAGAAAGTGACACTCATACACACAAACAGAAAGGTCATTGAATATTGGCACACATTCACACAAATAGAAAGGTCAATAAATAGTGACACATATACACACAAATAGAAAGGTCAATGGATAGTAGTGACATGCACATAAAACAGAAAGGGCAATGAAGAGTGACACGTACAAAAAACAACAAGGTCACTGAATAGTGATATACAAACAAAAGCAAAGATCATTGAGTAGTGAAACACAAAAAGAGAAAGGTCATAGAACTGTCACACACTAAACATAAATGCAAGAAGACAAACTACAACATCAACTACAACCTACGGACAGGTGTAATGCTGAGTGAGAGATAAGTTTGTCGCTTAATGTCAAAGCATCCAAAGAAACTATGGCGACGGCTTTCATTTAGGACAGATAATATATTGTGTACTCTCTCTTGCTACTTACAGAGCATAGAAATACCACAGACGTTAACCCCTCTGTACGAAACCTGCCCTTAAGCACTTCTTGTACTCCTACGGTGGTTTTTTTGTGTATAAATGTATCATGCATTTTGTTTTACATGCCGGGGTTGCTAGCCTTATCCACATAATATAAATATAAAAAAAATTATATATATATATATATATATATATATATATATATATATATATATATATATATATATATATATATATATATATATATATATATATATATATATATATATATATATATATATAGAAAGAGAGAGAGAGAGAGAGAGAGAGAGAGAGAGAGAGAAAGAGAGAGATGGAGAGAGAGAAAAGGAAACAGAGAGAGAAATAAATAGAAAGAAAGTTTATATAGATACAGAGGGTGTAATGCGTGTGCGGCAGCTGGAATCTGCATTATAAAACACTTCCTAACGCCAAATACATGCTTTTTTCTGCATGACCTCGTTTAAATAGTGCAGAATATAGAATCAACGTAGTAAATATACTCTGCCGAATACCATGTTGATCTTTCGTTATTTACAATGAAATACACTTATTAGTGATGTTTTAGTATAATTTCTCTTCAAAACCATTGTTTACTTTCTCTATAGAATTATATACAAAATCAGTGTGTAATTTATCTACACAACCGATGTAAAATTTCTCTACAAATACAATGTGAAAGTTCTCTTTAAATCCAACGTGTATAATTTCTGTACAAAATCTTCTCGTAATTTCTCAACGAATCCAATGCATAATTTCTCCACAATACCAGCGTGTACTTTCTCTACAAAATGATTAAAGAAAAGAAACAAGAAGTGCCAGATTCAACAAGAAGATAAACAAAGATGGATTAAGAAGGGCAGATTTGTGGGTTCGGGAAGGAAATTAAAACAAAATAGAAACACCAAAGAAGATACAGGCAGAAATTTGACTGAAGAAAGAAGGGATATAAGAATGGAGACATTAGCAGAGATTAAAGATATGGAGAAAAAATAATATGAAGAATATTTCAGCTTACAAGAACTGAAACAACAATTAAAAATTAACCAGACACGACCGTTAGTTTCTGACAAATATAACTGTGTTGATGTATGTCAAAATCTTCAAATACTACTTCTAACAATGGACTTCCACTTCAATTAATCAGTATCCTCTAGCTCACTAAGTAGCATAGTGTTAAGTTATTTTCGCGGGGGAGTTAAATGTTTGAGATCCTCACACGTGAGTCTAGTATAGACGCACATTTGAGTGCATCTAAGTTAATTGTATGTTTAATTATTTGCGTACCACCGTGCACCATGCTTAAACGGGTACGGCTCGGTTTGTCGCGGCGATTTGTTGCTATCCAGCAAATACAGGGTGTTTCAAAAAGAATATCAGTATTTTAGATGCATATAACTTTGGTTATTGAACACTTAAAAATATACAGTTTGCACCAAAATAAAGTAAAACTGTCAAAGTTTAATCTCTTACATTACAATCCCTCAATGTGTGCCCCTTGCGTTACACGGCACACATCTAAACGGTTGTCCAATTCTCTCCACATTCGCTCCAACTGATCCCTTGTTATTCTTTCTATTTTCATTCCTTGCGCCGTCTAGCGGCTGAATTGAAAAACATTTTTTTTCATCGGGCAACTGTACAAACTCGGATACCTATCGTTTGGTGCAAACGAAACATTTTTAAGTTTGCAATTACCAAAACTATACACCTTCAAAATACCGATATTCTTTTTGAAACACCCTGTATACTGGAGGCAGATCCCGATATTCTCCGTCTTGTATAGACGTGTATTTTGTGTGTGCGTGTCCTAAGTCTAGGGAAGACACGCGGATGAAAATATTATAATCATCTGAAAGATGAAGTCATTCTTGAAGAGCTTTACCAAGAATCGTTTCATTATAAATATTTAGCCAGAAACGGCTCGTTTTAAGTATCCCGCCTCGGATACTTGATCCCTCTGTATTGTCTGACACACATGCCAACTTTATTACCACGGCTGATTCTACATCCAGTCACGTTGGTTGCACCTACTATTGTGACATGACTTTTGGTTTCTTTGCCAAATGTACGAACTTAGTTCTTTGTGCATTTACTTGTATATATCTTGTGGGTATATTTACCTTTCTTATTGGGCCGGTTAGCTCAGTATCTTCTTGGTCTACGACGTTTCGTCGTACTCACTGCTTTCCTTTTCAAATTCCACGCGTGTCCAAATTCACTCATGTCTGTTTTTGCGTCTTTATTGTATATCTAATGTTTTTTTCATTGAACAGTACACAGGCTATGACTTTAGTTCAACTTTTAAGAGATACGCCGTTGTCATCTGAGTTTCCTTTGTCATACACGACTACTCAGATAGTCAGTCATCATTACTATCTTATCGATTTTCCTTTTGACGTCGGTATCTTGTGTATGTTCATGATTTTTCCTTACGTCATTTCACACATTCAGCTGATTATTTCAGACTGTTTCTTGTGCCTGTATTTTATGCAACGCTTTGTTCTCAACGCGAGTTACTTATCGCCCTGTTACCTTAGGCGGACGATTCTGTCGTCCCATGTCGTTAAGTGTTTCATCTCTATCTTGGCTACTGTCATTGCTACCCTACCTCGTTAGTTCAAGAAAGGGTCGCCTAACATGGTGCAGTGGTCACAAGTTTACCAGGCCACCTTAGATAGGATGAAGTTATTATTTTCATCAGCTCCTTTTTTTTTAAAAAGTTTCCGTTTAATAATTCGCAGTGACACATCGTCGATGAGTATTGGAGCTTCTCTGATGCATGACTACTCAGGAACTCTCCACCCAGTACTCTACGTCTCCCGAAAGTTAACTGCAGCTGAACAACGCTAGTCTGTGATGGACCTCGAGATGTTGGCCATGGTCTGGTCTATACTGCAGTTAAAACGTTTTTTACTTGGCGCCCACTTTGTCGTCGAGTCAAACCAGCGTGCACTTCTTGCACTTACGAGTAAAGACTTGAGGAGCTCTAAATCTGCACGGTATGCTATTACCCTGCAGCCATTTCATTTCACTATTCAAGCCATCCGGGGTTCTGACAACGTCGTGGCCGATTTATTGTCCCGTTGTCCACAAGAATCTTCCGAGACACCGGATCGCTTCACTTATTGACATTCGTACCACCATTATGCTACTACTACACTATTGTACTACTAGATTGGTTTGATGTCACCAATTACTACATTTCTTTTGCTGAACTCGCTTATGAATATGACATATTCTCAATCGACTCGGAGTGACTTTTTTAATCATCATTGACTGCTTGGAATTTTATTGACATATTATGTTAGTTCATTGTAGTACTTTTCAGCGCATTGCTGACTTATTCGTAATGCTTCACTTATTAGCACGTCACGATCAGTGTATATAACTATCCGCCATGACACTTTTTCAAGAGTGATTAATTACTGACATTTTTATTCTAATGGAACATTGTGACAATTTTTTTCATTATTTAGCTATTATAGTTTTCTATGCAATTGTTTTCATTTTCATGACATGTTTACTTTAATTAGGCTATTAATTTCACTGCACTTTTGTTTATCGCCTCATTTTCGAATGGTAGCGCATCATTAGCGCCTGATATATCTTTTGTGCGCTTGGATATTTAATGACACCATACTTAGCTCTTAGTAGTTTACTTAAGTTACCTTGTGTTTATTCTCATCATACTCTTTTTGGACTGTGCTGCTTTCTTCTCGTGTTTTATTTTGGGAATTGATTTGAGTTTCATTTCGTTTCCCACACTTGCGTTTATACACGAACAATACACTTCTCATTTTTTTTCAATGTTGTCATGTTTTATCATCTTGGTTGTTTTCTTATAATGTTTTCACCATTTATGATCATTTTCCATTTCATGTCTTTTCCTTTGTTCTTTTCACTTATCATTTCATATTTAGTACATAGTTGATCTATGTCTCTTTACCTTTCAACTTTTATTTTAATTTGGTGTTTTATTCTCCTTCCACATTTATATCTCTCTGTTACTATTTTCTTTATAGTCATACTTAATATATTAATGATAGTTATCTGTTGTTTAGCTTGATGGAACTTGATTGACCTCACTGTTTTTGTTCGAGAAAAAAAATCGTTGAATTTTTTTTCATCTGGGGGTCGATGTAAACTGTTAAGTTATTTTCGCGGGGGAGTTAAATGTTTGAGATCCTCACACGTGAGTCTAGTATAGACGCACCTTTGAGTGCATCTAAGTTAATTGTATGTTTAATTATGTGCGTACCACCGTGCACCATGATTAAACGGGTATATCGCGGTTTGTAGCGGCGATTTGTTGCTATCCAGCAAATATACTGGAGGCAGATCCCGATATTCTCCGTCTTGTATAGACGTGTATTTTGTGTGTGTGCGTCCTAAGTCTAGGGAAGACACGCGGATGAAAATATTATAATGATCTGAAAGATGAAGAAGTCATTCTTGAAGAGCTTTACGAAGAATCGTTTCATTATAAGTATTTAGCCAAAAACGGCTCGTTTTAAGTATCCCGCCTCGGATACTTGATCTCCTGTAGTGTTACGGCAGAGCTTCCGTTTGATCAGATGTGTCAAGCTGCTAGTGTGTCCCTCTAACGTCGGGAGCGGATTGATGTTTAAATTAATATATTTGTCTACGTAAAGAAGATGAACATGGTCAATTCGACGGGGCCATGTATTCTACCAAGCCGTTAACCTTGACGTCGTATCGGCCAGTGCTGTCAATCAAGGGCCATGTTGATGATTATTAATAATGTACTTTGTCTGCCATGAAACAATAATGTTTGTCTACGTTTCGTCTTCAATAAACTATATCGTCACCATGTACCCTACGAGTCCAGTGTCTACTTTCCCTTCGGTGTAGTCACACAGTCTTGACTCATCCTACATCGTTACCAGGCCCCTATTGTCATTAACCAGGCCATCACTGTAAGCCAAAGAAACGGCCCACATTATTCGCGTAATCAGAAGTATGTCGGCCACATTAGTAGGCCCGACAAACCAGACAACAGCAATGCCAACCTAAAGACAGAAAACCCCCAGTAACACATAGGCTTTCTACAAGCACATGCCAAGTTCTCCTGTTGCATGCCATTAGGTTAAGTTATTGTTAATTGTTATTGTTAATCAGAATCGACCTCACTGCACTCAGAGCAAACCCATAGGTGTGCAGTCTCCCTCAGCAAATGTCGAAGAGTATGAATGCTAATTTTACCTGCAGCATGCTGGTTGTACATACGACGGATGCATCTTCTTTCACGTCCATCTCTGCTAGTTCCACTTTTGATGCCAAACTCCAACAGTCTCAGCCTTGTTGATTCATCCATTGCAGTGTCATTATCTAGCAGGAGCATTAATTACCCTTAGTATTTCTCCCTTATCCATCTCCAGTGTCCCTACTATGGGTGCTCTCGAGGCCAGTTTGTCAGCTCTCTCATTGCCACGTACCCCTGCATGACCAAGTGTTACGGGTTGCCTCCTTTTTGCTCTGAAGTAGTGGTCCAACAATATCTAATGTGGGTCTGCAAAGGTGTGTACCTTTGCACACCATTACTCTTGGCAGCGTTGTAGGTAGTGTCGTGAAACGTGTGTGTAAACCCACTTCTTTGTTAATACATATGCACAGCCAATCAACGAACAGTCTCTGAGCCCAAATAAATTACACGAAGTATACGCCATCTTGTTCCCCCAAGATGGCGGCAGACCGAATAATTGGAAAAATAAAAGAGGAAAAACTTAAGCCTAAAATTTCGGGACGCGGTCACGGAATGTACCAAACCGCATATAACCTATCAGCTTGTCGGCAATAAAATGTACCAAACCGCAGATAACCAATCAAAAGGTTTCCTTACACACTGGCATTTACCTGAGTTTACCTTTATAAACGGGCGCGTTTTATTCAAAATCACACACACCAACACAAAGGCCAGCTAGCGACCGAATGGAGAAGAGAAACTGTCAAGACTGATTTATTGCTCACCTGCATTGACCGTGCAGACTTGCTTCACTATTCGAGTCAAAATCTGGCTTGTATAAATCTTAGAGGGTAGGTAAACTTACTAAAAACTTGTAGGAGAATATGCCTAAATCATATATAATTAGAGGGATTAAAATGGTATGACAAGGTTACCAACGTGGAACTGATGACTGTCATAAAATTAACAGTGATACAACGTAAAAATATCTCCAAAGGATAAAATGTAGGGATAAAAAGAATGCGTAAGTTACTAGAAGGCATGATCGCCCACGCCGCGGGTCATCACCCGCCATGGAAATTAAATTGCTGAAACGGTTACCATTTGAACGGGATGAGAACGGCGGATCAAAAGGAAAAAAATATGACTGAAAAATTGCGTGAGACTAGCAAGGCTTAGAAGATGCAATTGGGGGGGGAGAACGGAGGAAAAGTCACGTCCCCAAGTTGACACAAGGTAACGAAATCGACAAAAGGGACCATAGTTATTATACGCAACAGTCATTTTTTGGACGCTTTTGCAATATTTTGTCCTTTATTTGAATGCAGCGGCAAACGTTTCACAGAAGATTCTAGAAAATATTTCGAAAAAAAAACAACTAAACTTGAAAAGTAACTTTTTCTTAATAATGATGTTAGGAATATAAAACCTAGCTGGCCGGATGGCCCATTTTGAGCAGTGAAATAATATGCTTTTATTTATACAGACGGATAGATAATAATGAAGACATTGACAAAAGACTGTGTTGTTCACATCAGCGAAAGACTGCATTGAATCAAACATGTCACTAATTTGCACAAAAACCGCGACCTTGAGACTCAAGTGTCCAAATCTAGTTAGAATGAAAGAGAGGGACATTGGTGGGAGCTGTGGCTAAAAATAACTTTAAAGACAAAATTTGTAGAGGGGACGGATAGGTTGGTTCAAAAACCAAGTACGTTTTTTGTGAAAACGCAAGTAGAGACGGACGGACTAACAGATAAAAATCCATACTTGACTGAAGCATGACTGAAATGACTTTAGTGTAGGAAATTTGAATTTGAAAAAACACAAGGCATTGATTGGCCACAGACAATCATATTATCAGCGCTCAGACGCGCTTTTTTTGCCATTCCTCAATAGTTGTCCAGTGATAGACACAGTAAATTTCAAGTGTGGTGATTTCCAATGAAGTAAATTGAAATAGTTCAGGGACGCCATACTATAGCCAGCAGCTCAGCTGAGTTTTGCTAGCATTTCTGTGTTCTTTATTCATAATCTGGTAAGATTGAAATTATTTCTTTGTATATTTTAAATATTGTTTAATGTTTCGAGTGATTTGATACTGCCATATCGAAATCTAGCCTTACAACAAGTAAGGATTTGCTCTAGACCCCCCGCCCTAGTTCAGGGTCTAGGGACAAACAATATATATATAAACTCCAGCAAGGATTAGGAAGGACAGATCAAGTGTTGAGATCAGTGGAACATATCACCTATCCTATTCTATGGCAGGAAGCTAATAAACATATTTCGGAATATGTAGTCTGGGAGAACTTATCCTATGTGAAACCAACTTGGTAAGATGTGTTGTATGGTCAGAGAGATCTGACCCTGTCTAAGTGGTGTTATTGTAAATTGTTACGTGTAGAAGTGGCTCCTTAGGTAAGGTTCTGAACCTAAACCAATACTTTATTTCAGAGCTGTGAGTTTTTTATGTTGACACCAAAAGGTGGTGTCAAATGCTGGGTAAATAATTGACAGTGAGGACCCGTGCAGTGTCGCATCTCGGCAGAACAGCCTTGTATTGCCCCCAAGCACGGAGAGGTGGGGCCACCCGATATATTGCCCCCAAGCACGGAGAGGTGGGGCCACCCGATATATTGCTTCCAAGCACGGAGAGGTGGGGCCACCAGATTCCAGCACCAGAACTACTCTTTCAAAGTTACGTAAGCAGGCTGGTCTGCTGGATTTACACCAACTTCATAGACATAGCACCCAAAGTGAATTACTACTAAAACATCCCATTTCCTTCCATCATTAATGGACAATGTTTGGTAGGCATAGACAGGGAGGGATGAAGCCACCCCATCTTTCTCCCAGGGAAAATAAAATTATGAACTGTAGAAATATTAACTAATCGTGAAAATTGTATACGTACACACCTTTTATTTATCATGCTATTTATTCATGCCATTCACTCATAAATTTCAAAATCTTTCATATGTTCTGGCCAAAACAAAACCTTGGTTCAGAACAAATAAATTTAAAAAAGATTTACTTTCTAAAATTTCACCAGCTGAATTTAGTTCATTGTGTTCTAAATTTTATTGATAATATTATATTATTTAATATCTGTGTGTGTGTGTGTGTTTGTATATGTCAATACAACACATTACATTCAGTACCCTAGATTTTAACGTAGCCACATTCATTAGAAAAAAAGAAATGTGTGAGGTCGTATAGTGGTAGCAAGAAGGGTCTTCTGTACATTCACAGCTACATTTATTTCAGGAGCCTTCACAGCTGACCTCACGCATCACACTAGGTGATAACACAACCATACAAATACCATCAAAATCCACTACAATGACAAGAACTAGATAAGTGCCAGTGGAACAAGAGATGAGAAGAAGAAGATGGCGATGGATAGGACACACACTGAGGAAACCTGTTGATAGCATTACAAGGCAGTCCTTGTTCTGGAACCCCCAGGGCAAGAGAGGCAGAGGTAGACCAAGAAGCAAGAGGAGAAGAGAGCTGGAAACAGAAGTGAAAATGATGAGGAGAACGTGGAAAGAACTTGAGATGATGGCACGTGACAGGAGCGCTTGGCATGTGTTTGTTGAAGGCCTATGCTCCTTTGGGAGTGGAGGGTTATGATGATGATATATAATGATTGTATTGTTTAGTATCATTTATAATACCAACACCTATATGTAATTAATGTATATCATGTACTTACTTACTTACTTACTTAGTCGTTCCTCTTCTACCGTGAGGTGTAGAGGTTTGGAAGAGAGAGCGCCAGACTATCATATCGGCTGTCTTCTTCCTGGCCTGGTTCCATTCTAGTCCTCGGTCCTTCAAAGATTGTCTAATGTTGTCCTCCCAGCGGACTCTGGGTCGTCCTGGAGGTCTGGATCCCTGGCTCTTTGTTTCCCATGCTTGTCGTGGTAGCCGATCTTCTCCCATTCTGCAGACATGGCCAAACCATCTTAGTTGGGACTGTTCTATTTGGGTCTGCAGCGGGTGGGATTTTAGGCCTTGACGTATCGTCTGGTTGCGGACCATGTCTCTTCTTGTTACTTCAACCACCTTCCTCAGATACCTCATTTCTGAGGTTTGAATCTGGCTTTTGTGGGTTGTAGTCATTGCCCATGACTCGCATCCATATGTCAAGACTGGGACATAGGTGGAGCGGTATACAGCCATCTTCGTTTTCTTACCAACCTCTTTCTTGCTGAGGAATCCTCGATTTATGGCCTGATAAAGTCTCCCAGCCGCTGCTTTTCGAGTGGCCAACTCTTCTTTGATGCCCCCCTTTCGGTCTATAATAGCTCCGAGATATTTAAAGTGGTCGACCTGCTCCAGGACCTGTTCTCCCAACTTAATCTGATGTTTTCTTTCTTCTCGTGATATCACCATGGATTTTGTTTTAGCGCTGCTTATGACCATCCCTCTCTTCTCCAGCTCTTCCTTCCAGACTTGCAGGTTGGATTGGAGATGTGTCTCTGATTTAGCAATCAGGACAACATCATCAGCAAATGCTAGCTCTGAAATACAGACCTGTCTCATCTTCCAGTACCCCACTGAATACTTTCTTGTTCTCTCCTTACATGCCTTGATGACATCGTCCATGAGGAGTATGAAAAGATAAGGTGACAGGATATCGCCTTGTCTTACACCAGTGGTGGTCCTGAACTCTTCTGACTTATAGTTTGCTGTCCTCACATAATTTCTGCAAGACTTGTAGAAGCTCTGTATAGCATGAATCAGAGGTGCTGGAATGTTCTTCCTTGCCAAACAGTCCCAAAGTTTGCTCCAGGGGACCCTGTCAAACGCCTTTTCCAGATCTATGAAACAAAGATGGATCTCACTCTTGTACTCAAGGGCCTTTTCACTCAGCTGCCTGAGTGTGAAGATTAGGTCTTGAGTACTTCGGTTTGCTCGGAATCCGCACTGGGCTTCATCCAATTGTGGCTCAGCTAGGCATCGGAGTCTCTGCTCTAGGATTCTAGAGTAGATTTTACCAGGGACACTGAGAAGGGATATGCCTCTGTGGTTTCCACATTGTCGATTGTCACCCTTTTTGAAAATCGGTGTTATGATGGCAATCTCCCAATCCTTTGGTATGGCCTTGTTGCACCATGCTGCCTGTAGGACCCTTAGGAGTAATAGGTCGCCTGATGCTCCCATGTACTTAACCATTTCTGGTGTTATACCATCATGCCCTGCTGCTTTGCCCATCTTGATTTTCTCCAGTTCTTCCATCTTTATGTCATCTTCATCACC
Organism: Oreohelix idahoensis; assembly: GCA_024509875.1. Classification (NCBI taxonomy): domain Eukaryota; kingdom Metazoa; phylum Mollusca; class Gastropoda; order Stylommatophora; family Oreohelicidae; genus Oreohelix; species Oreohelix idahoensis. The sequence goes on along the minus strand of JAMPIV010006983.1, from coordinate 69,734 downwards.
ATTTGTATCCTCTTCTGTGCTAGTGGTTATCATTTCTGATGCTCTACCTTGCTCACCATCAAGGAGTTCTGAGAAATATTCTTTCCATCTTTCCATTACTTCTTTCGGGGCAGTAAGCAATTTGCCTTGCTTGTCCTTTATAAATTTAAGAGGGCATTGTTTTTCCTTCCTCATGTTCTTTAGGGTCTTATAGAACAATTTCTGGTTTTCTTGCGCATCCTTTTCTAGCTTTTCTCCAAATTCTTCCCAGGACTTCTGTTTTGCATCTAGCACCTTGTTCTTTGCTTCTGTTCTGAGTATCACATATTCTCTATATTTCTCTATTTGTCCTGCTGTGTTTTTAGCTCCTAAATATTGTTTCCATGCCATTTTCTTCTCTCTTATTTTCTCTTTGACTTCCTCTGTCCACCAAGGTGTCCTCTTTCTCTTGTTCCCAAGTCGGACTTCACCACATGCTTCTGCAGCAGCTGTCTTTATGATGTCCTTGAATTTAAGCCACAGGGTTTCCAAGTCATCAGGTTGTTCTTCTGTGTTTCTCACCGCTGTAGCAATAAGCCCCTGATATCTGGTCTTAATTTCTGGCTCTTTCAGCTTGTAGGTCTTAATGCTCATTTCTTCCGTTCGTTTACTTGGTTTCTTGCGTGGTGCTGGGCAGTTCCTAGGCTGAGCAACTCTTTCAGTTGTTCTTTTGATGGTAAGCAGGTATATCATGTATAAGGATTATATTTTATGGAATCAGGTATTATGATTGTCTTTCCTTGTATGATTGCTGAAGACGATAACCAACCTGAAATATAACCTATCAGTCCTTTTTTAGGGCTCATATAACTCCAACCTGAAATACAACCTATCTGCAAACTGAAATATGACCTATCTCCAACCTGAAATATAACCAAACAGTCCTTGTTAGGACTATATATATATATATATATATATATATATATATATATATATATATATATATATATATATATATATATATATATATATATATATATATATATATATATATATATAACTCCAACCTGAACATAACCTATGACTATATCCTGTATAATGATTGTATTTTATTGTATCATGCGTAATGATTGTGTATGACTGTAGAAAGAAGGAAACCAGGTATATATTTCATATAGAATTTTAGTTTTACTATATCAGGTATACTTATTATATCTTAGGGAATTAGGTATAATGATTGTATTTCCTGGTATGACTCCAACCTATATAACCACAACAGTATTGTTAGGGTATATTTTACTAGCCAGTATAGCACTTATCAGAGATGGCCTGGTATATTATAGGTGGAAGGAAACGGTTGTATCATACGGTGTACAAATTATTGCATGTATTCATGTATTGAATTATCAGAAAGAATGTTTTGCAAGTAGACATCTGTCTTATCTCGCTATTGCTAAATCATACTGAGTTATGTTGTCATTCATCCTACATGCAGACACCTGAGACACGCTCATCTCATATACACTAGAAATAGGTGGGCTTGATAACAGAAACTAGCCCCTATTTTTCTTTGTTACAGGTTTTATTCGTGTCATCCAAACCTGAGGTCGTATGTTTGAGTCAATCCAGCTGCCTGGAACTTCGCAGGAGCATAGTGGTTGCACCAGAGCTACATCCTTATTCCCCCCCAGTCTTGGGTGGGCTAACGAAACGATCATCAGCGGGTGTTGTGTGCAAGAATTTAAGGACAGAACTGTTTCAAGAGATGAGTACACATTAGTACCATTTCCGTCGGCAATTGTGAGCATTTAACGGTCAATGAAGAAAAAGTGATTTAGCGTAGTAAGAGACAAGATTAACAGCACAGCTGATAAAGTTGAGAATTTTTAGATATTATAAATGAAGTATGGAGAGAAGAACAACCACCACAACAATGGAAAGACAGTATTATTGTAAAGTTACCGAAGAAAGGTGATCTATCAGACTGTAATAACTGGCGTGGTATATCTCTATTATCAGTACCTGGAAAATTATTATGTTGCATGATGTTAGAAAGACTTAAATTGCATGCTGACGAAAAGATCAGAGAAGAACAAGCGGGTTTCAGGCCGAAACGATCATGTATTGATCAAATATTCACACTAAGAACAATTATAGAAGAATCAGTGGAAAGGCAATCGCCACTTATTATCACCTTCGTCGATTTTCAAAAAGCCTTTGATAGTCTACACCGCCCATCATTGTGGAAGATACTTACAATCTATGGTTTTCCAACAAAATATGTGAATATAATCAAAGCGCTATATGACAATGCAAGATGTTGTGTTAGAACAAATAAAGGGAATACAGAATGGTTTACAGTAGAAACAGGGTGAAACAAGGCTGTATTATGTCACCACTACTTTTTGGAATAGCTATTGATTGGGTTATGAGAAACTATACCCACAATGAACAATTGGGTATAAAATGGACAAATGGAAAATTCCTGGGGGACCTGGATTTCGCAGATGATGTAGCATTCTTAAGTTCAACACCAAGACAATCCCAAGAAGCAATAAATAATTTGTGTCATCTCTCGGTTAAAATTGGTCTCCAAATAAATGCCTCTAAAACTAAAGCTATGAACTTTTCTAACGAGACCTTTGATATCATCTTGAACGGGGAAAAACTACAGAAAGTTGAAAGTTTCAATTATTTAGGCAGTAAAATGACTCAGGATGGTGACACAACAAGAGAAATCCATACTAGAATTGCTTTGGCAGCTAGCGCCTTCAATAGATTATCTAACATTTGGAAATTACGATCATTGAATATACATACCAAGCTTCGTCTGTTTAATTCAAATGTTATCTCAGTGTTAACATACGGCTGTGAGAGTTGGAAAATAACAAAATCATTGGAGAACAAGCTGAATACATTCGAGAACAAATGTCTTAGAAAACTCATGAACATCAGTTGGAAAGAATTCAAGACTAATCGACAAATAATGAGAAGACTCTAGGCAGAAATTGTCTCCGACTCAAGGATGCATATATCGGTCATGTCCCAAAACAACAGAATATTTACAGGCGCTCACTTGTCAAGAACAATGCGGCCGAAGAACTTTCGCGGAGATGGGTTATGCAAATAATTATATATATTTATATATGGCTCTATAGATTATATATATATATATATCATATGTAAACTTACAAATCCATTGTATTCCATCTTTCAACATCCACCCTTCAGCACAAGAGTAGATAGTGTATAGACTTAATAAATAAGGAAATTGTATTTGAACGACTTGTCAATTTTATAATTGTTAAGTGGAATCTGTTTCTTTGTTTTAATATCACAGTTAGTTACACAGCGGGGTGGCATTTTATGACTGTCTCTACTCTATTAATGTTTTTGAGATCAGCTCATTCACAGCCGTAACTAATTTGTGATACCAGTAGTTCTCTCAGACACTGGGACTTCACCATTTTCTGCAGAAATTCTATTTCTGTAATTGTCAGTACTATACTGATCCTAGAGCCTATAAAATTCTCACGCTACAGTAGAAGGATAATGATGCTTCTACCTCAAGGGCATATCCCACTAGATATTTCAGATGTCAAGAACAATGCGGCCGCCTTTCGCGGAGATGGGTTATGCAATAATTAGCTCGGTCAAGCCCCCTTATTATTATTTATTGGCTCTATAGATGTAAATATATATTAAAGAGTCTGATATATGCGTACGCTTTTATAACTATACTGTAATAATTGAATCAACTATGAATTAGTAAATTAACACATAACAAATTTAATAATCAATTATTCTTTAACAGTTTAAAATAAATATGAATGATGGGTGAAATTTAGATAAAAAGTGTCTTCAAAGAGATTTGATAGGGAAATTATAAAAGTCTATTGCGTTCGCCTTTTAATAAGCACTTAGCTCTTCAAATGGTTAAGTACTGCCGCAGGTGTTTCGTCAAGTCTTTTTTTATGAGGGCACTTCTCTACACAACTAGTCCAATGTAGGTGGTCAGTGTCGAATCCCAGCTCTTGAATTACAGACTAGCGGCGTAGAAACTATTACTACCAACTGGTCTTGTACCACGAACGTTAGAGAGAATAAAAGAACAAATGCCTATGCTAAGTACATTGTGGTCGGTAGATTAAACAGGCGCCTTTTCACGCTGTCCGCCCACCAGTTTTGCCTCTCTGAGATTTTATTCTCCCTGAGAATATACAGCATAACTCAGGGAATATGATTAGAAATAAGCGTTATTCTTCTGGTTAATTTAATGGGATAAATGTTTCTGGACAGCGCAATTTGGCTTGTGCCTGATGTTTACATATAACTCAAAAATGACAATATAAACACTATGCACATGTGATGTAATTATCATTCCTCACTGCTGCAGTGAGGAATCTGGGGTTACTTCTGCTTTCGGTTTTCTGTACGAACTAGCATGAAGCAATCACCAGCGCTTGCTGTAGTGGTTTATGAATATACTATTTTCATATGTTGAGGTCGCCTGCCTCGTATGACTTGTATAACCACTTAGCAAGAAAAACATGTTAAATTCACATTGTAAAAAAAATGTACAACTCACCCCAACTTGGAATCTACAATCTCCTGGCACAGATGAATGGATACAGCAACTTATATTAGATGTTTCGAACACTTGATCTGGGGTAACTTTATAATCCCTCTTATGACGGGTGCTTTGATTCCTAGGTATACAGTCTTGGTAGTTAAAAATGCGGTTTCAAAGATGTCCAAATACTTCTGTCCTGTCCTATTTAATTTGAAATTCTGTCCGATTCTTCTCTGGCTCCTGGAGTTGCTCTTTTGACGTTGTAATGCAGTCAGTCTTAGTCTCCGAATTTTCTAGGTTATATTCTCATTTCTTCCTCTAAGCTCCCACATGGTGTTTCCGATAAACTTGCCAATTAGAGCTATCGTTATTTTCCTGCTCTCAATTGAACCAATCCTGTTTTTAGAGCTAAGGGGTCGGGGTGTTAATTTTAATTCTTCCCCGCGTGTTAAAATGTATAACGTTAAAATTTAAACCCGTGACCTATCTTTCAAATATTGCATGATTACTTCCGTTGCTATTATACAGACTTGCCAACACATCTGTGATCTCATCCCTAATGATGATCTTGCTCTTAATGTCTCTTCAGACATGTTTTATTGGTAATAAAGACGCCGATAATGTCTGAACAAAAATGATAAAGTGATTATCACGCATACTCAAATCTTCTGCCAGACAGATAATCCCTTACGTACGCGAAACACAGCCGGCTCTCTCAGACAGACAATATGGCTTCCTTTGTTCCATCCCACAGAGGTGTCGGGAGGCGAAGTCACCAACCGCGAAACACAGGTGATCATTCGCCTGCTCTGTCTGGGTCGGAAATGAGTTACGTCAAAGTCAACAATTACTTTCACGTTTGCCATCTGCATTCAAGCTGGCGCGACCACTTAAGCGATTACAATTATTACTCAAGATAGTCAATTACCCGTTAAATAACACTATTGCAGTGTGAGAAGGGGTATATCAATTTATGGAGTATCAATGTTACAACATTATGTGCGAAAATGAAAAAATAAATGGATAATGTAGGAGAGAAAGAAAAAAAAATGTAAAAAGACACCCACAAATATCGTCATACCAGGACAGTAGTTCCACACCAGTTCTTGAAGACTTGAGGATTCTATTGATGGTTTCCATTCCTGCAGCAGCCATCGATTCTGAACTTTCCGAAGCATGGTTAAGTTCTGTCCATGTCTTCCTCGTCATTTTCATTTCTCTCTCCAGTTATCTTCTTGTGTTTTTGGGCCGACCTCCGCCTCTCACACAGCGGGGATTCAAGAACAAGGACTGCCTTGTAATTCTGTCAAACATGGTTCTTCAAAGTGTGTCCTATCGATCGCGAGCGTCTTCTCATCTCTTATTCCACTAATGCTTGTCTGGTTCTTGCCACCTCTTCATCAAAGCCAATTTCGTTGATTAAGTCACGTCATAGAGTACTCCAATGTTTCTGTTGTTGTTTTTTAAATACAGTGGAGAGATTCAGCCAACGCTTAAACAAATCACTGGTGCTGTCGCGAGTATGGGAAATAGAGAATGTCTGAGTGTAGACAGGATATGAATGGGTCACTAATGAAATTATGGGGATAATGATATATAATGATCTCTAAATACCTACTTCTCCACCAAACTCCGACTGTGTGTAACATGTCAATCTCTCACCCGTCCTCCAAATGCTAAATAGAATAATCGCTGACATAAATATGTTTATTAAAGAAATCCACAACATCGAAGCAATATAGGAATGTCTCCACTAGCTTTGTAAGACTAGTGAAGTTATCACATTAACACCACAGGAACAAATGACAACCGACTTCACTCAATCACACACAAGCAAATTGCCTCACTCCAACCCCCAACCAGATACTTCCTTACTACTAAGTGTAACTAAATCGGGTAGGCCCCCAGTCCCTTGTGATAGAGATGGCCTAGCCTATATAGTTCTTCTTTCTTGGTAGCTAATGGTAATCCACCGCTAAGGAAATCAACACTGTTCCTCCTAATGGTAAATCAAATTGATGTGGATATAAGCTCCACGTGGAACAGCTGTTTAAAAAATCCAAGCGCACACCCCCTTTCCAGGGCGCGGGTAAAGGAGACAACACTAGTGCGAATATGTATGTACTCACTGCTAAATCCAACTAGCCGTGAAATAATGATCACTCCTGACACAACGAATATATGCGAGGGCCCCACCGGATGTGGCTCTATTTGTTAGATAAAGATGACTTGAGCTTCTGGCACGTGATTATTATTGGCAAGGTGAAGATTATCTGCTAATTACTCCAATCTACCCTGGGTTTACTGGCTGTCAATGGATCTGACAGCGTTGCCGGCACGATTTGATGGCAAAGGTGGCAGCCCGTCTGGCTAGAGATGTATATTCATTTAAAGTTTGTGAGTATGTACTCCACAATGACCACCTTGTAGACTGAAAACGGACAGCACGATTAGTGTGCCGTGAGATACATATTTTTGTGGCAATTTTTGTATTGGCAGTGGACAGGTTTAAGACAAATATCCAGCAGATGTCAGGTGACGTAAGGTGCCCCAGATAAGAGTCAGAGAGCACCAATTACAGGCTTGTGACCACTCTCTTAAAAATACAAACATGTCAAAAATAACGTTATCCACGGTACAGCCATCTCTAATGTTTATAAAGAAATCCCCCGTTACATTCTTTCGCTAGACCACAACACATCCACCTTCTTTCCCCCGTTCTCACTCGCTGTATTAGCCCAGTGCTTAAATCAATAACACAGGTACTGCCGGCCAATACTTCGCTGGCCCGCTGTCTGCGTGCGCGGGTCTAACTGACCTCGCATCCCTTCATAAATGCCATGACTCATGCTCTAGGCGAACGAAGGTTAGCCATTCAAAACACGAATAGATAAATACAGTAAAGACGTAAAATTGCAACGCTTTCCCCGTTCTACAGCGTTCTGCGTTCGGACGAAAACCCGAGGACAGCATAAAATAAAAGGCAGAGAATTAACCCCCGTGCTCAGGGGTACTCTGTACTCAAAGAAAGTGCAACTTGCTGCTCACCACGAAGCGCTAAATAAAAGACTTTTGGCAAAAAGATGCTATTTTGCGCGCCAAGGGGTGGACTTTAGCCTTGCCCACGCGCGATTGACGGGACAAATGACAGAATTAGAGCTATTAAGAGCAATAAGACAGAAAAGGTAGCGTTGACAGGATATAGAAAGAAAAACATTATATTATATATAATATACTGATATTGTAAGTAGGTTCTGGTGATCATGTTTGACATTGCAGCGTATTTTATATCTTGATTATTATCGTCCTATTGGTTAAGTGTTTAGAGCGTTTTCCTCTCACGGCAAAGTTCCCGGGTTCCGGGATCGAAACCTGCTATCGTCACACTCCAGTCGACCCAGCTGTAATTATGTATCTGACTCTGCTCTTGAGTTAATGAAAGAGTCACTGGTTGCCGTCCCTTAGCTCTGTAGTAGTGGTCCAATAGTGGCCAAAACTCAAGAGTAACTAATGTGGGTCTTCAAAGGTGTCTACCTTCGCCCAAGGTACATTCACAATGATAAAATTAACTTTAGATTTGTATATATACAAATAACAAATTTAATAATCAATTATAGTTAACAGTTTAAAAAAATGAATAATTCTTTAACAAACAATAATCATCATCGAGTGATGTTATGGAATATTGGGTAAAAGTTCTCTTGGCAGCTTTTATGTTTCTGCTTAGCTGCCAATGAGGTTCTGCTCCAGCTGATGTTTGTGTCTTTGCAGATAAAGGACTGGATCACACACGTCACTGGTCAAGTTTAAAAGTTGTAGCACGTTCCACGAAGTGTCACGGAGTAACTACGAAGCTGGTCCCGTGCCTCTAAGACTCGTCTGATGATGGTGTCTAGCGTTGACTTCAGGCCACTTATGCTCTCAATTGTTCAAGAGATAGTACCCTCAACTGGTACCACCGACTAGTGTCACAAAAGAAGAGAACAAATACCCTCTTGTATTGCGTTCTCCGAAACATACTTATGTGTCCCTGTTAAGGGAAGAAGAATTTTCCCGAATACTAACTCGGTCTAGGGTTAACAATTGTCAATAAAGATGTGAGAATTTATAAACTTAACTTTGTTCTCCTTAATTTTTCATTTGGTTTATTGTTAGATAGTATGGTAACCACTCTTCGTGTCTGGATATTTCTCTTTCAAAATACTCAGATATTGACTAACTTTGTCAAATGCTGGAATGAACTAGTATCAACTGAAGAAACATCTTGGCTTGGACGATTTGCGAAATTTTTAATAAACACTGCGTACATATTTTCAACGTCACAATACAAGAATGGCATGTATGCTCCACATCAATTCTACAGTCTTGCTTTCGATAAGTTCAACTTTCTTCAACTATATCATGTCTTCTCATATAACAGCCTGTCAAAAATGTGCATATATTTCCACTGTTCCAAATTGGCTTTATTCAAATTCTCAATATACTTCTATATATTTTCATTTATTCTTTTCCATTATCAGCGGGGAAATGGCGTCTCGGCACAGCAAATGTTCACATATATTAATTCCATTATCGGGGTATTTAGCGTCCCGAAGGAATAACCAATTCTATTTCTCCTTAATATATTTCTTTTATATTCTTCCGTTATCGGGGGATTTAGCGTCCCGACATATACTTTACTTTCATCTATTTCTTTAAACAAATTTCCATTCATCTGGGAATTATCATCCCGCATTAAATATTCATTTTGAATTGTTGGCAACTTATTCTGCCTATAGTTTAAAGCACATTTTGCTTACCACATTCTCTGTGTATCCACTGAATAAATACTTCATTGGCTGACATACAAGCCATTAGAACCAACACATCTAGACGCTATGGCGTCACACATCCAACTCACTTTTTTACGTCATTCCCTAGCTACTCATCTTTAGTAACTGCATTCTTGTCTCTCTTGCATTCAGTTGAAGTACGACATGATGTGACAAAAACTCAGTGTTAATAATAATTTGTCGCGATTGAAATCACACCATGATGTAGCCTCAACAGTCCCCCTATTCCTATTCCACCATCCCATCCATCTCAGAACTTTACCCTCGATGAGAATTAATCTTAAGCCCACTGAGCGAAAACTTTCTTTACATTTAAATTGAATAGATTTATGTTTAACTTTACATTGGTTGAGAAGGTTAATAATATAGATTGAATATGTTTTTATTTCCATCAACACTGATTGAAAATGTTAATAATATAATAAGTATTTACATCATTTCTTTCATCATTCACTCCCTGCTCCATATGAAACTTGTTACTACCTCTGCTTTTAGTTCTCTTTAAGAAACTCGCATAAAGCAGTCACCAGCCCTTGCAGTGGTGGTTCACGAAATCATTATTCTGTATTTGGAGGGTGCTAGCCTCAAAGACTTGGACATCCACTTAGCAATTTTCACATATTAATATTCACATGTTGAAGATGCCTCTAACACGTGTTCTGGGGTTGTTACTTTATAATAAGCTCCCACTTTGACTCCGTGTTTCAGATTCCTCAAATTCCGGTTTTCCTTGCGAATAATAATAGTTTTCCTGGGCTTTTAAGTCCTCAAGAGGCTCCAGCAAGTCCGGTCCGATAAACGAATTCTGATTTTTTTCTCCACTATGGCAGGTCTGGTTGTTTTCTCGACGAGGTGAATTTTCAGCTCTATAAATTGTAAAAGCGTCAAGTTATATTCCCCCTTTTGTTTCTGGCACGTGTTGTTTACTATTAGACCAGACCCCAATCAGAAATGTTGTTATGTTTACATCTCCAATGCCGGCCAATAGTTTCAAATATGCGTGTTTAGGATGGGGTTTATTTAAACAATTTCCTCATAGGAATTCTGCTTGTGATTGTAAAGGTCACGTCTTCCATATATGGCAATCGTGACATTCGAACATTCTCGTCAATGATTACAAATACCACTCCCTATATTATCACAATTAATGTCTTCGTAATAATTCTGCCGGAAGCTTGTTACAACATTTCCGCTCAAGTGTGTCAAATTGATAATTATCGCCCCGTCCTTGTGCAAACAAAATTTCATCGTATTACCATCTGGGCTAAGGCGTCACACTAGTCTTATCAGCGATCATCAACCTTTGCTGGCCGTTTGTTTTCCGTGTGAAACATGCGCCCAACTTCTGATATACCAGAATGTCTACCAACGGATTGTCGGTTAAGGTTGCATCACCCGCCTACTCTTAACAAGGTCAAGCGGGCAACCAAACATGATAACTATTACTGAAAGGAGTGTAAGGTGATTTGAAAATACCAAATATCTACTTGATAACAGAGAAAGAAATGTGCCGACCACGGAAGTTTCACGTAATCAGTATCCACAACAAATGTAACTGAATACGGCCGGAGAGGACAAGAGATCGACTCAAAAATGATGTGACAGAAAGCATAGGCAGAAAAGAAGAGAGCTTGTCACTCCACCTCATAAAAATTCACCTAGTATGGCGATGTCTGCAACACTTCTCTCCGCTACGTTAGTACCAGCATTGAGACTACCATTACCTTTATGACTAGATACTGTAAATGAGATTATGCTGTCATATTACATTTACGTTACATTTTAAAAATTAATTTTGTTTAATGCAAGCGAAAAAAAATGGATACGGTATAGAAGATGAGAGAGAGAGGAAGGGCAGAATGTTAGATTGGCCTGCGTGCCCAGTTTGAAAATAAAGCTCGTTCGTTCATTCGTTTCCCTTTCAACATTGACAACAGGATGAAACTGGTTTGTGACAACTGAATTTGGTAAAAGGAAGAGAAAGTGGTCATGAATTAACACTGCCAGAACAATTTTAAATTTTTGCTATGTAAATTTTAAAAATTAGAAACCTACCCACCACAAAAATATTCATTGAATTTGTGATTCCTAAATACACACACTGGGATTCTCGCCGGTACTATTGAGTTCGTGCACTGTGCTGAGATCCTCCTTGTGTGATCTAAGGGAGGAGATCGGAGCACTGATAGAGTTGTTCGTGTGCAAAGAAGATAGTCCTTAAAACCAATCAAACCAAACCAAACCAAACTAAACATCCTTCCTTTTGTTCGACTAACCAGTCGTTAGAGTTTAACGTACCAAGAAAAAGAAAAACGAACAGAAGCACAAGATAACCGAAGGAGATTAGAGGACATGACCTAGAGTGAACAGAAACAAGACATCACAGAACAGAGAACTATGGAAGTCGTTGGAGAGACTATAGGCTTCCCCAGGAAGAAAAAGAAGAAACGCAGTTTCTGTGGAAAGGAGATTTCACCAAACTGTAAGAGAGGCCCCCACTTCTGGTTCTTCTTTTTCTTCGCCGTCCGCTTTTATGCAACTACGAGTATTTCTTTCAGAAAGTACGTGGTGTCTCAGGCTGCCTCACTGGCATTCGGTTTCTTCCTCAAATGCTTTGATTAAAACTTTGCTCTCAATCTGCTCTTCTCATGTAACCCACATTTTGGAGGACACGCTGGGCAGTTTGAATGTCTTCTCCATATGGACACACGTCTGTTTCCCCGATATTTATAGCTTCAAACAGATGGTAATTTTTTATGTGCCGTGGCTGATAGCCGTAGACAAATCGCCAATGACATTTTCAGTCAAGGTCACTACACTGAGATAAGAGTTCATTACATGCGCAAGAAGTTGGCAATGATAGGTCAGGCAAACATACGGTAATAGAACATGTTAAATTACCACTGGATTCGTAGTTTCTGACAATCATTAAAAGACAAAAAGAAACAACAACAACACACACACAAACTACGAGGGGCAGAGCAGGAATTCCGAAGATTCCAACCGAGTCTGCACGACATCACCTCGCGGAAGAGCGATATGTGTTCGGTGAAAACTAATTTTTTTTAAATCTACTTACCTTCCAGGTAATTTTACAATATCTTCTACGATTCAGTTTCAAAATGTCCTTCTCTCACGAAACCTAATTTTGCGTAGTACCTAACCATCTGAAGAAGCAAGCTTTGTAATCTCTACTGGCTATCAGTTTTTCTGTGACATGACAAAGATGTATTACATACTACACAGCAAGTCCAGCTTTTAAAACTATACAAGTCTGGAGTTAGAGGTGGGACTTGTGTTTTCGTTCAGGTGCCAGAATTTGCTAAATTGTTTTGTTTTGTTGTATTTTTTTACAAGCTGTCATGTGATTTTTCTCGTTAACAGAAAACTGAGTCTTGTAAAAACTTCGTGTTTTCACCTGAATACAAGCTGCTCCAATTTCTGGGTTTGTTTTATGTTTATATAGCTAAGGTTTTAAAGGTTCTCCCCCCACCCGCCTCTCTTCAGTTTGCATACACATACATAAATGCACAAAAGAGTGCGGGAAATATATACTTTTTTTACAAGAGTAAGTAGAAGTACTCAACGCCCTGGGATTTCAAAGAGAAGCAAGCTAATTTTGGCCCCCTCTCTATCACTTCTTCACTTTTGTTGTCTCACAAATGACGAAGATTATTAACGTAGTTCTCCGACAGTTCATTTCAAACACCGTTGTTCGTGCTCATAATATGAACATAATATTCATATAAATCATGTTGTTTTAAATATCATTTTTCTTTGTGCTACGCTAGATACAAACTCAGAACCAACGAAACAAAATTAAGAAAAGGTAAAAGTAGTCGCGTAGCAGATACTGCTGTAGGGGAGTCGTTGATACTTCACTTTGCTAGGTCCAGTGGGGGCAACAAGTTCCTTCCTCGCTGCCTTTGCTTTCCCTAACGCAAGAGTATTCATGTACCCATTTAAAGCTGGGTAAACTGAAGCATGACGAAATCGTGTTTTGAACCCGGTACATTTGCCGCGAGAGGCCATCGCTCTTAGCACTCAGCAAATCTGACGCTGAAAAAAAATAAACAAATGAAAATTTGCTTGTCAGTATGTGTGAATCTATGTGTATGTATGTAAGTATGTATGTATATACTTATGTGTGTGGGTAAGTATGTATGTTTGAATGTATGTGTCAGGGGCTGAGGTTGAGCAAAATGTGTAGTTGTGGCTATTTCACGCCTCACACCCATGCACAAAGAAAATTTAATGTAGGATCTTCTGGCAGGGCTTGTAATTATTGCAAGTTTACAACCATATCAGCAGGAGTATTAGTAATTCAGGCAAAATAACGCTGGTGTGGAACACAATTTACTACCACAGAACACACAGGCAGTGTTCGTGGACTTTCTGTAAAACAAAACAATATATAACAGCAATGTCTAAATGAAAATGTAATAAAAATTAAGAGCATAAGTAACACAACAAACCGTAAACTGTCATTACTACCTACAACCGGCCATACTCTTATGCTAAGGTCAATTAACCAGAGGTAGCCGATCATGCCACGTGTTATCACGACAACACTATCCTGCGAAAACAGCATACAGCCATGCTAACACCCCATGTAAAGTCACGTGCTTTAAAATACTAGAGTAACCTCAATATTATTGAATACTAGAGACCATATTTAATTAACGTTATTTAAAACTAAACACCTAACCAAGAGCGATTTTATCCTATATAAAGTACTATCCCACTAAAGACGTTAACACCAAATTGTCAATCTATTAACTCTGGCGAAGCACAGAACACTATTTGAGTAATAATATAATAACAATAATAATAATAATAATAATAGCCCCTTCAGTCATAACTGACTATTGGGATGCGCCCTTGAGGTGACAGCCCCAGCTGCTTATTTTTCTGGTGTTCTTTCGATGTTTTCTTCTCTCTTCTGATTGTTGTGTGAGCTTTTCACCCAATCTGAGGTGGCGCCGTAGATATCATTGCCACTTGGTGCGATCGGCAGCTTCATCCTCCCAGGTGGCTGGATTTATGTCCAGTGCCCTCATGTCTCTCTCGCACACATCTTTGAATCTCCACTAGCCATATCTAATTAACTGTATCTCTAAAAGTGAATGCACACTTAACTTAGAAATAACATTTTTTTTCCCCCCTCTAACCAGCGGCACTCGAGCTTTCCAGCCCTTTTGGCCCAATGACATGTCATTGCGAGGCTGGGGGGTCCGTGGACTTTCCTTCCAGCCCGGTCAGGAGCTTCGCTCCTTCCCATCCACAGGGGGTTTATGTGCAGGAGCCGTTCAGGTTATTCAGTCAAATTACCGGTCGTAAACATTCCTTCAAACGCTGACGCCCGGGCTTGAACCTTGAAAACCTGGTCGCAGGTACACGTTGTAGCCATTACACCAGTGCGGCTCCCAGAAATAACATTAAAAGAACCATATAATTATTTAAACATGACGCAAAATAAAGCATATACCTATAGTCCTACATTCTTTATAAAAGGAAAAGTCCACCACTATAAAGACTTCAACCTGTGTAAGTAATGACTGAAAAACAGCGTTGCCACTCTGAATTTTAAAGAAAGAAAAAAACCTATATATCGGCGACTTCAGCTATTTTGGGCTGCTTTGGGCGATTTTTGGACTATTTTGGCAGATTTTGGACGAAATCTATTTGGCGTTCTTCAAATAATGAAGGAAAATGACACATAGACGGGACCAAAAAAAAAAAAACCTAGATCTAAGTGAATCCATCTGGGAGTGGTAACGCTGCTGAAAACTCACATTTTCAAGGCATACTTTAAAGTTTAACTAGGGGCTTTTCCCAGCAACTGGCTTTCTTCGTGTCTCCGATGGAAATAAACTAGGCCTTTATTCATACGAAGTCTCTGGCGCGGTTAACATTCGGGCAGTTTGAACACGCCTCTACGGAAATTGATTCATATTCCGTAAATAGACCTGACTAATATTCTATTTTTTGATCTGACCAGTACTATATTTTTAGATTTTGGTAGCGTTAATGGTGGCACCACATGTACAATTACATATGTATGTATGTTTATGCATGCATGTATGTCTTAATCTTATTCTTTTTTCTCTATATGAATATGACTTCCTCTGCAATTATTCAACACTCTTCTCCCTCCCTTTTGCAAGAGAGCCGAACCAATGCAATCCATGTACGGTACCCTTACAGTGTTGATTTCTGCAGCAATATGTATTGCATTATGAGAATACCAGCTTCCATCATAACCTCACAATAGTCACTTTTTACGGCATGCTCCAGGGAGTAAGAGTTCTAATCTTCCTCTTTTCTCCTCAAAGACCCACAGGAACCACTGGCGTTTGCATGCTTGTATGTATGTATGTACGTGTGTATGTATGTATGTATGTATGTATATATGTAATTGTGTATGTATTCATTCATTCATAACCCTCCACTCCCAAAGGAGCATAGGCCTTCAACAAACACATGCCAAGTCCTCTTGTCACGTGCCATCATCTAAAGTTCTTTCCACGTTCTCATCATTTTCACCTCTGTTTCCAGCTCTCTTTTCCGTGTGCTTCTTGGTCTACCTCTGTCTCTCTTACGCTGGGGGTTCCAGAACAAGGACTGCCTTGTAATGCTATCAACAGGTTTCCTCAGTGTGTGTCCTATCCATCGCCATCTTCTTCTTCTCATCTCTTGTTCCACTGGCACTTGTCTAGTTCTTGTCATCAGTTCTACGTTGGTAACCTTGTCATACCATTTTAATCCTTCTATTCTATGCAAGCACCCATTTATGAAAGTCTGTAGCTTTTTGGTTGTTGTCTTTGTTGTTCTACATGTTTCAGAGCCATACAATAGGACTGACTTGACATGTGAGTTGAAGATTCTTATTTTCGTGTTGGATCTGATTTCTCTTGATCTCCATATATTTCCCAATGCAATGAAAGCTCCTCTTGCTTTTTGTATTTTTATTTTGATATTACTGTCTGTCCCTCCAACTTTGTCTATATTGCTGCCAAGATATGTGTACGATTCTACATCTTGTATTGGTGTTTCTTCAAGTTCAACCCTGTTATCATTACCTGCATTTATTCTCATTATTTTTGTCTTTTCCTTGTGTATATTCAGACCCAATTGCTGTGACCTCTCATCGAGTGTTTTCAATTTGTCCTGCATCTGATTACGGTTAAGGGACAGAAGAGCTAAGTCATCAGCAAAATCCAGATCATCCAACTGCTTAGTCAGAGTCCACTGGATTCCATTTCTGTTGTGTGTTGTCGAAGTTCTCATAACCCAGTCTATTGCGAGTAGGAAAAGAAATGGAGACAAGAGGCATCCCTGTCGCACTCCCGTTCTTATCCCAAACGGTTCTGTAAGCTGTCCTTCATGAAGAACTCTGCATGTCATGTCTTCATATGTTTTCTTTATTAAATTAATGATCTTCAGCGGAATTCCATAATGTCTTATCAATTTCCAAAGTGATTCTCTATCTACACTGTCAAATGCCTTTTCGTAGTCCACAAAACACAGTGTATAGTGGTGAATTCCATTCCAGACTTTGTTCAACTATTATACTCAAAGTGCTATCTGATCTGTACATGATCTGTTTTGTCGAAAACCTGCATGTTCATCTCTCAGTTTTTTGTCTATGGACTCTTTTAATCTCTCAAGGATAATCCTGTTTAATATTTTTCCTGGCACTGATAGTAACATTATTCCTCTATAATCTGTGCACTCTTGTAAATTTCCCTTCTTCGGCAACTTAACCAGATATCCTTCCTTACATTCTGCTGATATCTCTTCTTTTTCCCAGACTTTACCAAGTAATTTATATAACATCTCTGTAGCCATGTCGATATCTGCTTTGATGGCCTCTGCTGGAATGCCATCTGGTCCAGCCGTTTTTCCATCTCTTAGAAGCTTTATGGCTTTCTTTATTTCGTCCTTCGTTGGTCTTTCACAGTTAATTTGTACCTCTTCTTCTGCTGTCTGGATGTCTAGGGGGTTTTGTGGAGCTGGTCTATTGAGAAGGTCCTCAAAATATTCCGTCCACCTCTTCATTTCTCTTGTATATTGCTGAGCAGTTTTCCATTCTTTTCTTTTATGAGGCAACTTGTTTGCTTGTTTTTCCCTGTTAGCTTCTTTGTGCTTGTCGTGAAGTCTGATTCACAACACGTTATTCTGACCAAACAGCACGCCATACTTTATGACAGTATATCCTTGACGAAACAATGAAATCGCATCTTCATGTATAGTGTTTACACACGTACTAGCCTAACATTGGCGAGCTAAAATCCGTGTAACCTTGATTCAATTGGAGGTAAGCTACAGACTTATGAGCGAAGTACAGCATGGCAGAGGTCAAGAATTCACTAATAAGAATGTTCAATTACTAGAGTGTGCAAAAGTTTCTACGGGAAGTAATATGGTAATGGAAAAATCTCGAGTGGACTGCATCGAGACATCAGGCACGTCAAAAATTATTTTGCTGTTTAGGCTACGCCTAGGAAAAGATAGTAGTATGATAATACAAGACAATTATCTAGAAAAAGGAAGAATAATTAAGAGAGTATTTTAAGCCTAAGATGAAGGAAATCGGTCCAGGAATAAGGAGGTGCATCTGAGAGCAGACTGCGTGACCATTAACAGCTCAACTGTATGTACTTGAGGGTTATATCCTGTCATCCAAGTACACTTTAAAGAGTCAGCCACTACTGCAGGAACTAGTGGTGCGAGCGCCCTTGATGTTCATAGGGACAGGCACCAAGTATCCACTGCCTGGAGGAATTTCATTTGACTTTTCCTTCCATGTCAGAAGTGTGACAGGCTTCAATTCACCAGATAAATGGCCAAACAAGGCTACTGTTTAGAGTATACCAGTCACACCACGATTACAGACAGTGATATTTAATGATGACATCTGTTTGGGCATGGTTAAAGCCAGTATAAACAATCATTCATTAACTGTGAGAGCAGATGAGTCTTAAGAGATAAATATTCTACAACCAGAGTGAGTTCAACCAAGAGAGAACTTTCTACAAACTTTGAGACTTTTTAATTCTTTGGAACAATTTTCAAATGTTTTAGTTATTTAATGTTCTAATTGAATTTTGAGTTTTTTTAAAGATTTTCAAGCATAAAATAAGATTTGTAAAAATAAATTGTAAATATTTACCAGCAGACTTACTTAAATTCTTTAAGTTAAGTTACAGTTCTTGTTGGTAGATAATTTAGTTAATACCCCTAGCAGAACTAATAATAATAATAATAAGAAGAAGAAGAAGAATAACATAACCAGAGGAGGATCTGGAGAGGAGCAATTAGGAACTTAGAGTAATACATTACCATCTTCTCTAGGAACTTATACAGCTTGATCCTAACTTTGATGTCCATACACCCTTACTCTTTTCAGAGAAGGGGGTATTACTTATAAGACCAGTCTCTTATCTGGCACTATCCTGGTATCACTTGATGCAACTTTGTGTCCAGGATATCTTATAAATTCAATAACAAATAACCCTCTCGTGACAGTGCTGTTATACAGTTCTCTCATATTTCCTTTGGCTGCAGCATCTTCTGCTTCTCTTGCCAACTCCTCAATATACTTCCTCTTGTCTCTTTTGATACTTCTTTTTACTTCTTTGTTTGCTTCTGTGTACACATCTTGAGCCTTGGCTTTGGAACTTCTGGATACATTTTTTTTACAGGATGGGGTAACCAGCCCCATGCCCAACCCTCCTTAGTCGCTTTCTACGACATGCATGGTAGTGAACAATGTTACTATTCTTTGCTCCCCTTTCGGGCCCTGGTAACACACGGGTGAATTGTGTACGTATGTTTGTATATAAAATGTAAAGGTAAAGGATTCCGTTACACGCCCACTGAGGCATATTGGGAATATAGTGTTAAGGCCCATTTTTTCGTGACCATCGGCACACTAGGGGTGATATGGTCAGCATCACGCTGGCCACCTTAACCTTCCCAGAAGTTGCTCCAATTCATGCGGCTGGGTTGACCCCGGAGCCGTTTGGTGTCTAAAAAATCAAACCTCAACTGGGGATTGAACCATGGACCACCGAGCTAGGAAGCCAGTGCACTAACCACAGCGCTACCGCGGCTCCCATGAATGTATGTATGTACGTGTGTATGTATGTATGTATGTACGTATGTGTATGTATGTATGTATGTGGTATCAGCCCTCATTAACGCTGCATGAATTTATGTAAATTTACTTTATGTAAATTCTAATGATTCTCCTCGTATATGCCATGTTGTATTTTATTGTATCATGCCAGTGCATATCAATGTATGTTATGGAGAATAAAGATTCTGATATGTATGTGGTAACAGCCCTCATTAACGCTGTATATGAGTTCGCAGTGTGTTGGGCTCAAGTTCAGGATTATGTTGCTGAATATTTTAAAGGTGATAACATCAAGTTTGATATTCATGTGAGTAATTCAACGGATTATGAACGTTCGGCGATTGTTTCCTGGGTGGGGTTTAACACACTTGCGGACTCTAAATGATTCTCCTATATGCCATGTTGTATTTTATTATATCATGTCAGTACATATCAATGCATTTTCTGGAGAATAAAGATTCTGATATGTATGTATGTCCATATATATACTTGCCTATGTAAGTGTATAGATATGCATGTATACAAGAACGTGTACATGAGTACATATTTGCGTGCGCGTGTGTGCTGCCACAGACCTTGCAACGTTGTGTTGTTATTATTGAGTGAAGCGAACCATGTAAAGTATTTCACACAGAACTTCCACTTAAGATATTTTTTCCTCCAAGGTTCTGGAATTTCCAGGTCTGTTAACCTCTGCCTCTGCAAACACGGGAAAGGAATACTTAGAATCGCGCATCTGTTAACCCCGCCGTCAAAAAAACAAACTTGAAGAGAATACTTTGAAGAATGCTTGTAAAAATTCACACTTGAAAGCTTTAGTTTCTTTCTTGCTTTAAAACTGCCATTCCTCTTCGTGTTGTCAGACTACTTGATACTATCAATCTCATTGCTCTCAGACTTCTTGTTACTATCAATCTCATTGCTATCAGACTACCTGTTACTATCAATCTCATTGCTCTCAGACTTCTTGTTACTATCATTCTGCTTGCTACTACTTTCAAACTACTAGTTACTATCATTCTTTTTATGAATCATAGACTGCGTGCTACTATTATTCCTCTTATTACTCTAGGGATATTTGTTACTATCATTCTTCATATTACTTTTAGACTTCTATGTTCCTGTTAGTTTCCGTACTGCTCTCAGACTACGTGTTATTTTCATTCCTCTTAAGGTTACTCTCAGACTACCGTCACGGGTGGAGAAAAGAGTCTGTCTGAGACAAGACAAAAGTCTGAGTGAGGAGTAAGAAATAGGAGAAAGTCTGAAATAACGAATGTGAACGTTGAGTGGAAGTATGACAGTCAGGCGTACAAAGATGATAAACACACTTTTACCCCGCCACCCGGACTTATTTAGATGTCAACTCCAATCACACTCTCTTTCTCACCTATCAACAAATGAATAGATATATGAAGTAACGGACTGATACACACCAAGTGGTTTTCACATTAAAAAGTCACAGATGTGAAGGTAGTAAGAAATTCTGATCCGCTGCTTACCCTTCGTCAGCCACAAACAGGTGACAAAGACAAAAATTACATATAGGTACTACAAAACTATACGATGATGAGAAATATACAACAAATGGGTGATACAAGCAGATGAAAAAAGTAAACAACAACAGTGATGAGAGAAAAAAAGAACAATAACAATACAAGAAAACCGTAAAATCTAAAAGAAATACTGAAACAAGAAAGTAAATAATCCAACGAAACGAAAAAATGAAGAATAAACAAAACTGTGGAACTAGTTAAAGTTAGCTTAGCTCGATGCAAAGAATCCGTGGAAGAAAGCGGTAGTCTCTTGTCACAGAATTCACAAGGAAGTGACGTACGATAGCGACAAAACAAGAGATATAAAAAGATACGAAACGAACCAAAGCAAAAACACAAGAAGATAGATCATAAAGAAAACGAATAAAGAATGAAAAAGAGAAAAGCTACCAGAATTTAAGTTCCACAGTTTTGTTTATTCTTCTTTTTTTCGTTTCGTTGATTATTTACTTTCTTGTTTCAGTATTTCTTTTAGATTTTACGGTTTTCTTGTATTGTTATTGTTCTTTTTTTCTCTCATCACTGTTGTTGTTTACTTTTTTCATCTGCTTGTATCACCCATTTGTTGTATATTTCTCATCATCGTATAGTTTTGTAGTACCTATATGTAATTTTTGTCTTTGTCACCTGTTTGTGGCTGACGAAGGGTAAAACCCGAAACGTCCCTTGTCTCATGTGAACTGTTATTTGTAAAACTGATTCCATACCGTTTTATTAGTTTATAAACTTACATTCCTTACCAATTTTACTGCAGCCCCTTAATTTATTTACTTATACTAAACACCTTCCTATAAGCACAACCTAGTAATTCTTGAAAGATTAATTAATTTCTGCTACACGTCTTTAAGTTAAATCCCCTGTCTGTCAGTGAGGTAGTATCTTGTACACTTGAACCTATTATCTTGCCAATCCTGTGCCTTTCCGACGAGGTGAGAATTCAGATAAATCCAAGGTTAACGAGGACAGTGGGAAATATATTTTCAGTGTGACTCAATGATAACTATACTTAACCCTGATATCCCATGGGTTGAATGAGTCCAAACTTAGGTTAGCGTAGTGGTGCACCTTAATATACCCGAGAGAAGCGGCCAGTTCAATTGTGACTAGACGTATAATGAACAAGGCACACCAGTCTACAAACAAAGACAGGATGGGCGCGCTATTCTGAAGTTTGGTGAGATTGGATGTTGGTGGTCTCAGAGGTTTAGCAGCTACAGGAGCATAGGGTACTAGGTGCTGGGTACTGAACTCTGCCTTCCTGGTTTTGGTATTTAGGATTTAACCAACTGGTCCCAACTCGAGAACTCGACCAAGGCTTTGATACCAGACCTTTGACTTAATGGTGGCTTCCAGGTTTCCGTCCCCGGAGGCGTGTGGAAGTTTGCCTTCTTCCCTGTAAAAAAAAAAGGTAAAGGAACCCGTTACACGCCTATTGAGGCATATTGGGAATATGGTGTTAGGCCCATATTATCTTGACCGTCGGCACACGAGGGGTGATGTGGTCGGCATCACGCCGGCCGCCTTAACCTTCCCAGAGTAGCTCTGGTACCCATTTGGGGCTGGGTCGACCCAGGAGCCGTTTGTGGCCTAAAAATTTTCCGCCTCATCTGGGGATCGAACCATAGACCACTGCACTAGGAAGCCAGTGCACTAACCACTATGCTACCGCGGCTCACTTCTTCCCTGTGAAGATACAAAATTACAAGCCATAAGCTAGTCGCCTAAATTAGGGTCCACTAGCTAATAATACTTATATTCATACACATCGAGACAAGTACTGTTTATGTTTACATACAATCAATAACCCCACGATTCCCTATCCAAATTATCTTGGAGCGTCAATAAGTATTTTCTGGCTGATTCAGCACATTCACAACCGTCTCTCATTGCCGTGGTATCAGCCAATTGATGGCCACGCAACACGCTGGGGTAGGGATAGCCCCACGCTCGCACACTGAGGTTGCGTAAGGGTTTAAGGCTTGAATGTAAACAACTCGCGGATCTGGCAGGCCAGCGCAAAAATTGTTCCGCCCGAGAGGCGTCTATCCTTCAAACCCCACATCGGGTTACACACAACAATAAAATCAATATTTACACACATGGCCCCTAACCATAACTTATTCGGGAACTCATAAGTATCCCGTTATACAAATGATTTGTATAAATCGTTAGGTACGCACACATATATACATCTCTAGGGAAGAAAAACACACATCTCTCAAGGAGCTCGTTACAATAAAAAAAATGGAGTTGTACAGTTGTATTAGCAAAATTAATATAAACCCACACACACTGTCCTTTGAATAAGATTATAAAAGGCCCCATCTATGTAGCTTTAGTGGTACATAGCGAACTTAAAATGTATTCACTTTACCGTTATGAAATGAGACCAAAAAATTTACTGCTATACGCGTTCGCCACTGATAATTGATTAGTGATAAGTTCTAGCTACACAAACTATCTAAATATAAATAGCGCTCTTACCGAGATGCAAAGAAATCCACTAACACCAACAATAGCTGGTCGAAATGCTAAATAAATATGACAACGTCCACTCTACTAGAATTCCTGGAGCATTAAGTGCCAGACAACTAAAGAGTTCAGATTTTATATCACAGCTCAGGCCATAGATGTTCGGCCACCTGTGATTTCGAGCGAATCTTTCGCCTGGGTTGCAACATAACATGACGCAACCGCTACAGAACCCCGAGAACTAGTTTCCCGTGTTCCGCGGACGAAAGCCGAGCTAAAAGAGAGAGACCGCCATTTCTAGCGTAATCGGGTCTACCCGTGGACACACGAAAGGCGATGGCTTTCCCTGGTGTCAAAGGCCAGGAAATAACGGCCGCTTTACTACCCGAAACCGAGGGCCAGGTTCTAACTTGTGGTCAAAGAACTCTAAGAAATATGCCGCCTACCGCGACAGAGAGTCCTGGACGCCTCAAAAATGTCTCCTACCAACATTAAAGAAAAAGGGGAGTTACACAGCTGGCACTCTGAAGAGTGCTGTGGTTGGATTCTGGTCAAGTGACTGTTGAGCGGTATGTGTTGTGCTCTAAGCCGAAAAATGGTGCTCTGATCTCTCCCTGTAAGATAGTCAATGTTGTCATTCGGCTCAGGACCGGCCATATGTCTGTAAACCTCTCTCCCGGTGTTCCCATGGCCCATCTGTTCAGCCATGTTTCTTTGTGAACCTGTCCGATTACAGTGACAGGCCCGTTACCCCACTTTACAGCTACAGGAGTCCGAAAAAAGAAATGAAATGGCCGGGCCTAAAATCAAAAAGGAATTAATGGAGGTCTTAGCCCCAATGAGTGCCAAAAATTCTAACCAAGTGCCACAACTACCTATTACCATCATTTCTCTTGTTACTCTCAGATTAAATATTAATATAACTATTGTTATTACTCTCAGACTATTTATTACTATGATTCGTCTTTTTGCTTGCAGGCTCCTTTTTATTATCAGTCCTCTTGTTTTCTCAGACTACTTGTTAGATTCAGACAACACAGATCCCCTGAAGATCAAATCACCTTGTCACGTGACCGTGATTTATTTTACCATCTTGTCCATAATTTGATTACTCCTTTAAATGTTCTGTTTTCCTGGACATTTTGTATTTTCTTTTTCTTTCATTTTCTACCTTCGTGGCCAAACTTTCTCACCCTCTCAAGCCCCACCCGAGGTTGGTTACGTTCTGGCTTTCAGTAGAAATCCCCCACTGGTCAAAACGGTCAGCGTAGCGGCAATATTACAACACGCACCTGGTCCGTCCAGGGGAATTTCTCTGGTCGCTTTAAAACGTTTGATCACGAGCGGCTAGTACTCGTGCGGCCGGTAATAAGTTTGATCTTCGTTTCAGGGGGAGATAACAACCGCTGCTAGTGGGTTGTTTGCCCTTAGATGAGCAAAGAGCACATAATATTATGATTGTCTCTCTGGGGAATTTTCGAAAGTTGTTGCTTCTGAAATCTTTGTCTTACCGAGATTACGTCTTTCGCCGAACTTCTGTAGAAACATGCAGGCCAGGTGTCCGGGGGGAGCGTCCTTTGTAATCTATAAGAGTGATGGGTTTAATAGACAAAGACATTCGTGACATATTCCTGGCCCGTAGATGACCATCATGAGATAAGGCAAACTTTAACACAGTACTAGAATGTGTTTGCCTATGTTCTAGTCATTTTTCGGGGTGAGTTGACATATCTTATAATTATTATGTTAGATTCATGTTAGCTTTTATATATCTGTTAGGAAAGTGAATTTATTTCTGAGGACTTCTCCTAGTAATTTATTCAGTGATAAGGTAGCGCTGTCTACGGCCTAGTAAGGGTGCTTAAACTGTTACGGTTTATCATGGGTTAAATGTTAAACTTACAATAACAGATATTAGGCGTAGAATCAGTCCACGAATGCTTACCATTGGGTTAAGAGTCAGCAAAATTAACTGTCATTTCTGTAAGATAATGTCAGGTGTGGATTGTTCACTTTAAACTGAATAGTGAGATGCAGGTAATAACTCTGGATTATAGGAGATAGTCACTTATTCCTTTTTGATAGATATTTCTAGTGGCAAGGGAGGATCCTTTTATGCTTACTTGTGTGGCTAGACACTAGTCTATAACTTTCACTGAAAGCAGTCACCAGGCATAGATATAATTATATCTTATGATCTAGCCACAACTGTATTATTATAGCGAGAGCATTGCCTTTTCTTTGTACTCATTTTGTGGAATGCTAATATATTTTCCAAAGGGGACATACGATTTGTTTGTCTAATGTCAAATGCTGTAATCTGTTTATGTAAATTCATTTAATGTTGTAAGATGAATAAGCATATTCATTTAACTGTAACTACAGGTTAGGTTTCCTGTATGTTGAGATTGGGAGAAGAGGAGTAGATTTTTGATGTCAGAACATTTACTGATAGGTACCTGGGGGTGCAAAAGATATTAAGCCTATGCGGGCGCGTGTTGATAATTGATATTTTTAAGGAACAGGAGACATGGTTAAAGACAGCCCTAAACTATCATAGCAATAACTACAATAAATTTAATCCCATAGTGGAGCGAAACTTTCTGTATAAAGTTAGTGTGATTTATTATTTGCTTGAGGTAAAAGGTCTTTTTTTTGGGTCTCAGTTTCAGGGAGACCGAATCGCTAGAGCAGACTCCAGTCAGGCGAAGAACGAAATATTCTCGATCTAGAGGGTTTCTGAATACCGCTAGCGTCACGAATCGTCAACCCCGTTCCTGAATCAAAACCCCTTTTTGTCAACGCCAAGTTAAGCTCACGCAGTGCAACGGAGCCAACGCTAAATCTGGAATCACCAAATGTAGTAGTAGTTCTCTACTCGCCTATTGGATTACCAGCCAGAGCATTGCGGCTTCCAGAATATCAAAACCGCCCTGCATGCCTATAGCAGAATTCCATATCACCCGCCTTTTTGTGCCTAAACGGGGCACTCAGCAAACCACAGCCAAACCAGTTTAAACAGGATTTACAGCCAAGCAGAGCCTAGCGGCGGATAAGCGCGCCTGGGACTCTTTGTCCTCAAGTGACTTCTTCGGGTGTATTTTTCTGGATACTTAAAACCTCGCACGTATGAGCAGCCATCTATGGACAGAGTTCCAGCCCCCCTCTCGCGAGTAGCGGTCACCAACGTTTAGCACCAACAAAGAAAGTTTTGTAGGCTAGTCCCCCATGAAGGATCTACAAGTAATAACACTTTCTGGAGCTAGCACATTTGGTCCCACGAAAAAGCGAACAGGCTGTCGCTCAGTTCGGTTATTTGGCCAGCAAGAAAGATAGACAGAGTTCCAGCCCCACTCACGCTATAAGGGGAGTCACTAACGTTTAGCCCGACAAGGAAAGTTCGGTATTTCACTTCAGTCATCTTGAAGGATATTTATCGGTAAGACACTTCCTGGAGCTAGCGCCTTTGGTCCCCGAAAGCGGACCCTCTGTCGGACAGCTTAGTTATTTTCTCCGTGTTCTACAGGGTTTTATGAGTGTTGGTGGTGTGTGTGTGTTAGTGGGTGTGTATTTGCATTATTGATGACTATTGATGAATATTTGATTATTGATGTAATTTATGCTGTGTATGATGATATGCATTAATTCCATGTTTTTCTTCTTTAATAAAGTTTACACATTTATTAATGCGCTGTTCCCGACCCTTTTCATCCATAATTAACTTGTTTAGCTCTTTACTATAATCTCTATGTTTGATAAGAGAAAAGAGAGAGAGCAGGAGATGCTTAGACAGTGAAAAGTGAGTTGAGGCTTGGAGAGAGAGATCATTTTGGTAAATCTTCTTCCAGGTTGTCTCAAGTCCATCTCCTATTTACACCTTTCTGTGTGTGTAATCTATAACTCTGTCAGTCCACTATCCCTTGTCGATTTCACTACTATTGTCCAACTCGACAAATACTCTACACTTTACTCAACCACGACACACCTATATAGCTAAAGAGATTGGGCACTCCTTTCAAGAGGAAAAAAAACATACATTAGTGGTTTAAGTGGATTTAGAAAGAAAAAAATATGATAGAGTATAAAAGAGGGATTGAAGGTTAGCTGCAAAGAAGTAAAGTATAGGAAATTGTACACGTGGATCAGTCTCTACCTTCAGAACAGAACCCACAGAGACCAAAAGAAGATGAAAGTGGAGGAATCTTTGAGTTCAAGTAACGGTACGCAAATGAGCTGTCAGTGGCAACACGAAAATTCGCAAGTAACTTCAGAATAGAGTTTACGAAGACGAATAATACTTATTACTGTTACAAGGTTGACCCGAGGATTAACCATGGAGAGTTTATCTTGGGTGCCCAGGCGTTATCAATGGCTCAGAATGACCTTGCAACCCTGTAAAGATATACTGTAGAGACCG
Organism: Oreohelix idahoensis; assembly: GCA_024509875.1. NCBI lineage: Eukaryota > Metazoa > Mollusca > Gastropoda > Stylommatophora > Oreohelicidae > Oreohelix > Oreohelix idahoensis. The sequence continues at coordinate 41,782 of JAMPIV010006983.1, read as the reverse complement.
AGGAAGGCGAATTTGGGAAAGTGTGATAAGTTCCCAGCATAGAGACCCAGTGATTTCGTATCCCGTGACTCTATTGTCTCTACTATTCTATGTATCCTCTCCTATAGCTCTTCTTCTTCTTCTCTTCTTCCATCCTTAGCCGCCAACCGGCAAAGCAGTATGTGGCCAGTACGCCTAGTGGCGTCTTAGGGCAACAACAAATTGATCAATCTATCGCTGTTTCCACCACGCCTAGTGGCGTCTTTATGGAACAAAAACAGACCAAACAATATATCGCTGTTTCCGTAATCAGATTGGTTGGCAAGCAGGTGATCAGCCCACTGTGCGAAGTTTTTACGGGATGGGGTAAACAGCCCCATGCCCAAACCCTCCTTAGTCGCTTTTTACGACATGCGTGGTAGGGTGCAGTGTTACTATTCTTTGCTCCCCTTTCGGGCCCCGGCAACACACGGGTGCTCCTATAGCTCGTTAGCCCCCAACCCCTCCTTCACCCTGAGTGAACAGCCCCCAACCCCTCCTTCACCCTGAATGAACAGAAGAGTAAGAAAGGAAGAACTGTATGTCTCTCTCGCACACTTTCTTTCCATTTCTATTTATGTAAGTAACGTGTGTTGGTAATACAAACACTAGTACAACATTTATTGAATTACTTTTATGTAGCACAACAACCAAATAAAATAATACAAATACAATGACACCTAAATATAACTGTACCTGGAAAAGAAGTCGGTAATTAATACATAAAATACGCACGATAATCTTAATTCTATACTAGGTAATGATGATGATGAATGAATTCTAATACTACTAACAGAGTTATCTACTGCCTGAACAAAAAGGATCTTTACCTATTTCTGACTGTCAATACGGCTCCTGGCGTTCGTACACAATGGGCATGTCTTTGTCGTCTGAATTCATGGAGATTATAATAACACTGTCCGGCCCGCATGGTCCTTCAGGTGTCGACGGACGGATCTTTTGTTCTTCACCATGCAAGATTTTGCAATCGTTCCATTACCCTCTGGTAAAATGCAGGGTGGCTCTTTGTTGACACTCTCCAGTAAAATGGCAACTTCTGTTTTCACTATTTTGCGTGGACGGCTAGTGTAAATTGTCTGGTACCGGGTAACATCTAATTAAAATTTTGTGGGGTGGTTGTTTTTAGAAACGCTCCGTTTGCCCCTGGCAACTTCCGTTCCTCACCTCCTCTTTGCTTCTGTAGGTTTGATGCCGTTGATATCTGTATGCTCTGTCTATGCATTGTGCAATCTATGTTGCTTTAAATAGCGCTGTAGTGGCTGTGGATGTCTGCAGTAGCGAGGTATGTGTCCTAGTGGTATATCTAATTGGCCCTACTCCTTAGCTCGTCCCAAAACGCCAGCCAGGGTAATAAGTCGATCTTAAAGCTTCTTGATCTTGTCTTTACCACTTGGTTCCGTATATAGAATTATTGAACACTCGTGCTATTCTTGGCACTCCAGAACTCACACTGTGTAAAACTGAACGGTTACTCAAGTTGGCTGGCGGACTGCTCTCTATAGCAATGCCGAAAGACGAATCTTCCTTTGTTATATGATGAAAATATGGCTTCCGGCAATATCAGTGTTCTCCCTTCTGTAGTCTTCTGATGTCTTGTGAAGTGTTTCCCATCTTTTGATATGTCCTCTTGCATATTTATCTTCGTTCAGACTATCGGTCTCCATTAATCCAATATTACCTCGTCTGTTCCGTGGGAAATATACTTAGCAAAATACTGACTCTAATTGCTTGTCGCCGATCCAACTATAATCTTCCTTTATGCTCTGTTACTAAGCAAAATAATACGTTTGTGTTACTGCCGTTGTGTACACACACGTGAGCCGTATTGGCGAATTCTTCTAATTGTTCCTGGTTGGTCTGTTGTACTACTGTCTCATTGTTATGTACACGATCCATGCAAAATGGGATGCTTTCGCATGGGTTTAAGTAGAGCGCGGATTGTAGTGAACAATAGGTTTTCACAATCGAAATGTCGGCTTACTGGCATATCACGACAATTACCATAATTCCTCTTGTTGACATCATTCTTCTTGTTTCTGTCATACTACTTGTTACTGTCTTTCTTATAACTACTCTCTGATGACTTGTTAGTATCATTCCTCTTATTACTCTCAGATTACTTGTTTCCATATTTCTTCTTGTTGCATTCAGGTAACTGGTTACTATCATTCATCTTGTTACTCTCAGACTACTTCGTTCCATAATTCTTCTTGTTACGTTTAGGTAACTGTTTACTATCACTCATTTTTTCACTCTCAGAATACTTCCTAGCTTAGTCGTTCTTCTTCTACCGTGAGGTGTAGAGATTTGGAAGAGAAAGCGCCATACTTTCCTATCGGCTGTCTTCCTCCTGGCCTGGTTCCATTCTAGTCCTCGGTCCTTCAAAAATTGTATAATGTTGTCCTCCCAGCAGACTCTGGGTCGTCCTGGAGGTCTGGATCCTATCTCTTAGTTTTCCATGTTTGTCGTGGTAGACGATCTTCTCCCATTCTGCAGACATGGCCAAACCATCTTAGTTGGGACTGTTCTACTTGGGTCTGCAGGGGTAGCGTTTTTAGGCCTTGACGTATCGTCTGGTTGCGGACCATGTCTCTTCTTGTTACTTCAACCACATTCCTCAGATACATCATTTCTGAGGTTTGGATCTGGCTTATGTGGGTTGAAGTCATTGCCCATGACTCGCATCCATACGTCAAGACTGGGACATAGGTGGGGCGGTATACAGCCATGTTCGTCTTCTTACCATCTTCTCTTTAGCTGAAGAATCCTCGATTTATGGCCTGAAAAAAGTCTCCCAGCTGCCGCTCTTCGGGTAGCCAACTCTTCTTTGATGCCTCCCTTCCGGTCTATGATAGCTCCAAGGTATTTAAAGTTGTCGACCTGCTCCAGGACCTGTTCTCCCAGCTTAATCTGATGCTTTCTTTTCTCTCGTGATATCACCATGGTTTTTGTTTTAGAGCTGCTTATGACCATCCCTCTCTTCTCCAGCTCTTCCTTCCAGACTTGCAAGTTGGATTGAAGATGTGCCTCTGATTTAGCAATCAGGTCAACATCATCAGCAAATTCCAGCTTTGAAATACTGACTTGTCTCATCTTCCAGTACCCGACTGAATACGTTCTTGTTCTCTCCTTACATGCATTGATGTCATCGTCTATAAGGAGTATTAAAAAATAAGGTGACAGGATATCACCTTGCCTTACACCAGTGTTGGTCCTGAACTCTTCTGACTTATGGTTTGCCGTCCTTACATAATTTCTATTGTAGAAGCTCTTTATAGCATTAATCAGAGGTACTGGAATGTTCTCAGAACACTTGTTTCTATAATTCTTCTTGTTACGTTCAGATAACTTGTTACTCTCATTCATGTTGTTCCTCTCAGACTACTTCGTTCCATAATCCTTCCCGTTTCTGTCAAAAAACGTGTTACTATCATGTTCTCTTCTAACACTCAGGCTACTCTTTGACATTACTTGCTACTATCGTTTCTCGCCTTGTTAAAACAATTCCTCTTGTTTTGTTCAACTGGCTACTCACGTTGTGTGCTTCTAACGCCTCACATAAATCATCCAGCTAAAGATAAAACAAACCTGCACAATGGCACGCCACATGCGGCGAACGTTGAGTAGAGCCATCAACTGTAACAGATCAGTTAAGCTGCTACTGTAAACACATTAGTGTGAATCAATGACACCTTTACAGTAGATATCATGGCCAATGCTAGCGAATTGAGCTTATGACTGAATCTGAAGAATGGAGACATTAACTATTATTTCTTCACTCATTCGATCAATCATTTCATCAATCATTCATAGACAGCTAACAAAGTCATCAACCGACGAAGTGTGCAGTGACGGATCTTGCATTTACCTTCCATCGCTAGCATGCTATGCTGGCCCATTAGTGCTCACTCACGCGGAATGATTTATATTGAAAAATAGTTCCCACTCGCTCTAATTTGCACTCGGGTCCAAATCAGCTATTAGCTATATCTTCCTGATATCTGTCTCGCGTACCATCAACGGTAGCTTTCTGACTATTAGGATACGCCGCAAGCAAAATCTGTGTAATAATTTGTCTGGTAGCATGATTTCAGTATTTACTGTCTGGCTATTGAGATCTTCTCTGCTGGTGTAATCGTATGGAGGTCGCATGTAACATATTTTAATCAGCTTAGTCAATCCCGTAACTCCTCAGTCTCTGCCTGGTCATGAGAGTAAACTTGGTGGTACGTAAACTAATATTACTCTGCCCGACCATTTACACAGGTGATAAACGTTGCAACAAACTAGAAGTACGAGATTACAAACTGATGTAGATAATCTTATCAAATGGAGCAACAAAAATCGTATGCAAATAAATATCATTAAAACACAATGTATGATAATTTCAACTAGGCAAAAATTACATAACTCACAGAAAACAACACTTCAGCTCTATATTGGCACCTCACTAATTGATAATGTAAATGAACACAAAACACTAGGACTCATAGTTGACCAACATTTAAGTTGGAATTCGCATGTACTAGCACTGACCAAACAAACGGCACAGAAAGTTTAAAAGTTAGCTAAGATCAAACATTTTCTGGATGAGAAGACAAGGAAGATGTTCTATATATCCCAAATACAAACACGCATAGACTATTGCTCCACAATCTGGGATGGCTGCTCCATGTCCAACACAAAGAGACTCCATTCATTACAAAAACGTGCAGTGCGCCTAGTGTCTGACAAACACCTAAGACACTTAGTAGATCTACATAAACATCTTAACATATTACCTCTAAGAAAGCGCTTCCTCTTCAACGAAGCCAAATTCATTCACAAAATCCTATCACAGAATGCTCCAACGTACCTGTGGCCTATTTTCAAATACAACGGAAGACACAGCCAACGCTTAAACATATTACACGTGCCCGAGCCAAGGCTTGACTTATTCAAGAAAAGTTTAGCATTTTCTGCTGCTCATCTGTGGAACAATCTTCCACACAACCTAAAAAGCACGCTTAGTCCATATTCATACAATCGCAGACTTTTCAAATACATCATGAGTGTATATTATACTTTTACAATGTTGGGATTTTACTTTGTTTTATTGCAGATTTAAAAAAAAAATAATATTGAAAATGAATGTGTAGGATAAATGAATTCAGTATGGGAGACGACAGAAAGGATGGGCAGAATGTTAGACAGGCCTGCGTGCCCAATTCTAAACCATTTGAAGATAAAGTTGGTACGTTCGTTCGTTCCTTCTATCTGATTCTGCTCTTGAGTTAGACAGAGCAAAGAAAAACACGGAGTTCCTACTCACTCAATAGCAGACTTTCAAATATTTCTTGAGTTCCGATTCTATACTACCCCATTTTGATCATACTCGAATTATTGTCTGATTTACCGTATAGATGTTTTGGATTTGTTTGTTTGTTTGGGGTTGTATTTTATTTTTTTTTTCATTACGTTCTTGTTTGCTTAAACAAATACTTTATTTTGATTATGATTAGGTAATGTCATTGTATGCTTTTATATAAACTTTATAATGTTTTATGCCTTTAATTTAATGCTTAAAGTAACATGTGGGATTGAAAAGGTATAGTATGTGTGGCAGCGCTGGTTAACAGTTGGTTGGTGCACACAGCCTTTGTTTACTCAGGATCTTTTGCCTCAAGCGTTGGTGATTGACTTCTCCGTATGTTGGCCGTTTATATACAACACACATTTAGTGACCACATAATACCACGTAGCAACTCTGGTACAAACATGGGAACGCCGCATTCAACTGGAACAAATGTTTATTTACACCAGAGGTGGCAAAACTACGGCCCGCGGGTCAGATCCGGCCCGCCAACCAGTTTTGACCGGCCCGCCAACCTGTTTTGGCCGGCCTCTTATTGTTGATTGAATATTACTGTATACTCCGACCACTGTGCTAAAAAAAATATTACAAAATAGCACGCACAGGCACCAGAAACAAAACCAAAAAGACCCAAAATGTACGATTAACATCTCCCCACCTCCCACAACACCGCCAACTCTCTCTCTCTCTCTCTCTCTCTCTCTCTCGCTCTCTCTCTCTCTCTCTCTATCATACCAATTGAGCTCTGCTAGATAGTGCTGACAAAACTGAAATGATAACGTCAAATCTCTGATCGTGCACGTGGACAGGCGAAGACAGTGTCGGTACCTACTTTGATAATGAGAAACTGAAAGCAATGACAGATCTTTTCTGCGGTCCGAAGTCTCTGAGATCCAATGATGTTGCTTTGTCTTTAGCATCGGTATGGGAAAGTGGTCGTGGGAGTGGGGGTGGATGGTAGGTACATTTCTATAGGAAGGAGTTGAGGTGCACAGTTGGTCTTGTGAAGTGTGTTAAATATAAATCAGCCAGTGACACTTCTGGGCTTGTAGCTGTTGTGCACGTTTTCATGTATAAGAGTTTGCATTTGTAAAAATGTTTTCTAAGTATAGAAAAGTGGACAGTGAAAATCGCGCATTTAAACCAGAATGGGAGTTCGATTATTTGTTCATTCTCAATAAGGATAATAAACCTCAGTGCTTAGTTTGCGCCCAAGTGTTAGCCGTAGTGAAGGAATATAACTTGAAACGTCACTACATCACAGATCATAGCAGCGAGTCGAGAAAGCTTGTGATTGAACAACTCAAGAAAAAACTGAATCAGTAAAAGAGTATATTTAGTCATGTAAATAAGATTCAGGAATCATCGCTCTAGTTATGAGCTTGCAAAAGCAAAAAAAACGTTTACTGATGGAGAGTTTGTGAAAACGTGTGCAGTTCAAATGGCAGAAGCGTTCAATGAAGAAAAAGTACTAAAAGAATTTCAAAATGTACCTGTTTCAAAACAAACCGTAGCTAGGAGAACAGAAGATATTAGTTTGCATTTGTCCCAGAACATGAAATCTTTAATTGAAAATTGTCCATATTTTTCACTGGCGATTGATGAAAGTACAGACGTCACAGACACTAGCCAGCTTCTTATTTTTGTTAAAGTGATCCAGGAAGACTTTACTGTTTCTGAAGAATTACTGAAAGTTTGCATGGTACAAGTAAAGGGGATGACATATTTTCTGCAGTTCAAAATGCCATGGAAGAATATGGTGGGTTTGAAAAATTGTCTGCTGTGTGTACCGATGGTTGCAAGGCTATGGTTGGGAAAAATACTGGTTTTGTTGGACTTTTGAAGCAAAATAAAATTGACGTGCCTACATTACATTGCATAGTTCACCAAGAGGCACTTTACAGTGATCTCCTGCTTCATGCTGAGGTGAGATGGCTTAGTCGAGGAAAATGTTTAATAAGATTTTGTAAACTGAAGGATGAAATATTTGACTTCCTGCGAGACAACTTACCATGTTCAATTGATCTTCAAAATAAACTCAAAGATATTCATTTCATTCAGCACTTGGCATTTCTCACAGATATAACACAACATTTGAATGTACTGAATTTGCAGTTACAAGGAAAAAGGCAAACAATTTTTCAAATGATGGGCTATGTTGATGGCTTCAAAAAGAAACTAGCCTATTTAGTCTGTCTGTGCAAAAGAATGACTTGTTTCATTTTCCTTGTTGTAAACAGCTGTCCGAGAAAGAGAGTGTTAACTTCAGGAGGTACACAGATGACATTGAACAGCTGATTTCTGAGTTTGATCGTCGATTTCAAGATGTTTCGTCCACAAATGGAACTTTTTAACAACCCATTCAAGTGCACAGTGGAGTCTCAGCCAGCAGAACTACAATTACAGTTATGTGAACTCTAATGTGACCCATTCATCAACACAACAGAAGCAACTGGAAATTACTACCAAAGGAACGTTACCCACTTCTGAGAAAACGGGCCCTAAAAGTGTGCTCTATATTTGGTTGCACATATCTTTGTAAGACAACATTTTCTGCCATGAAGCTTATCAAATCCAAGACCAGAAACAGATCAACTGACTCTGTATTATCCCATGTTCTCAGAATTGCTACGTCACAAATGGAAGTAGACTTCAAGTCACTGGTGAAAAGTTTTGATAAGCCACACTCTTCACAATGAAATAACACACAAATGTATGTTTGAAATAAATAATTACATGTCATATTACAAATTACAAAACAAATTAAAACAACAGATTCATTACATATTTTTTTTACAGTAATTTCAGTCCGAAGACTGGTATACATGTCTTGGCAGATGTGCAGTACAGTAGTTTGCCATTGCTTTCTGTACGTGGTTCATTATATATGTAAAACAAAATAACAAGATCAGCTAACATATCTGAAATAATTAATAATGTTATTTCAAACCTAGTGTAACAGTCGTTAGAAACGTTATTTTTTAAGGATTTTATAGGTCTGGCCCTCTGGTGTTACCCTTTACCATAATCTGGCTCTCGGCCAACCTTAACTTGGCCACCACTGATTTACACTATGTATAACAAATGTCGTCGGTGACCCCTCCAACAATCTGGGTCCATCCGACTCTCCTCTCTTGAACACTATTAGCTTCCATACACCCATGTAATTCAGAATTTCACTGTCTTATGCATATTGCTCCTTTGAGGACAGTACAGGTATATTATTGGAATGCGCTCAGGTTATTAATGTAACTTTTCCTGATTGTGGTGGCCGCTATCTTAGCACACTTATCCACCATCGAATTGTCATAACTACTCTACGTACCCTTCCTTCAGAATAAAGCTTCACAGCTCCTTCCTCCTTGTACTATTGTCGGATTGGGGATGCATAGATGGCAGGTAGGACAGTGTGATTCGCTTGCATAGCTAGACGGTGTTGTCGCACGGAAGGTCCAGGGTTCAAATCCTGGGTAAGCCACTCATGTCTGTTGTTTTTCTGTTGTCTAGTGTTCTACTTCTTTATTTCCTACGAGTGCCTTATAACATACCTTTATATTTCTTTCATATTAATTTACTGTTTACAGGCCTCGTGGTTTCCCTTCCTTATGTGTTATAAATGTTTGTACAATACCAAACCTACCCTCTGTCCTGTTCTTACTGTTCTAAGTCTACTATCATACTGGACACAGTATTAAGGTCTTTGTCTTGTTGGACTGACCAATACTGATATATAGGGGAACAACAGAAGTGATTGCGTCATTAATAGGCTGAACTGCCCATGTTAAACTTCCGGTGTTATGTATAGAGGTTCGCACTAATGACCTGTCATTGAAACATCCTTTTTTGGGGATGCGTAGATGGCAGGTAGGACAGTGTGATTCGCTTTCATAGCTAGGCGGTGTTGTCGCACGGAAGGTCCAGGGTTCAAATCCTGGGTAAGCCACTCATGTCTGTTGTTTTTCTGTTGTCTAGCGTTCTACTTCATTTCCTACGAGTGCCTTATAACATACCTTTATATTTGCTTCATATTAATTTACTGTTTACAGGCCTCGTGGTTTCCCTTCCTTATGTGTTATAAATGTTTATACTATTGTCGGAACTCGTCAGCCTATCTATATATTGAGACTTATGTCTACACAACCCGGCCTCGGGATATCTAAGAGACGATACATAGGTTCCTTTAACCAGTGGTCGCCTTCAATATGCCTGCCCTGCTTCTATTCCGACGTCTCTCACGCTTCTGCCTGATGCTGAGAAAAACGTGCCTAACCTCTTTCTGTTTTGATCCTTCCTATGCGCATCATTTCCGTACATCCCTTTTTTCTACCTCGTCTATACCACTCATGTTAGACTTCTCAATCTTTTTTTCCCTTACTGTCACATATGCAAGATAAGTGAGAATGGAAGGGCAGAATGTTAGACGGGCCTGCGTGCCCAATTCTTAACCCTTTGAAAATAAAGTTCGTTCGTTCGTTCGTTAGTGTGAACACGGTATGCCAGGGTGCATCAATTTTCCTAAAATAGAACAAAAAGAAAGGTATCTTCGCTTTTTAAGTTTATCGCATGCTGCTGCGCCCTTTTGGTTTTAAAGTACGGATCAGATCTTCTTTTTCGCTCATTGTGGAGCACGGAGCCACCATTGCAGATAGTCCCTTTGAGAAAGCTTATGACTAAAGCACAAATTATTGCAGAGGCGGTTTCTGTGGCAATTAAGTTTACATAATCTGGTAGTCAGCCACATGCCTAACCTAATACTAGACGCCTTTTACGACATGCTTAATAAGGAAGCAGTGGTCTTATTATTTATTTGTCTCCATAGAGGCCCACGAGAAGTACAGTGTGAGTAAAGAAACCTTTATTCATTTGGTCAGTCTCATTCATTGATTGCTCCATATGGATTATTGACCTTCAAATCATTCACACCAAGCACTCCCGTCTTGTGTCAGCAGCTCAAGGTCTTTCAAGTCTTCTATACCAATTTATGCCTGCAACCGATGCATACAACAATGTTATCACTGCTTAGACAGCGCAGACTACGCTGGCTTGGCCACATTCGCCGCAAGAAAGATGGTCCCTTCCCTAAAGATAGTTTCTATGGACACATGGAAGATGGCAAAAGAACAGTGGGGCGATCGCAGCTGAGGTTCAAAGATATGTGCATGAGTGACATGAAGGTATTGGACATAACCCCAGCAGCCAGAAAGGATGAGGCTACCGATCGCATTAAGTGGCAATGCTCCCTAGGGCGCCACCTCAGAAGCTCTCACAACAAGAAGAAGAGGAAAGAACACGCTGAAAGGAACACCAGAAAAAACGCAGCTGAGTGCTATCACCTCAGGGGCGCATTCTCATAGTCAGTCATGACTGAAGGGCGCTGCTACTACTAACCAAAACCATTCACAAACCTTCTTTATAAGTTATTTTCTTTCATCTTGGATGTTGGGTTTTGGTTAACTGGTTTACAGTCTTTGGTTGACTTGGTCTTGTTCTTATTTGGAATTAGCTCTTTATATAAAGATCATAAAATTTGGACTGGACACACCTCGAGAAAACCTGGTGATAGCATTAAAAGACAATGCTTGTTCTGGAATCACCAGGGCAAGGGAGGTATAGGAAGACCAAAGTGGAAAAGAGAACTGAAGACAGACATGACGGGGATGAAGAGCATGTGGTAGGACATTGAGCTGATGGCACAGGACAGGAAGACTTGGCTTACGATTGTTGAAGGTCTATATTCCTGTGGGAGCTGAAAGGTGAAAGAAGAAGAAGAACATTTGACTGCATCTTTGGCTATTTTTAATCTTCTTTACTGCGGAAATTTGGTATCTTTTATCTAGTAAACGTTGATATTATTGCTACTTCAGGCATGTCCGAATAGGCGACCAATATGAGGTTACACATTGGGCTGGCAACCTCATGATGTCAAACAAATTTCTACAGAAACCACCGCTGCAATAGTACACGAATGCTTTGATGGGGGATGCGTGCAGGGAGTAAAAATGGGGAATAATGATTATGTTCAAATGGAACTGTAGAGCTGCAAAAATAAGCGGCTGGTGGTGTGAGCTCTCAGGATACAATGCAGAGAATGAGTAAGTATGATGGACTCACACGTGTTGTTGTCGCTGTAGGCAGACTTAGGCAGATGGTTAGTATTATATCCGATACATAATATAAATATTTACATTATGTAATTCATACATACATGCATGCAGCAATGCAGGTAAAGTTGAGGGAACAGACATTGATATCAAAATAAGAGTACAAAAGGCAAAAAGAAGCTTTCGTTGCGTTGTAAACATGCACATACCCTTGTAACAATAAAAACATCAAGGACAAAATTAAAATAAGAATCTTCAACTCAGATTTCAAGGCATTACTTATTGTATGGTTGTGAAACACCGAGAACAATCAAAACAACGACCAAGACGTAAGCTTGTTCTGGAATGCCCAGACCTTTTCACAACGCAGATCATTTCTGATATCCAGTTGTTGTTGTTGTTATTATTTTTATTGATCCAGCGGAACTTGGGCTCTCGCCCTTCGGCCCGATGCCATGTAATGATATCTGCATGTTTTCTCAAGTTGTTTTTGTTTCTCCGTACAAGGTGTTCCACTTATCTGGCCTCGGAGGAAGGAGCATTTTCCTAACATCATCGAGTGCTGGGCACTCAAAGAGATAGTGGTCAACAGTTTCGTTCGGGTAGTTACACAGCTGGCACTCTGGAGAGTGCTGTGGTTGGATTCTGGTCAAGTGACTGTTGAGTGGTATGTGTTCTAAGCCGAAAAATGGTGCTCTGATCCCTCCCTGTAAGATAGTCAATGTTGTCATTAGGATCAGGACCGGCCATATCTCTGTAAACCTCTCTCCCGTTGTTTCCCATGGCTAATCTGTTCAGCCATGTTTCTTTGTTTGTTGTTCGTTTGAGTGATTTGGTTGTTTAGAGGGTTGTTGCTGTGAGTGGTTGTTCTTGTCTTGTTCCTTTATTTCCTAATCTGTCTGCTCTGTCATTACCTGGTGTATCTGAGTGACCAGGGATACACTGCATAACTATTCTGATGCCATAGGAAGTGATAAGCTGATCAGCATCCATGATTAATTTGGCTAATTCAGTTCTACAATGTCCACTGCCTTCCAGAGCTTGTAGGGCAGACATTAAGTCAGTAAAAATGACGATGTTTTGAGCCTTTGAGGGAAAGGCATCGAATACAGTCTTCAGATGATATATGGCTGTTTCCAGTACAATTAATTCAGCTTCGTAGTTGAAGCAAAACTTCCCGCATGCACCAAACAGCTCGTCGGAGGATCCATCTGGGTAACATATGTAGACTCCATAACCTTTGATGGTGGCCTTAAATGCAGATCCGTCAGTATAGACATGCAACCATTCTTCAAGGTAGGCATCAATTGTTTGTTGTGATGCACTCATAAGACTGACTGGGTCGGAGTGTTTGGTGGTTCCATCTACTAATTTTGTTTGTACTTTGGTGTTTTTAAGCGAGTATGTGGTGGTAAATTCTGAACTACTTTCTTTATATCTTCTCTTCTTTATGGGAGGTTGTATCTAAATGAATTTCTAGACTGACTTGTGTTCTATTCTTTGCTTGTGTTCCCAATTTTCTACAGTGTGTCTATTGGGGTGGTTTCAGTTCATTCTCTTACATCTTTCGTAAACTTCAAAAGCAGCTTTATCCCTCCGCAACCCACGGGTTCCACATTTGTGTGTATTTCACATGCAGCAGTTGTAGTTGATCTCATAGCTCCACTAATTAATCGAAGGGCATTACTTTGCACTCTGTCAAGAGAGTCTAGGTTTGTCTTGAAGCGGGTTGTAAGCAGTGAGTTATTGTATTCTATCGTACAACCGACATAGCCAAGGTACAAGCCTCTCAAAGTATCTTTGTTTTATCCCCATGTAGTGCCAGCAAGCCACTTGAATAGTTATAATCGCCTCAGTGCTTTGTTCTTTGTATTCTCAATATGGTTCTTGAGGTTGAGCTGCCGATCAAGTGTGACTCCAAGATATGTGGGATGTTCTTCTTTTGTCACTAGGTATTTGTCTGGCCACAGGTTGATAATCTTCTTGGCTACTTTATGACTTTTGGTAAAGATAGTGTACACAGTCTTTGTATAGTTGACCTTTAGTTTTCATATTTGGCAGTACTCATGCAATCTTCTAAGGTATCTGTTTAGTCTCTGAGCTCCACTTTCAACATGCTCATGACTCTGTCATAATGCCAGGTCATCAGCGTAAAGAGCTTTTTCGGCTTTGATCTGGTCAGCTAAGTCATTGATATAGATGAGAACTAGAGTGCAGCTTAATGATGAGCCTTGTGGTAAGCCCTCTTCTAAGACTTCTTTAGATGAGACTGCATCGTTTATCTTTGTCTGGATTGTTCGATCAATCAAAAACTACTTTATCCATTTGTATAACTTGCCATTTATTCCTATGCCAATCATTTTCATTAAGAGGCCTTTTCTCCATACACGATCATTGGCCTGCTGGAGGTCAAAGAAGATGGCCACAGTATGTTTCTTGTTCTGAGAGCCATCATGAATTTTTTGCGTCAACCGAAAACGCTGGTCTTCTGTGCAGCTGCTGGTTCTGAAGCCTGCCTGTTCATGACACAGAATAGTGGAACTCTCATGGAAACAATAGAGTCGCCTGTTTATCATTCTTTCAGCAATTTTGCCCAGGCACGATGTTAGAGATATCGGGCGATAGCTTTTGGGTTCATCTGGGGGTTTATTGGGGACAATATGTGCATTCCTCCAGGTTTTCGGGAGTTTGCTTGATCTTCATGTCTTATTTATTAGCTTCGCATCCCAAAAGATATCTTCTACGGACAATTAGCAGATGGCAAGAGAACAGTTGGGCGACCACAGCTGAGGTTCAAAGATGTGTGCAAGAGAGATATGAGGGCACTGGACATGGATCCAGCAACATGGGAGGATGAAGCTGCCGATCGCACTAAGTGGCGATGCTATTTACGGCGCCACCTCAGATTGGGCGAAGAGAGGCTCACACAAGAAGCAGAGGTGAGGAGAAAACATCGAAAGGAGCACCAGGAAAATAAGCAGCTGTGGGCTGTCACCTCAGGGGCGCATTCCCATAGTCAGTTATGACTGAAGGGGCTATTATTATTATTATTATTTATTAGCTCCAGGACTGCTTCTTTCCCAGATAGGCCCAGGTGGAGTAGCACTGATATCCAGATACTAATTATGTTTTGTTGTTATTGTATGTAATGGCAAGAAAACTGTTTCACTAAGAGATGCTAAAGAAAATAAGAACACGATTCATTTTTGTGACAGCGTATCTACGAGTATATGTTCTTATTACATGTCAGATGCAGTCGCTATATGTCACCACCTTAACTTAAACAGATGCATGTTGTTTTGAAAAGGTGAATATTTTTTTGAAGACAGTCTGAGCTCATGACGTGAATTTTAAACATTTACTTTTTGTGTTGAAATGGTTCTTCGTTCTAGCCTCACGCCCAGAAGGCAGGGAGTTCCCATTTTGGGGACTACTGAGCTCTATTATTAAACAACTTCCTTTTTCCAGTAGGGGCCCCTTAGTGACACTAAATGTAGAAGGTCCAACAGAAACAGGAACTAATCAACTAATGGGCAAGTACATTTGTTTGTATTTTATGTGTTTCTGTACGGTACAATAACCATACGGTGACGTTTTTATATACGGCACAATAACCATACGATGACGTTTTTCTTTATGGCACAATAGCCATACGGTGACGTTTTTCTGTACGGCACATTAACCATACAGTGACGCTTTTTTGTATGGCACAATAACCATACGGAGACGTTTTTCTGTACGCCACAGTAAGCATGCGGTTACGTTTTTCTATACGGCACAAGAACCATTCTGTGACGATTTTCTGTACGGCATAAGAACCAATCTGTGACGATTTTCTGTACGGCACAAGAACCATTCTGTGACGATTTTCTGTACGGCACATTAACCATTCGGTGACTTTTTTCTGTACGGCACAATAACCATACTTCTCCTATGCTATTTATTACGACCTTTCTGCATACTTCTAATTATTTTCTGATGTTTTAAATCCTGCTTGTTTGTTACTGGTGGCCTACTCATTTCTCCCAGAATATTAACTGATGGTTTAATGTCTTTTTTTTTTAAATAGTAGCTCATGTTTCTTTCCTTTCTCTGCCACTTCCTTATTTTAATTTTTATGTGGCTCCCTCAATCGAAGACAGCTCATCGATCTCCCAACACTTTCTTTCTGAATATTTGCTGATGGTCTATCGCTCCCGTCATGAATGTCTACTGACTGTCAGTCAATCTATTCATGAATTTTAATTACTGTTCTGTCTCTTCCTACATATTTATTCATACTCAAATTGATGTTCGGTGATGGCACAACTCAATTGCCATTAAGAGTGTTTGTTGATTCATATTTTAAAAGCACTGTTGCCTATGTGGCAAAGGTCATCTAGTACGCTACACAACAACGAGTATAGCAGTTATGAAGTTGTTTCTACTTTTCTTTCCCCCGAGTGCAAAAAAAAAAAAAAAAAACGATTGTCTCGTCACAGAAGAATAGAAAGCCAATTTACTTCAAACTGTCGCCCTCTCCAACCTTATTTCCTAGCCCCAGGTCGTGTAACTATATTAAAATGAGTTTCTGATTGACAGCGAGAGATTGTAGACTCACTGAGTATGCGCGTGTAAAACACTCTAAGCGGTCAGGCATGTTCTCTGCGCGGCTACTCCAGACAGGGGAGGAAATAATGATTCTTTCGCACGTTCAATATTATTTGTGAGCAGGCTTGCAACTGTTTCCCTCTTTCTTCTGTAACTCTCGTTCTCTCTCGCTCTCTCTCTCTCTCTCTCTCTCTCTCTCTCTCTCTCTCTTTCTCTCTCTCTCTCTCTCATTCATTCACTCACTCACTCTCTTTCTCTCTGTATCTCTCTCTCTCTCTCTCTTTCCCTCATCTCATGATGTGTACCATCATCATCATTTCTCCTCTTATTGGGGTCGAACTGGCTCAGATGTATGGCCTCCGAATCTAATTTCACAGGTACTGGGTTCGCTCCAGCCTTGTATAATTTATGAAAATTTTGTAAGAACCAGTGGTTCCTAATGACGTAATACCCCCCAAACACCCCCCCCCCCCACCCCCTTGATCTCATGGATAGTGAAATTGGATGTCTAGCCTTCTCTGATAAGGACGAAAAAATAGGACGTCCCGTGTGCAAGTTGAGCACATTAAAAATCGTTAAGAGTAGACCATACAGCCGCTGCCCTGGCAAGATTTTTTTTTAAATTATGAAATCTACCCACCAGAAAAATATTTATAGAATGTGGGATTCCTGTATACACCCGGTGGAGTCCTCGCGGGTGCAACGGAGTTCGTGCACTGTGTTGAGATCCTCCTTATCTGATCTGGGGGGGGGGGGGGGGAAGAGGGATGGGAGCACTTATGGAGTTGTCCGTGTACAATGAAGATGTTCCTTATAACCACAACCACACCAATCTCCTGTTATGTTCTTTAAGATTTATACCAGCTATCACTGCAGTCGGCCTTCTGACTGTAGATCGTAGATATGTGCCCAAGCAATGTCTGTGGGGATTTATGTAACAGTTTGTTTAATATGATGGGGCTGCCTAACCTCACACATATAGCTTCTTACGGAATACTTTATGGTGAAATGTTTCTTTCTTTTATTCCCTCAGAGACCTTAGAAAAATATCATCATCATCTCCTTCTCCCGTCCTTAGGGAGTATGGAGACACCACTGTAGATGCCCCCTAGAGAAAGACTATGAATCAATCAATACCCTTTAGCTCCCCGAGGAGCCTAGGCCTTCAACAAACACATGCCAAGTCTTCCTGTCCTGTGCCACCCGCTCAAGTTCTTTCCATGTTTTCCTCACCATTTTCACCTCTGTTTCCAGTTCTCTTCTCCATGTGTTTTTTGGTCTACCTCTGCCTCTCTTTCCCTGTGGATTCCAGAACAAGGACTGCCTTGTAATGCTATTATACAGGTTTCCTCAATGTGTGTCCTATCCATCGCCAGCGTCTTCTTCTCAACTCTTCTTCCACTGGCACTTGTCTGGTTCTTGTCATCAATTCCACATTTGTGACTTTGTCATACCATTTCAGTCCTTCTATTCTACGCAAGCACCCGTTTATAAAAGCCTGTAGCTTTTTGGTTGTTGTTTTTGTTGTTCTCCATGTCTCAGAGCCATACAATAGGACTGACTTGACATTTGAGTTGAAGATTCGTATTTTCATGTTGGACTAGATTTCTCTTGTTCTCCATATGTTTCCCAATGTAATGAAAGCGCTTCTTGCTTTTTATATTCTTATTTTGATATCATTGTCTGTCCCTCCAACTTTGTCTATATTACTACCAAGATATGTATACGATTCTACATCCGTTAGTGGTGCTTCATCAAGTTCAATCTTGTTATCATAGAGGAAGACTATGGTAAATAAACAAACTCTTGCATGGTGGTTTCTGCAGCAATCTGTTTGACATGAAAAGGTTGCCAGCCTTATGAAGAAACCTGACATTAGTCACCTTTTAGACATGCCTGAGTAAGCAGTAGGCACATTCTTTCTTTGTATCTTCAGATACCCCCCGGGACGTACACGGAGGAGCTATAGCTCACCATTGAACAAATTAAAGTAAACAAATAATATACACGACGGTATGTTTCAGGCACTAGTCAGATATAAAGAAGTAGAAAACTAGACAACATAAAAACAACAGAAGTGATTGGCTTACCAGAGACTCGAGCCCAGGACCGTCCGAACGAGAACACCGCCAACCTACGTGAGCGAATCACGACTATCCTCTCTGCCAGCTAGGCACCCCAAAAATAATGCTTCATTAGCACGATTTCCCCACATAACACTAGATATGTACCTAGGAACATACCTTTATGTGTATTATTTGTTTACTGGCCTTGAGTCTCCCCTATTTATTTATTTAAACAAATTAAAGCCAGCTTTCCTGTCCTCTGCCATTTATTCAAGGTCTCTCCTGGTGTTCCTTGCCCGTTTAATGTCTATCTCACATTTCCTTCTCCGTGGATTTTCTCGGTCTCCGTTCATTTCTCTGACCCTTGGGATTCCACATGTCTACCTTAATATTTGTCCTTACTTTCACCCCAAAAAAAAATTGTAACAGAGAACGAACAGTATTCATTCACTTTTTTAAACAAAAGCTAAGATCAGTCCCTCCATAATTCAAGTAGGAGTCTGCATGCCATCATTTGGTCTACGAGATGCTGCTGAGAGGCACTCGAAACGTTTCCAACTTCCTAGAATATATATATGAAAATATTTATATTATGCACGCACTTAAATATCTTTTTCCTAAGTAACAACAGATTCTTAGAAGCATCTTGATCTAAATATTCGGAATATTCGACACATAATGCTTTCTCTCATGCTTTTACGTCATTTTGTACACAACTGACAGAACTGACTTTAAATCTTACCTGTGTGTGACTGTGTTTCCGGTTGTTCTCATGGTTCTACGAGGAGACACAGAAAGAATTGGACTACTATTCCCCCGAGACAAGACGTAAGAGACGTCTAAAATGTGGTTCTGCTTGGAGCTGACAACATCATGATGTAAATCAAACTACTACAGAAACCACAAGTGTAGGAGCTCTTGAATGCTTTGGTACATGTTTCCTGTAAGACGATCAGCTGCAGTCATGTTTCCTGTAAGAAGATCAGCTGCAGTCATGTTTCCATGACTCATAAGAGGTACAATGGTAATAAGTGAATGCATGACTATGCAAGTTTGGCAATGACGATGAAACAAGTGTGAGCACTAATCAGGGGTGGGCTGATGGTGATCTGGGGCCCCGGACAATAAGGGATTGTTCACTTCAAACTCTTACTGCTGTGGGTCCCGGGGCACCTTCTTCCCTTTCCGACCTGGTGTAAAACGCAGCCTCGTGCTCATGCCAAAGCTAAACTTCCTCTTAGGTTATTCAGAAAGAAGTGAGTAGAGGAATTGTTTGCTGGAGACATTTCATCGTCCATCAGCCAGTCTCCGGCCTTCCCCGCCCTCAAAATACTCTATTATGTTGGCTAAGTTCACTGCCATCCGTGGCTATACATAACAAATTTTGACCTGAAAACATTAACCAGATCGGATTCTCCCCAGACCTGGTCCGCTTGCAAGCACGAAGAGCTGCCTGGCTGAGACCCAGGTAGTCTGGACAGATGGAATGGACGTCGTCTAATATTTGAAGCTCGTGCTTCATTGACTATTGATACATGGAGGAGAAAGGAAGAGGTTTGTGTCTATGTCTATTTTTATCACATACATAATTGTCATTGTATCCTCGTAGAAAGATATTTGGTTGAAAAATAATAATAATAATAACAGGAAGGACTGAGGCTATTACAGGCCAGAATAATGAAAATATCTTGCAACGGAATAATTTGATTTGTGAAATGATAGAGGAGTAATTGTAATTAGAGGGAGTGAGAGAGAGAGAGAGAGAGAGAGAGAGAGAGAGAGAGAGAGAGAGAGAGAGGGGGGCGAGCGAGAGAGAGAGAGAGAAAGAGAGATTTGCGTTATATGTGGTTGGCTTTTTGTCTCTTATCATTGGATAGATTACTAATACAGAACAACTGATGCTTCGCGTGATTTGGAATGCTAGAAAAGTACACTATGATCACTGGGGAAGCTCACTCCATTTAATACTAATACAGCGTAGGTAAACATAAAGATAGTCCCACTACCAATACTGCCGTAGGGGAGTGAAGTGTTAGAGACTTCACTATACTCAGTCCAGCTTTGTGAGGCGGGGGGGGGGGGCAGTTCGCTTCCTGTCTGCTTTTGCCTTTCCTAACTCAAGCGGGCAGTGCCAAGACCAGTATGGGACAGAATTAGTAATCAGTGACGGATGGGTGGTTACGAGCTAATGGTCTTTACTGCTCGGAGGCCCAGATCACTGTCAGTCCACCACAGTTCTCACATCTGGACGTCGAGACGAACAAAGCTAAAGTTCACGGCAAAGTATAGTGTTCTGGCTGCGGATCTAAGACACGATGGGTTCACTGCAAGGGTCATTGCTGTTGAGGCGGGTGCAAGTGGGCTCGTGGCTGCGTCAGTGTATGATTTACTGAAACTGTTGGGGCTGAGGGGACAGTCGAGAACAAATGCACTGAAGAGGCTTAGTGAAACTGCGGAAAAGGCATCATGCTGGCTGTGGAACAGCCGCAATGTGCTAAGGAACTAGCCCCACGTGCGGTATAGGAAACACCCTGATATTGAAATTTTTCTAAGTCCGCAATACACTGAGTTTTTCGTTGTATTGGTGAAAGACGGCGGCACTACACATAATCCGCGGTGTATTATATGAGGTGTCGGGCGCAGTTTGATTTCAGTTGCCAACTCGTAATGGCTTCTGTGGTAAAATGGGATGTTATAAATATTTATAGGGGACTTAATGTACTAACTGAGATCAGCTGTGAAGGTATCTGTATCTAATAGGTGTAGTGTTTTACAGATAACCTTACTTGCTACCACATTTATACCTCAGTCAGAATTATTCTGGAATATTGTGATGACTACGTTAAATGTCTAGGGTTATGTAAATGATGAAGTGTAAGTCACAACAACAACAGACAGATAAACAATTTAATTTATTCCACCACACTTGACAACACTGTGACACTCACACACATTTAACACTCTGTGATAGGGTGGGCGAGATGATGATGATGATTATATTGTGATGTGTGATCACTCTCTTGTCACACTCGCACCCACCCGAACAACAATAAAACTCTTGATTCTAGAGGCAGGGGCTATATTTATTTTACAACCCATTCAGTGACAAAGCAAATGTGATGGGGCCGAAAAGGAGACGCCCGCCCCCTACCTGTTTCTTGGCAGATTATTTTCGATGTGCGCGAAGCATTCTGGGATGTGAAAAGTTTTCATGAAGATATATTACTTTAGGCCATAATAAAGCCTGAGAAATTAATTGCGGTTTATAGTTGTGAATCATATTACATACTCGTGTGTTATATTAAATAGCTGTAGGTTTTATTTGTGTTTTCGCTATTCCTAAAGCGATAATCGCGTGTGATATTTAAGTAGCCAAGATTAATACGCCTAGCGCGCAGTAAAGTGAGTGATTAGCCTAGTGCCTATAAAAAGAAATAGCGAGCCAGCAGCAGCCCTTCTTAAAGTATCAGTCCAGACAAGAGAGGACGAAACGAAGCGCTGTGTACCCACACAGAAGAACACAAAGACATGACACATTAGCATCGGGCACTGTTGGGTGTTTTGTTTTGTTTAGTTTTGTTTTGTTATGTTCGCTAGTTTATTTGTTTAATGTTTGCTTTGTCACTGAATGGGTTGTAAAAATAAATATAGCCCCTGCCTCTAGAATCAAGAGTTTTATTGTTGTTCGGGTCGGTGCGAGTGTGACAAGAGAGTGATCACACATCACAATATAATCATCATCATCATCTCGCCCACCCCATCACAATTGGCGTCGTCGACAGGATAAGGCAGACAGTGACACTGAGCAAGCAGCAAACGAACAAATATTGTAAACACCCAGCAGTGCATTCCTGCAGCAAGATGGCTAATGCGCCTGTGAAGATATTGTACGTGAAGGAGCCAGAGATAAGGTTGTTTAGTGGAGAGGGGAGTCCCACTTGGCAAGAGTTTGTGGAAGATGTGGAAGCCGCGTGGAAGGTGGCGCCTTTTTGTGCAGAAGACAAGTTAGACATGATATGGAACAACGTTACACCATGGGTATCTAGAGAATTACGGATACATGGTGGAGCCAAGGCCAGCACTGAGAAGTTACTGGAAATTGTCAAAAAAGCCTACTGCAAGCAACCACCAGTCAGTGAGATGACCAAGAATTTCCCTTGGGAATATGCTGTTTATGGTGGAAGTAAAAAGCCTGAGACACGGGTCCAGATAGCAAGTGCAGAAGTTAAGAAGGAGGAGGAGGCACTCAGAGCAGAATTATCCTTCCTAAAGTCCCAGATAGCACAGATGTCAGAGGCCAGTTCGCCAGCACAAGAGGAGGGGCAGAGAAAGAGAGCACCATGCCAGCGGCGAGAACAGCCAACGCAAGACGAGGGGGTGTGTCCGCGGGAACTGCCAACGCAAGACGAGGAGGTGTGTCCGCGGGAACAGCCAACGCAAGACGAGGAGGGAGTCCAAAGGATAAAATGTAGGGATAAAAAGAATGCGTAAGTTACTGGAAGGCATGATCGCCCACGCCGCGGGTCATCACCCGCCATGGAAATTAAATTGCTAGAACGTTTACCCTTGGAACGAAATGAGAACGAAGATCAAAAGGAAAAGTCACGTCCCCAAGTTGACACAAGGTAACGAAATCGACAAAAGGGACCATAGTATTATACGCAACAGTCATTTTTTGGACGTTTTTGCGATATTTTGTCCTTTATTTGAATGCAGCGGCAAACGTTTCACAGAAGATTCTAGAAAATATTTCGAAAAAAACAACTAACCTTGAAAAGTAACTTTTTCTTAATAATGATGTTAGGAATATAAAACCTAGCTGGCCGGATGGCCCATTTTGAGCAGTGAAATAATATGCTTTTATTTATACAGACGGATAGATAATAATGAAGACATTGACAAAAGACTGTGTTGTTCACATCAGCGAAAGACTGCATTGAATCAAACATGTCACTAATTTGCACAAAAACCGCGACCTTGAGACTCAAGTGTCCAAATCTAGTTAGAATGAAAGAGAGGGACATTGGTGGGAGCTGTGGCTAAAAATAACTTTAAAGACAAAATTTGTAGAGGGGACGGATAGGTTGGTTCAAAAACCAAGTACGTTTTTTGTGAAAACGCAAGTAGAGACGGACGGACTAACAGATAAAAATCCATACTTGACTGAAGCATGACTGAAATGACTTTAGTGTAGGAAATTTGAATTTGAAAAAACACAAGGCATTGATTGGCCACAGACAATCATATTATCAGCGCTCAGACGCGCTTTTTTGCCATTCCTCAATAGTTGTCCAGTGATAGACACAGTAAATTTTAAGTGTGGTGATTTCCAATGAAGTAAATTGAAATAAGTTCAGGGACGCCATACTATAGCCAGCAGCTCAGCTGAGTTTTGCTAGCATTTCTGTGTTCTTTATTCATAATCTGGTAAGATTGAAATTATTTCTTTGTATATTTTAAATATTGTTTAATGTTTCGAGTGATTTGATACTGCCATATCGAAATCTAGCCTTACAACAAGTAAGGATTTGCTCTAGACCCCCCGCCCTAGTTCAGGGTCTAGGGACAAACAATATATATAAACTCCAGCAAGGATTAGGAAGGACAGATCAAGTGTTGAGATCAGTGGAACATATCACCTATCCTATTCTATGGCAGGAAGCTAATAAACATATTTCGGAATATGTAGTCTGGGAGAACTTATCCTATGTGAAACCAACTTGGTAAGATGTGTTGTATGGTCAGAGAGATCTGACCCTGTCTAAGTGGTGTTATTGTAAATTGTTACGTGTAGAAGTGGCTCCTTAGGTAAGGTTCTGAACCTAAACCAATACTTTATTTCAGAGCTGTGAGTTTTTTTATGTTGACACCAAAAGGTGGTGTCAAATGCTGGGTAAATAATTGACAGTGAGGACCCGTGCAGTGTCGCATCTCGGCAGAACAGCCTTGTATTGCCCCCAAGCACGGAGAGGTGGGGCCACCCGATATATTGCCCCCAAGCACGGAGAGGTGGGGCCACCAGATTCCAGCACCAGAACTACTCTTTCAAAGTTACGTAAGCAGGCTGGTCTGCTGGATTTACACCAACTTCATAGACATAGCACCCAAAGTGAATTACTACTAAAACATCCCATTTCCTTCCATCATTAATGGACAATGTTTGGTAGGCATAGACAGGGAGGGATGAAGCCACCCCAACAGCACATCTATTCATCGTTCTCCCAGGGAAAATAAAATTATGAACTGTAGAAATATTAACTAATCGTGAAAATTGTATACGTACACACCTTTTATTTATCATGCCATTTATTCATGCCATTCACTCATAAATTCCAAAATCTTTCATATGTTCTGGCCAAAATAAAACCTTGGTTCAGAACAAATAAATTTAAAAAAGATTTACTTTCTAAAATTTCACCAGCTGAATTTAGTTCATTGTGTTCTAAATTTTATTGATAATATTATATTATTTAATATCTGTGTGTGTGTGTTTGTATATGTCAATACAACACATTACATTCAGTACCCTAGATTTTAACGTAGCCACATTCATTAGAAAAAAAGATAGGTGTGAGGTCGTAGTGGTAGCAAGAAAGGCCTTCTGAAAATTCACAGCTACATTTTATCTCAGGAGCCTTCACAGCTGACCTCATACATCACACTTAGTAATATCACCATCATACAATACCATCAAAACCACTACATATATTGGGGTCTTGTCCAGGGATAATTAGCATAAACAGTAATATAAGGATCTCCTGGTGGGAGAAATAAAATTAGGGGAACAAAATTGTAAAATTCCCTTAAAATTAAAAGTGTCCCTTTAAATTAAAAGGGCAATTAGAAGTTGGTGAATCTTCACAGCCAGTGTTAGTTAATTAATTAATTAGAATTATTTTTAGTCTAGAGTAATTATAAGTACTTTAGTGGTTGGAAATTTTACTTTGCTTATTGCTAGATTTGTTTAAAAAGTATGGCGGAGCTGGCAAAATTTAGATCAGCTGCTGTGCTGACGGCAAAGGAGATGGGAATGGATGGTCAGATTTTAATTCAATACGTAACGGCTGAATGTGATAAGTATATTGAACGGGAAGAAAGAAGATTAGAAAAAGAGGCTGAAAGAAAATTAGAGTCTGAAAGGTTGGCTGAAGAGAAGAGGTTAGAGGCTGATAGAGAAATTAAGAGGCTGCAGATTGAGGCAGAAGACAAACGACAGCAAAGGGAGGCAGAAGAAAAAAGATTGACTGCCGAAAGGGAGGCAGAAGATAGAAGGTTGCAAAGGGAGCACGAATTACGACTAAGGGAGCTGGAATTACAAGGCCAGGCTCCTGAAAATGGTGCCAGCCCTTTTGCCTCAGATGCTACGCCCAGTCTGGGAGCCTCAAACTCAGCTATGGGGTTTCATTTAGACCATTTTGTTGAAAAAGACGATGACATAGAGGGGTACCTAGGACGTTTTGAGTTATTAGCTACTACATATGGGTTAGAGAGAGAGAGGTGGAGTTTAAAGCTATCACAGGGACTGAGAGGTACTTCTTATGAAGTCTTCGCAAAAATGAACAGAGAAGACCAAGACAATTATGACATGTTAAAGCAGGCTTTGTTATTGAGGTACGAAAAAAATGGTGAATTTTATCGTAAGAAATTTAGAAATGCCAAACTGTTGTCTGGGGAGACATACCACCAATTCTCTGCCAGACTGGAAACCTATTTGGAGAAATGGACTGCTCTGGGGAAGACCCAAGATCTTAAAGAAATGATCATGATTGAGCAATTGAGAGAGTCCATGGCTCCAGACATGAGAAAATTCCTCATGGAACAAGGTGCAGAGAAATTGGGAGAGGTTTTAAATGTCGCTGAGAGGTATCAGGCAGCCCAGGCAGAGGTAAGTGGTGCTAAAAAGAAGCACATAGACAATTTTAAAGCTCCACAGCAATTTAATAAATTTGATAATAGAGAGCAGGGAAATAAAGGTAGGACAAACTTTGAACGGCCAAGAAATGACTACCGAGACAGAAACTCACAGTTCAATGACCAAAAATTCAATGAAAGAAAACCGTTTAACCAAGGAAAAAGATGGTGTAAATGGTGCAAGAAAGATAACCATAACACCGAATTTTGTAGAAGGAAACCTTCAAACATTGCTGCAATGAAGTCGGGGACGCAAAGATTAAAGGTTAATCCTAAAGGACAACAGGAACCTTATCACCCCCCAGTTTGTGAGGATGTTATTTGTAATGGGGTCACCATAAGGTGCCTTTATGATACAGGTTTGGATTATGATTCAGTTGTGAAGTCTAGCCTAGTGGACCCAAGTCAGTATACCACAGAAACAGTGGAAATACAAGGGGCGACTAAGGACATACCACTCATGACACTTCCCATCGCAAGGATAACGGTGAAAACTCGCTATGTGGAAGGAGAAATCAGAGCAGCAGTGATAGATGAACCAATCTACCCTCTGATATTGGGGTGTAGATACGTCTTCTTGGGGAATCCCGAGAGGCCTGTGATCATGGCGACAGTGCAGACCAGGTCACAGAAGAAGGAGGAAGAAGGTGAACCTATAAATGCTCATCCAGAGGAGATGAGGAAGGCGCAGGCTGAGGATAGGACACTCAAGCCATGTTTTAAAAAATTGCCCAAATGCCACACACCTCCGAGCAAGGGGGAATATTTCATGAAGAACAAACTCTTATACAGGAAGACAGGAACTAGATCCACTGGTCACGGACAGTTGGTTCTTCCCAAGATATATAGGGCAAATTTAATAAGGAGCTTACATGTTGGAAAAGATGGGGACCATGAAAAAGTCGGTACCATCTGCCAAAAAGTTGCTCGCAAATACTATTGGCCCGACGTAAATGTCGATATTGAAAACTTTGTAGAAGCATGTGGCATATTTCATGAGGGAACACCCACAAAGGGAAAATATGTGCAGGACCTAGAAACGCCACGGGGCAAAATTAGGCCTGGAAGGAAAACTAATGATACTCAAGGAGACAAAGTGCAATGGGAGCCCCCTTTTCACACCCAGTCTTCACTTGAATGGATTAACATGACCACTATGCGAAGAGTACAAAGAAGAAATTTTACCCAGGATAAGATGACAATCCCTCGGTCAGACTTATATAAACTGGAAGAACAGAAAAGAGAGCGAAGATCTCTCATAAGCAATCTAAAGTGGGGAGATAAACCAAAGAAAAAACTTGGTAGTGGTCGATTTGTGAGTGATGATTCTAGGAAGAAAAGTCCTCACTATGGCGCTTCTAATGGACGGGACCAGACGGGTTCCAGGAAGAATACGTATGATAAATTAAAAATCCAGATGTAGCTTTATTAAGGACCTGGACAGATGAGAAGGCGGAAGAGACTGTTACCTCATCTTATCAATACGTGAACGAACTGACCACTCGTTTGAAAGCTGGATGGAAACTGGCAAATGATAATTTGAAACAAGCCAGGAAGAAACATGCAGCATATTTTAATAGGAAGGCAAAGGACAGAGAACTAGCTGTGGGAGAGAAGGTGCTGCTTCTACTACCCGGTAGCCAGAATAAATTACAAATTGGATGGCAAGGTCCATATACGGTTCTAGAGAAGGTGTCTAGAACAAACTATAAAATTGACAAAAAGGGGAAGGAGAAAGTTTATCATGTAAACCTGTTAAAGAAGTATCTGGACAGACCACTCCAGGAAAGCACCCCCTTACTGACCTTAGCTATCGCAACTCAAATGCAAAAGGAACCACTCACCTCACATGAATACCCATTACATCCTTGTGAAACAGCAGCACAGGTAAAAGTCAGTAGCACCTGACTAAAAACCAGAGGGAGAGAGTTCAACAGGTTCTGGAGGAACATACAGATGTATTAACAGATAAACCAGGCCATACAAATTTGCTACAGTATGACATGAAACTGGTAGACTCAAACCCAATCTGTATGAGAGCCTATTCTATTCCGTTCGCGAAGGAGAAGGCATTGAAGGAAGAAATAGATTATTTGTTGAAGGAGGGGATTATTTCGCACAGTGAATCATCTTTTAGTTCTAGTGTCGTTTTGTTGAGAAAACCGTCTGGGGAACACAGACTGTGCATAGATTACAGGAAACTGAATGCTGTCACAGAAGGACAAGTGGATCCATTACCAGACACAAAACAGTTATTTGCCAGACTGAACAAGGCAAAATACTTTTCAAAGGTGGATCTTAGTAAAGGCTATTACCAGATCCCAGTGAAGCCTGAAGTGAGACCTTATTTGGCTTTTAGCACTTCGGATGGACATTATGAATTCAATATGCTACCATTCGGACTGAAAAATGCTCCGAGTGTATTTTCAAGGATGATGCGCAAATTGTTGGATCCCCTGAATAACCCATGTATCACGAATTTCATGGATGATATTCTCGTCGCCACAGAGACATTTGAAGAACACATTGAAGCTCTAGAAATGTTATTTAATAGGCTTAGGGAGGCGAACTTAACTGCTAGGCCAACAAAATGTTGTATTGGATGCAAAGAGTTGGAATTCTTGGGACACACTGTATATCAGGGTAACATGACCCCTGACCCCAAGAACTTGGAAAAACTGCAGAGAGCACCTAGACCACAAACAAAAAAGGACGTGCGATCATTCGTGTCGTTATGCGGATTTTATCAAAAATATATCAAAGATTTTAACTCTATTTGTGCTCCTCTGACTGATCTGACTCGCAAGGGACTTCCAGATAAAATTATTTGGACTGCGCAAAGTGAATTAGCGTTCCAAGACTTAAAGGAAAAACTCACTAGCAAGCCTATTCTCAAACTGCCTGATTTGACACAGGACTTTGTCTTAAGAACCGATGCAAGTAATGTAGGACTCGGAGGGGCTTTGTTGCAAAGATCATCTTCACCTGATGGGGAACTGAAACCAGTCGCTTATGCAAGCCGCAAATTGAATAAGGCGGAACAAGGATACTCCACAAGCGAAAAAGAATGTTTAGCGTTAATCTGGGCAATAAAGAAGTTTCAAATCTATCTGTATGGTAGGACTTTTGTGGTCGAGACGGATCATCAGCCTCTCGTATTCTTATCTCAGGCTAAGCATGAAAACGCAAGATTGCTGAGGTGGTCTTTATTGCTTCAACCTTATCAGTTTAGTATCCAATATATCCCAGGCAAATTGAATGTCGGTGCAGATTTCCTCAGTCGGCACCCCTGTGATCAAAATTAGAGTAATGGCAGGCGTGAGGAGAGATTTTATCTATGTGTATCACTGGTTTTAGAACTTGCCGTAGGCATGTTTTCAAGTGGGGAGATGTGTCATAAAATTAACAGTGATACAACGTAAAAATATCTCCAAAGGATAAAATGTAGGGATAAAAAGAATGCGTAAGTTACTGGAAGGCATGATCGCCCACGCCGCGGGTCATCACCCGCCATGGAAATTAAATTGCTAGAACGTTTACCCTTGGAACGAAATGAGAACGAAGATCAAAAGGAAAAAAAAAAAATCACGTCCCAAGGCTAAGTTTGGGGGGGGGGGGGGGGGGGGGGAAAACGGGGGAAAAGTCCCCCCCCCTGGTTGACACAAGGTAACGAAATCGACAAAAGGGACCATAGTATTATACGCAACAGTCATTTTTTGGACGTTTTTGCGATATTTTGTCCTTTATTTGAATGCAGCGGCAAACGTTTCACAGAAGATTCTAGAAAATATTTCGGAAAAAACAACTAACCTTGAAAAGTAACTTTTTCTTAATAATGATGTTAGGAATATAAAACCTAGCTGGCCGGATGGCCCATTTTGAGCAGTGAAATAATATGCTTTTATTTATACAGACGGATAGATAATAATGAAGACATTGACAAAAGACTGTGTTGTTCACATCAGCGAAAGACTGCATTGAATCAAACATGTCACTAATTTGCACAAAAACCGCGACCTTGAGACTCAAGTGTCCAAATCTAGTTAGAATGAAAGAGAGGGACATTGGTGGGAGCTGTGGCTAAAAATAACTTTAAAGACAAAATTTGTAGAGGGGACGGATAGGTTGGTTCAAAAACCAAGTACGTTTTTTGTGAAAACGCAAGTAGAGACGGACGGACTAACAGATAAAAATCCATACTTGACTGAAGCATGACTGAAATGACTTTAGTGTAGGAAATTTGAATTTGAAAAAACACAAGGCATTGATTGGCCACAGACAATCATATTATCAGCGCTCAGACGCGCTTTTTTTGCCATTCCTCAATAGTTGTCCAGTGATAGACACAGTAAATTTTTTAAGTGTGGTGATTTCCAATGAAGTAAATTGAAATAAGTTCAGGGACGCCATACTATAGCCAGCAGCTCAGCTGAGTTTTGCTAGCATTTCTGTGTTCTTTATTCATAATCTGGTAAGATTGAAATTATTTCTTTGTATATTTTAAATATTGTTTAATGTTTCGAGTGATTTGATACTGCCATATCGAAATCTAGCCTTACAACAAGTAAGGATTTGCTCTAGACCCCCCGCCCTAGTTCAGGGTCTAGGGACAAACAATATATATAAACTCCAGCAAGGATTAGGAAGGACAGATCAAGTGTTGAGATCAGTGGAACATATCACCTATCCTATTCTATGGCAGGAAGCTAATAAACATATTTCGGAATATGTAGTCTGGGAGAACTTATCCTATGTGAAACCAACTTGGTAAGATGTGTTGTATGGTCAGAGAGATCTGACCCTGTCTAAGTGGTGTTATTGTAAATTGTTACGTGTAGAAGTGGCTCCTTAGGTAAGGTTCTGAACCTAAACCAATACTTTATTTCAGAGCTGTGAGTTTTTTATGTTGACACCAAAAGGTGGTGTCAAATGCTGGGTAAATAATTGACAGTGAGGACCCGTGCAGTGTCGCATCTCGGCAGAACAGCCTTGTATTGCCCCCAAGCACGGAGAGGTGGGGCCACCCGATATATTGCCCCCAAGCACGGAGAGGTGGGGCCACCAGATTCCAGCACCAGAACTACTCTTTCAAAGTTACGTAAGCAGGCTGGTCTGCTGATTTACACCAACTTCATAGACATAGCACCCAAAGTGAATTACTACTAAAACATCCCATTTCCTTCCATCATAAATGGACAATGTTTGGTAGGCATAGACAGGGAGGGATGAAGCCACCCCAACAGCACATCTATTCATCGTTCTCCCAGGGAAAATAAAATTATGAACTGTAGAAATATTAACTAATCGTGAAAATTGTATACGTACACACCTTTTATTTATCATGCCATTTATTCATGCCATTCATTCATAAATTCCAAAATCTTTCATATGTTCTGGCCAAAATAAAACCTTGGTTCAGAACAAATAAATTTAAAAAAGATTTACTTTCTAAAATTTCACCAGCTGAATTTAGTTCAGTGTGTTCTAAATTTTATTGATAATATTATATTATTTAATATATGTGTGTGTGTGTGTGTTTGTATATGTCAATACAACACCTTACATTCAGTACCCTAGATTTTAACGTAGCCACATTCATTAGTAAAAAAAGATAGGTGTGAGGTCGTAGTGGTAGCAAGAAGGGACTTCTGAAAATTCACAGCTACATTTTATCTCAGGAGCCTTCACAGCTGACCTCATACATCACACTTAGTAATATCACCATCATACAATACCATCAAAACCACTACAACCGGCAAGGCGAAAAGGGATGTGCAAGTGGTATAGTGTCCACAGGGGATGGGGATTCATCACGCCAGATGATGGTGGTATTGATGTATTCGTACATCAGACCAAGATCTACAGAAAGGGATTCCGGAGTCTGGCGAAGAATGAACGAATCGAATTTGACAGCAAACCATCGGTCCAGGGCATGGAAGCAATCTATGTGTGCGGCATTGGCGGTCAAGAATGCAAAGGCAGCAGGAAGCGACCCATGGCACAGAGGAAGCCCAGAAAGATAAGATGCTACAATTGTGGAGACCTGTCAGACCACATGGCAGCCAAGTGCCCTCAAGGCCCGTTTCCGAAGAGATGTTTTCGATGCAAGTCCACTGAACATTTGATAGCCGCCTGTCCCTCAAAGAGCTCTTTCCCGAGACGTGCTACCACAACCAGGTTTCCTTCCGGGTGCAAGCCAAGAGATGACCGTGACAACTGTCACCCTAAGGGCGCCGAGAAGATTGGTAGTCGGTTAGGGGAGGAAACTCGTCTTAAGCAGAGAGGAGGGAGTGCAAGTCAAGGTTCAGAGGAGGAGACACATCAAAAGCAGATAGTGGGGAATGTTGGCCACCGTCCACCAGCGATGCGGCACAGGCGTGCGAGTCTTCTAGACCACAGCAACTGCCAGCCCGACAACGTACAACTGGGGACATAACGACCAAGAGGGTCCCCAGCTGAGTTGTACCGAATACAGAATCTGAGCCCAAAACATCGCCGCTGAGAAATAATCAAACGCAGCACCAACGATCTAAGAGATTTCGACAGAAGTGCCTGAGGTAGTGATGTTGTCGGGACGACAACAAAATCAGGAGGGAGATATGTGATGGGGCCGAAAAGGAGACGCCCGCCCCCTACCTGTTTCTAGGCAGATTATTTTCGATGTGCGCGAAGCATTCTGGGATGTGAAAAGTTTTCATGAAGATATATTAGTTTAGGCCATAATAAAGCCTGAGAAATTAATTGTGGTGTATAGTTGTGAATCATATTTGATACTCGTGTGTTATATTAAATAGCTGTAGGTTTTATTTGTGTTTTCGCTATTCCTAAAGCGATAATCGCGTGTGATATTTAAGTAGCCAAGATTAATACGCCTAGCGCGCAGTAAAGTGAGTGATTAGCCTAGTGCCTATAAAAAGAAATAGCGAGCCAGCAGCAGCCCTTCTTAAAGTATCAGTCCAGACAAGAGAGGACGAAACGAGGCGCGCTGTGTACCCACACAGAAGAACACAAAGACATGACACATTAGCATCGGGCACTGTTGGGTGTTTTGTTTTGTTTAGTTTTGTTTTGTTATGTTCGCTAGTTTATTTGTTTAATGTTTGCTTTGTCACTGAATGGGTTGTAAAAATAAATATAGCCCCTGCCTCTAGAATCAAGAGTTTTATTGTTGTTCGGGTCGGTGCGAGTGTGACAAGAGAGTGATCACACATCACAATATAATCATCATCATCATCTCGCCCACCCCATCACACAAACATTAAACAAATAAACTAGCGAACATAACAAAACGAAACTAAACAAAACAAAACACCCAACAGTGCCCGATGCTAATCTGAAGAAGCAAACAAAGCACAGAATAGTTAAAATCATAATATAATACTGAATGAGAAACACCACGCTCTCACCTGTCAAACTGTCCTACGCCGCCACCTGACACACTCAACTATCACACACACACACACTCATGTGTGTCGTCCAATGCGACTAGTATGGTGTTGTGCATGAGGCTGGCAACCTCACCATGTAACACAGATTGCTACCAAAACCACTACTGCCCGAGCATCTGAATGCTTAATATGAAGGCAAACCACACTGTTGGCCCCATGCTCCCTCAGGAGCGGAGAAGAGAAATATATATCTTGAAGTGAGCCCACGTGCTCTCACAACCATTCCTCACATAACCATAATTAAATAATAATCAAATGGACATAAAATAATATTCAACTATATGTACAACAAATACTCTCAGTAATGAGAATAAGCTACTACCTCGTAACCGATCCACATCAGTATTCGTTACTGCATTCTGAAGCATGTCGTATGTGACGACTGGTGCGCCTGGCAACAAGCGTGTCGTATATGACCACCGGTGCGACTGGGAATCTCATCACATGAAGCACATCGTTACCGAAACAACCACTGCAATAGCATAAAAATGCTTCTTGTCGGCTTGTGATAGACACCAGCCACATTGGTGTTTCCATGCTCCGCCGGGAGCAACCAGAGAAACACATGTCTCAACAAAGGAGTGGCCTCGCGCTCTCCAGAAATCTAAATACATATTCTCACCTCACAGTAACCCATTAAATATACAGTAGAATTATGATAAGTAGGCTATCGTGAAATACACTCAATTACTTTTACATTAAAGAAATAAAATAATTACTCTTGCCTTTAACAAAACTGGAATTAACACGAAAACTATCTCTTTCCTTTACTGGGGAACATTATCTTTATCTGCTTCCCACCCCCGTCTCAATTCACACAATATAAAACTGGCGTCTTCTTTATACACACGCGTGGTGACGCGCCGCCTTTCATGACCACGTGGTTGCCATCCTGATAACAGTCAATATCATCTAAATTCAAGTAATAGATGCTTCTCTATCCGGTTTCATGTATAAAACACTCTTACTAAATTTGCCCTTCTCTAATGAATGGAATACTTGATACTAAACTCTTACATATGTGATTTGGGCTTTGCGTGCCTAATAAAACCTATCAAACATTATTTTTACTCATCTATCATTTCAAGACTAAATCATCATGTCCTAAAAAGACTTTTCCTTTGGAAACACATCTATCTATATCACTAAACATTAAAACAGACTCGTGCTGAATACAATATCAGAATTATATAAAACTAATTCTAATTTAAATTAACTCACGTGTCATGTCTTTGTGTTCTTCTGTGTGGGTACACAGCGCGCCTCGTTTCGTCCTCTCTTGTCTGGACTGATACTTTAAGAAGGCCCGCTGCTGGTTCGCTATCTCTTTTTATAGGCACTAGGCTAATCACTCAACTACTGCGCGCTGGGCGTATTAATCTTGGCTACTTAAATATCACACGCGATTATCGCTTTAGGAATAGCGAAAACACAAATAAAACCTACCGCTATTATCAAATAACACAATTCTACACCACAACTTAATTTCAATGGATTATTACGGCCACATTACATATCTTCTACTTCAGACTTTTCACAACCCAGAACGCTTCGCGCACATCGAAGATAATCTGCCTAGAAACAGGTAGGGGGCGGGCGTCTCCTTTTCGGCCCCATCACATATCTCCCTCCTGATTTTGTTGTCGTCCCGACAACATCACTCACTCTGGCGCTTCAGTTGTAACCTCTCAGATCGTCTCGGGGCAGGACCCTCTATTGGCTGCAGGGCATACCAGCCTGGTTCGGGCATTAGACCATGAACGTCCTCCCCAGGATCTGTCTCATCTGGCGAAGCTGGTGCCTCAGGTAGGCCTAGTGTAGCATCTACCAGATTCGGAGAATCATCTTTGTCCTCACTTCGTCTCAGTTCGTGCGCCGCAACCCTCATCTTCAGATCTTCGTTGCCTGCTGGCCTTATCACATAAGGACCACCGCTTGCTTCTGGAATTGACGATACAATGAATACGTCGTTGGACCACACGTCTTGTATTTTGGCCCTGTCAGTGTAGTGCACTCTTTTCCGCACTCTTTCACCCACTCGCAATGGTGTGGGGCCTGGAAGCTGATTACTTCTCTCCCTCCTGTCAGCGGCCATTTTCTGCATTCTCTCTGCAGCTTTTTGGTGGGCTATGTGCAACCTCTCTAGGTGACCTTGCAGCCACTCGTCAGTTGTCTCCGGCTCTTCATCTGGGCGCGTGCCTATCATGAAGTCTAGAGGAAGCCTCGGCTCTCTGCCTAAGAGGAAGTAGTATGGTGAGTACCCTGTTGAAGAGTGGGGGGTAGAGTTGTAGACCATAACCACCTCCGCTAGATGCTCAGACCACCTTCGCTTCTGATCGGCTGTCATGGGTCTCAGCAGATCATGCAACGTCTTGTTGAAGCGCTCGCACTGCCCGTTGCCTTTAGGATTGTAAGCTGTAGTGCGGCTCTTGTGGACTCCATATACCTTGCACAGCTCTGCGACTATCGCTGACTCGAAGTTCCGGCCTTGATCAGAGTGTATCCTCTGAGGAGCTCCGAGATACTGGAACCACTTTTCCACCAGGGCCTTGGTGACTGTTGTTGCTTTTTGGTCTCTTGTTGGTATAGCAATGGTGTACTTGCTGAACACATCTGTCAGCACTAATACATTCTCAAACCCTTTGGAATCCCGCTCTAGCAGTGTGAAATCCATTGCTACCTGAGGTGCCTTGGCGACGTTACATCGGTTGCATCTGCGACAAAAGACGTCAACATCAGTGTTACGCACGGATCATTATTATTTTTCGTTTGTATAAACATTTTTCATATGTATGATCATTTTTTTGACTGAAGTGTGTATTATGTTTTCTATGGTCAAAGGGACATAATCCGAGTTATCGGAACTACAATTTTTTTTAGGAGTTGCCTTCTCTTGTATAGAGACACGTTCGGTCTATAATTTCTTGAACGAAGCGTGACCACATCTCCTTATTTGGTAGTACCAGTCAACTATGGTAGATGTCTGAAACCTTTCTTAACGCTTCTTTTCATGACCATAAAAGGCGCGACTGTGTAAGACTTTTATCTCGAATGTTCTTAGAATCGTCTTATTGTGAACGGCAACTCAGAGATTGTCGTTCTGCGCATGTCAAAAGCTGGGAGTTCGTTCTGTGTGTTCCGCCCAGTTGGGGCAGTTGAGAAATGGTTTAAGAAGCGAGCAGACGCAACTGCGTCTTGTGATTTTCTGAGGGAAATACAGTGTCGTTGTGAGTTAGTTAGCTAACTAGACTATTTCCCGTATTATTCAAGCCTGCCTGGAGGCATATGTTCATGGTTGATTTTCCGAAATAAGGTAATTCCTCTTGTATCGAACTTTATGCTATCATCTAGAGGTTCGTCATTTTGTCGCCTATTCGCTCGCCTGTGTGATGCAAAATGGAGAGGTACTTTGACTAGGATTAAGTCACCGGTATCTTTATACCTGAACTAGTTAAATATATATGGGTCGCTCTAGACCAACAAGACTATTGTCTGTGTGCCAGGATTCGTTATATCAGAGATCACGTCCAAGTCAGATGGTTAGACTTAGGAACATTATAAAGGTCGAGCTGACCTGTAGCCCATGTATGCTATTCACGTGCAGACAGTAAACGGACTGATTGTATACATCTGATCTGCTAGCATCAGGAAGGG
Organism: Oreohelix idahoensis; assembly: GCA_024509875.1. Classification (NCBI taxonomy): domain Eukaryota; kingdom Metazoa; phylum Mollusca; class Gastropoda; order Stylommatophora; family Oreohelicidae; genus Oreohelix; species Oreohelix idahoensis. The sequence goes on along the minus strand of JAMPIV010006983.1, from coordinate 4,620 downwards.
AATATTATTATTATTATTGTCTATGAACAGTGATAACCTGCAGTTGACACTGTTGCAGAAATTATTATTATTATTTATACAGCTTCACGAACTAGAACTCTATGATTTATGAATTTCTGAATCTATTGAACTGTGATGTCTTATGACGCATATATACAACAGCTGTCATTGCTGACTACAGAAATTGTTTTCAATGTGCCATATCATCTTGCTGAACTCGTTAACTATGTTGATGTCATAAGTATCATGACTGTTTTGTGGCGTGCAATAAATGGAAGAAACTTATACAACGAAGTTACCCTTTCTATGACTCTACACGTCATGTTGCCTGTGTGATAACCCTGTGAACTGTTCCACGTCACAGAGGTTCTACTGTTAGCGTTTTCGTTAGGGACTGTGCGAATTTCCTACAGTGAAATTTGCTAGCGACAATCGTTGCTATATCTGTTTAGTTGTGACGAGTTGTGCTTTATTTTTGTTTCTTGTATATATATATTTTTTTTCTTTTTTTCTTTTCTCTCTTTCTTTGTGTTTTTTAGTTTCGATTTCGATTGTTTGTATTTGTAGGTCTCCCCTTTGCTATTATTCAGTTCTTTACGTATATTTTTGTGTATACACTGTAGCGTCATTTGTTAGTCATATCTTCGCATATTTCTTTTTAGTTTTGCTGTTTGTGTATTTGACTTATGCGAATGTTTTCGTATTGTTTGATCTTTGTTGTTGTTTACATTGACTTTGATCTTTGTTGATTGTTTACATTGACTCTGATCTTTGTTATTGTTTACATTGACTCTGATCTTTGTTGTTGTTTACATTGACTCTGATCTTTGTTGTTGTTTACATTGACTTTGATCTTTGTTATTGTTTACATTGTTGGTGACCTTTGTTATTGTTTACATTGTCTTGTTATTGTTTACATAGTTCTTGCATAGTTAGCTTTCACTATTGTTAATATATGCTCATGCACTATTGGTCTATAGTGCACTTATCATAACTAACTGGTGTTTTTGCTTATGCACTATTGTAGTGCAGTTATGATAAATAACTGATGGTTATGCACTGATTTGGGTAGTGCACTGATGATTAAGAAGTGACTTGTGATATTATTATACATTTGATAATACAAGTTGGTGTCAACTCCTGTTTCCCACAGAGATTGGGTTCAACATAGAGATTATACAAGCACTTTATTAAGTCTTGTTGCTATTTAACATTGAAATAAGATAATTAATTATTTCAGGTTCTGTACTCACATTTTAGACATCATGTCTACATTTGAGTACTTTATTGAGCAGGGTAAAGCCCTTGGGAAGACAGGTGATAGGTTGGAAGAATTTGCGACTGTTCAATATGCCAAGGCATTGAAGTCGGAAGAAAAGAAAATGAAAGAACAAACTGAACAAAAGAGAATAGAGGCTGAAATAGAACAAAAGAAACTGCAGATGCAGGTGGAGGAAAAAAGATTTCAAATGGAAATGGAAAAACAAAAAAGAGAAGCTGAAAATAAGAAACTTGAAAAAGAAGCTGAAGAAAAAAAGTTACAGGCCCAGGCTGAAGAAAGAAAGTTACAGGCTGAGGCTGAAGAAAGAAGGTTACAAAGAGAGGCTGATGAGAGAAAAGCAAAAATGGAACATGATGAAAAAGTCTTAGCTTTAGAGTTAGAGAAATTAAAGTTATTGAACACTGGTAATGCTAATGATGCAAATAAGGTGTCAAATAAGACTAATGCTAAGGATTTCAAGCTTAATCTACCAGCATTTAATCCCTCAATCGATGATATAACATTTTATCTAGATAGATTTGAAAGTGCATGTAATGTGCATAATATAGATAAAACATTATATGTGTATCATCTGTCCAAGATACTTAGAGGTGATGCTTTGACTTTGTTGAGTATGGTAGATGTGCCTGACAAAAACAACTATGAGGTTGTCAGGGCGGCATTGTTAAAGAAGTACCAACTTAACGAGGACGGATATCGTCTTAAATTTAAAACCATGTTACCAGAAACTGGAGTTGAATTCTCTGAATTCATCTCAGGCATCCGTCTTACTTTTTTACGATGGGTTGAGTTGTCTAAGACAGAAAATACATTTGAAGCTCTTATGGATTTACTACTTAGAGATAAGGTTATGTCTTCTGTTAATGAAGCTTTTCTATCTTTTCTTCATGAGCGTAAGCCTAAAAACATAAAAGAAATGGAAGAATATTGTAGCCAGTATGTTACTGCGCATCCGCACATAACCATTAGTAACTCTAAGGTGAAAGAAGGTCTGCCAGTTGCTTCGGCAGCACCTTATGGCCCAAATTTTATGCGTAAATTTCAGGGTAGCCAGAAAAATTTCAATAAAAAGAATAATCGTAATTATGCCCAGAACCATAGTGATCAATTCCAGGGTGATTCTTCTTCCCAGAACTGGAGACAACCGAATACTACACGTTATTCTACTCCGGTTAACTTTAGAAATTTTCACAAAGGTAATCGGTATAGAGGGAAATATTTTATGCAGAGACCTCAATACCAAGATAATAGAGGTTCTCAACAGCATAGAGATAGTAATGACAGTTATGGAAACTGGAACTCAAACCAGGATAAAAATTACAGTAGGGACTTTAATGATAATTGCAGAGGCAATAATGGTCGCGGTAGATCGCAACATAAGAGAAAAAGATATCAACAGACAAACTCTGTTCAACAAGAATCTCAGGGAGCAGATAAACAGGTTAATAATGATAAAGACCATAATGCTATCGGATGCTCATCTTTTGATTTTGGTAGGGCAAATAAATGTATCCAATGCAGTACTTTATTTGATCCGAAAACCGTTAGTACTCTAAGCTGTGGTCATCCTTTGCCCGCTCTTCCTGCTAATGTTGCTCATGATGGGAGAGGTTCTCTTATATTACATAAGGGGCTAGTAAATAGTAATCCAGTCTCAGTGTTGTTTGATTCTGGATGTACTACTGTCGGCGTTAGGCAATCTCTTGTAGATCCATCCTGTGCTACAGGAAAAGTCATCAAATGTGTCACATTTGGTGGCACGTTAGAAAAGTATCCTACTGCTATAATACACATTGCTACTCCTTTCTTCACGGGAGAGGTCCACGCGTGTCTACTTCCAAACCCTATTGCGGACCTTATTATTGGTCGTATTCACGGAGTTAGGAAATGTACCCCACAGCAGATTGCTGTTTGGGAAGAGCAAAACATTGAAGCTACCAATGCGGTGGTCACAAGAGCACATGCTCTGGATCCACCTCAAACTTCATTATCTAATAATGATGAAGTAAATGACCAAGATAGTCACTTGACTATTACACGTGACTCATTTATCAAATTGCAAGAAGAAGATCCTTCTTTACAAAAATTCTTCATTCTAGCAAAAAAAGGTGATCCTAATCAGAACACTAATAGGAAATCTTGGATTTCTATGAAGAACGGCGTACTTGTACGTATGGTACAAGACTCGACTACGTCCACTCATTCACAAATTCTTGTGCCTAAGAGCATGAGATTGCAAATATTGCAACATGCTCATGACTCGCAATGTGCTGGACATATGGGTTTTTCCCGTACAAAGTCGAGGGTTCTTGCGGCTTTCTTTTGGCCATTTGTGAGCAAGGACATACGAATGTACTGTCGCTCTTGCAAAGTATGTCAGGAGGTCAAATCTAAAGGACCACGACATGCTGCGCCTATCCAGGCTGCTGACATTCCTATTCGCCCTTTTCAAAAAATGGCAATAGATATTATCGGTCCTTTTAGAATTAAGTCGGCTAGAGGACATCAATTTATCCTTACATGTGTCGATATGTGCACACGTTGGCCAGAGGCAATACCTCTCAAGAGCATCTCAACTGCTGATATCGCAGACGCTCTTTGGCTGATATTTTCTCACTTGGGTTTTCCCGGAGAAATATTGTCAGACCACGGCACTCAACTTATATCAGACACTATGTCACAGGTAATGTCTATGCTACACATTAAAAGGTCTCTCAGCAGTATCTATCACCCAATGTCTAATGGGTTGGTCGAACGTTTAAATAGGACTCTGAAAACTTTACTTGGTAAAATAACTGAGGATCATCCTCAGGATTGGGACAGGGTCTTACCCGCGGCTCTTTTTGCGTATAGAGAGGTCCCCAATGAACATACGGGGTTTTCCCCTTTTGAACTTGTCTTTGGCGCGCAACCGCGCGGCCCTATGTCTTTACTTCACGATCTAATTACTGCCGATAATATTAGCGATGAGACTCAATCTTCTTATGAGTACGTCATTGCTCTTAGGCAAAAGATCATCGAGGCATGCAAACTAGCAACTTCGTCTTCAGAATTTGCTAAAGAAAAGGCAAGGCAGTTTGCAAATAAGAATAGATGTCTACGACAACTTTGTCCAGGTGACAAAGCTCTCGTTCTACTTCCTTCAAGGGAGAACAGACTTCTAATTGCATGGAAAGGTCCATATGCAATAGTCTCCAAAATTTCTGATGTTGACTATGTTGTCGATATTGATGGAAAGCATAAAACTTTCCACATAAATATGCTCACGGAATTTTATGACAGACCTGACTATTTGCAGCCTATTTTCCAGGCTACGGACAATTCACAAGCAACTCATG
>JAMPIV010006982.1:20000-198020 GCA_024509875.1 Oreohelix idahoensis | reverse complement strand
GGCATGCGCTTCGATATCTGTCAAACTTCATAATTATAGCCACGCCTATTTTTTTTCGTTTCTCTATGTCTTACAAGCACTAGGAATGTTTACATACAAGACTTATTAACTAGTCCACGACGGGACAGGTAAACAACTAGCGAGAAGAGCCTTTAACTGTATTATCACGCGTGCGATTGGGCAAATTGTGGAATAGTGACAGATCAGACAATTAACGCGCGTTGAGAGAATTAATCGTCTAATGGTAGAACCAAGGGGTGATAAGTCAAATCGTACTTTCGGTACTACAGTTGTCAGGGGGAATTAAAAGTATTCAAGAAAGGGGAGATAATCACAGTCTCTCCCCCCTCCCCCACACGGTCGTTCGTGATCCCCAGTGGCAGTAATCAGCTACAGTGGTGCGGACGAGATCAAAAGACAATTCTCGCTAGCGAAGATTCTGCGGTCGGCGGAAGCGTGAAAATAAGCTCTCATTCAAGAATCGACCGCAGTTTTCCCCAAAAATATCGGCAAGGCGTGAAATCTCGCAGTGACTAGCAAATTGCAGACCGATTCATATATATACCCCAGCATTTTAAATCATTTATCGAGTAGTCTCAGAATTTTCGGAACATCTGGCTTCGAATTCTAGACCATTGTACTAGTGGAATTACTTTATATTTCGATAGAGATAGTTTAAAATTTCTGTGTTGCGGTAAATATGTATACTAGCATTTTAAGTGATTTAATTGTTAAAGTTCGTCATTATAGTCACTAGGATTTTCTGTGTTGAGTGATTTAATTGTTAAGTCCGTCATTATATTTCACTAGGATTGTCTGTGTTTATTAAATAGCATATTAAATAACTTATAGCTAAATTTTCCAGCTGTAATGTAAAATTTAATTACTCGCTAGCACCCAGATAAAAGAGATAATTTAATTGACTAGTAAATGCACTAGGCGATGTCGTACTGACGAAATATATATTTATCTCTAATCCATTATGTGTAATTGTGTAAATGACTAGGCTTAGTTCACGGGCTTTTTTTTTAAAGATAAGATAATCTATACACCTGTGGTTTCTATCAAATTTATAACCGAATGAATAATAATAAATTATACCGTTATGCGGGTTAGGATAGATACTGATATTGTGATTAAAAATGTTGTATTTTCTTCAAAAAAAATTCAGTACAGATCACAAACCAAACCTACCAGCGGCCTTAATCTAAATCTGAGAAAACGGGTCTAAGTCTAAATCCAATAGACGCCAAACAAACATTCTTATGCAAATAGCGGGTCTTCAAAGTTGACCTGTTCGGCCCTCTTGTTTCACAGAGAGAGAGATAGAGAGAGAGAGAGAGAGAAAGAGAGAGAGAGAGAGAGAGAGAGAGAGAGAGAGAGAGAGAGAGTACACCCATATAAGAATAAGAATAATTGTAACTGGACCTATAGCTATCCATATTCTTTTCCCATTTTTCATGTACATTCAGCCCGTTGTGGCGAAAATATCAACATTAACATTTCCAGATTACCGACCACTGTGTTGTGGCGTGGAATTTTATCCCTAGAGATTTACATACCTGACATTCTCCTAAAGTATTGGAATTACAAGCTAATGACGCTGTGAACACTAGATATCTTAAGTATTCTCCTACCTTGACTAATTGATGTGAACTACACAGATCCGAGTAACAGTAACAAAGTAAGCGTTCCCCAAATAACAGGATTAATCCAACTTGGAGGAGCTGGGGCTTACTTTGCCAAAAACAAACCCAACACTGGATTTGCTGCGTGTACCATGGAAATATGAACCAGATGCTGTAAATCAACTTAGGTAAGAGAGACTGAAAATGTGGCCACAGTTTGTCTGAAGCGAGAGAAAGAAGGAGTGAATAATTCTTCTATTGTATAATCATTTTACTCACTTTGTTTTCTTCCTTTCATTATGTTTGCTAATACTGTTTATTCCAGGATAGATTAATTAGAAACTCTGTTCTTTTACAGTATAGTCAAATTCTATACCATAGTGCTAATCTTTTGACCTTTTGGGGGTTAATAACTTCTTCTAACGGGATCTTGTCTCAACAGAGGGAATTGCCCTTATGTGTCTAGTTCTTTATTATTTCTATAACCTATGATTTTTTTTATATTTGATATTTGATACTGTATGTTGTGAAGTTTTCTTTATGATAAATAAACTTAACATAAAACTTAATTACCTGTGTTGGTCAGCTCGGCCCAATATCCCTACACCATTACTATAGTTTCACGTTTGTGCGTCAAGTTGTCGTCACTTATCTGCGTGTGTGTATGTGAGTGGTTATAGTATATAGCAGAGGTTTTCAAACTGTGCGTCGCGGCTCCCAGGGGCGTCGCGGCCCTCGGCTAAGGGCGTCGCAGTGGCTTGGGAAAAGTGTTGGGCTCGATAATATGAGCCAAGGTTCATCAATAAATATAGATCTTCGTAGTATAGAGAGGAGCCGCGGTGATTTGTGCACAGGTCAAGGGAGCCGCGGACCAAAAAAGTTTGAAAACCTCTGGTATATAGGTTAATATATACAGAAAGGTAAACTGTCTGATAAACAAATTTCAGTCGTAAGATAGGCTGGACTAGAGTATCTTCTCAATCCAGGGACAGACTCTACCTTTTCACCATTTCACTCGTGAAATCTATTTCTTTATCTTATCTCTCACTGAGTTACCACCTTTGTCAGTTCTATTCAGACGGGACCAGAATCTATCTTAATCACCTATCCAAAATCTACGACAGCTGTCTTACATCTTGTTTCAATTTCTCTCCATGTCTTCCATATGTAAATATTTCTATATCGCCCAAATAATTATTCAAATCAGGGGTGTGGAGCGGGACAAAAACATTGTCCGACTTCGATTTCTGAAACTTTAGAAGTCTGACTTCGAATCCCGACTCCGACTACATTTTTTTACTAGTCACGTGGCATAAAATTCGTAGTCGGAGTCCGGACATTTTTCTCCGACTCCGTTTCCACTTAAAAAAAATAACGACCGACTCTACTTTAAATGTTACCCAATTTGTTTGTGAGGTTGGTTTGTTTTGTTTGTGAGGTTGGTTTGTTTTGTTTGTGAGGTTGGTTTGTTTTGTTTGTGAGGTTGGTTTGTTTTGTTTGTGAGGTTGGTTTGTTTTGTTTGTGAGGTTGGTTTGTTTTGTTTGTGAGGTTGGTTTGTTTTGTTTGTGAGGTTGGTTTGTTTTGTTTGTGAGGTTGGTTTGTTTTGTTTTGTGTGTGGTGGCAATAAAGCTGCAATATATTTCTAAAAATACGAAGCTGAATGTAACAAACAATATTAATTGCGTTAACGTTTGTTTCAAATACATATAATTAGTTTTACGCACTGATCACATCTGGCTGAAGTCTTATAATGGCACATATTAGGGCAGATATTTATTTACGGCGTCTATACAAGCCAACGATGCAAATGGCTGTACGGAATATAAAAATAATATGTTACAGGAACCAAATTAAACTATACAAATTAATTTGAAACTTATCCTCGGTTTAAACATAAGCTTTCACAGTGTAGATCAGGGGTACTCAACGAGGTGCTTAAAATGTGTTTACTCAGTCTTATATAAGTATTGTGTATATTTTGTTGTATTTTTAATGAGTGAATCGCAATAATTGGTTGGTGCCTACCACCTTCTATGTAAATCTAAAACGTGACCGCGGTGCAACAAGAGTTGGGGGTCCATGTGGTAGATTTTGTGGTTCATGAAAACCTCAATGATACCATCGTACCGTTCCGTTTTGATTCATTAACACACATTCACATAGCATACAGGCAGGCAGACAGACAGACAGACAGAGAAAATTATGTAATACAATATTCACCATTGAGAAATATGGAGTCTCGCGTCTGTGTTCTCACGAGATTACTGTCATTGACCTTCTGTAAAATCAGTGGATCTCGTTCATCGGCGTCTGAGACTGTTGCAGCGAAAACTTTTCCGTCTGAAATGTAAACAAGCAGACAAATGTATTACCGGGAAGACTTTATAATAGTGTATGTATTTTCTGAGTAAAGTAACCACCCGCTTGCATTTTCCCCTCATTTAACGTGACGACGAGCGGACAACAGAGAGACGTGAGCTGGGGAGGCAGGGGTGAAGGACCGAGGGCTGGAAACTTGTTAAGTTCTCATTTATGTTCCGCCACTGCACAAATAAACACAAGAATCTGGACATAAAAAAGATACAGAAGCTTTTATTGAAAACCACAACAGAAAAAAAAAAGACTAAAAGAAAAGTGGTACGGGGATGATAACGATAACAATTGACAAAGGAAGATAAGAGGTTGAAATACTATAGTCTATAGGAGTGTAATATCCAGCTGAGGGACATCAAATGTTAGAGAACTACTTCAGCCAATGTGGAGACGGCATTTGGTCTGGCGTGATCAATCCTCACATATAATCTGTTCCATAAATTAAAAATAGAACAAACAGATATATGTCCCTGTGGGGAAGAAAAGCAACTGGTAGCACAAGGTCTCCAAGAATGCCAGCTCCCACTTTGAGGGAGATTAGAGAAGCCTGGGGCAGACTGTCAACTTTGTAGGGGTAAAAAACAACAACAACAAAAACAACAACAACAACAAAATATATTGCTATACGAGAGCGAACGAAAAAGATGAAGAATGCTGAGATAAAATGGAAGTTAATAACGTAGTCAGATAGGACACACATTAATAACAACAAGCTAATGACGTAGTCAGATAGGACACACATTAATAACAACAAGCTAATAACGTAGTTAGATAGGACACACATTAATAACAACAAGCTAATAACGTAGTCAGATAGGACACACGTTATTAACAACAAGCTAATAACGTAGTTAGATAGGACACACATTAATAACAACAAGCTAATAACGTAGTTAGATAGGACACACATTAATAACAACAAGCTAATTACGTAGTTAGATAGGACACGCATTAATAACAACAAGCTAATAACGTAGTCAGCTTGGACACACATTAATAACAACAAGCTAATAGCATAGTTAGATAGGACACGCATTAATAACAACAAGCTTATAGCGTAGTTAGATAGGACACACATTAATAACAACAAGCTAATAGCATAGTTAGATAGGACCCACATTAATAACAACAAGCTAATAGCATAGTTAGATAGGACACACATTAATAACAACAAGATAATAGCATAGTTAGATAGGACACGCATTAATAACAACAAGCTAATAGCATAGTTAGATAGGACACGCATTAATAACAACAAGCTAATAGCATAGTTAGATAGGACACACATTAATAACAACAAGCTAATAACGTAGTTAGATAGGACACACATTAATAACAACAAGCTAATAGCATAGTTAGATAGGACACACATTAATAACAACAAGCTAATAGCATAGTTAGATAGGACACACATTAATAACAACAAGCTAATAACGTAGTTAGATAGGACACACATTAATAACAACAAGCTAATAACGTAGTTAGATATGACACACAATAATAAGCTTATAGCCTTACAAGGCAGTCTTTGTTCTGGAATACCTAGAGTAAGAAATATAAAGGGAGATAAAAACGCATGGAAACGAGAACTGGAGACAGACATGACACAGACAGACATGACACAGACAGACATTGTAAGGATGGCACAGGAGACGAATGGTTGGCATGATCTTGTTGAGAACTTGTGGCCCGGGGGGAGCTGTATGGTATATTGATTTATTGAATGTATTTACCGCAACAAAACTGACAGACCTAGAGATATATGTTCTAATGTACTTGATACATCTTTCAAATTCGCCCACAATCGTCTGCATAAAAAGCGGCAGTGCTTACACTGCTATAACGAATGCACAGGCTTCCAGCGGTGCAGGTGAGTGCATGTTGTGTGTGAGAACATGAACAGGTGCATGCGTTTTTTAAGTCTACACACACAGAGAAATCAGTAGCCAGCATCGCATACACCTTTTTTCTGTATTATCAACAAGTCCACCCAAAAGGTTAATAATGTTTGCTTAAGCACACAGCTCAACGGCAACTCTGCACTTCTATATAAATTAAAATGAGAGATTCTATTATCCAACGCCTTGGGAGGAAATATTTCTAGTGGACAAAGTAAAACACACAAGAAATACAAAACATCAGTACAGTGGCGTAACTACAATGTAAGGGGCCCTGGGTACAAATTAAGCGGGTCCTCCTTTTGTAATGGGCCCAACAACTATGCACGGCGTATCTGTATCAAAAATGTAACTACTTAGATCATCATCATCATGAGTACCCATTAGCTTCCCAAGTGAGCACATGCCTTCAACAAATTAGTTCATGTCTTCCTGCCCTGTACCATCCGTTCAAGATCTCCCCACGTGACTTCTTTATCCGTGTCATTGTCTGCAGAATTCGGAACTTGCTATGACGTTTAAATACACGAACAAAGGACATTTAAAAAGATACATATAAAAGCGAGGGCCCTTTACGACCACTGCTTTATAGGGCTATTCGGGGCTGGGGTCACCGGGACCACTCGGTGCTGGGGCCCCTGAGACATGCCAGGTCCACGAGGGCGGTAGTTACGCCACTGCAGCTCTATCAATTAACCCAGTATTCAACCAACTGAAAAGAAAAAAAAAACGGCCGCAAACATCGCTAAGACGCGCTAGCGCAAATTTTCTTCAAGACACAAAAGAAATGATAAGAACAAGAAACACATCTAGAGCATCTCACACATAAGTCGTTCAACGTGTTCTTGTTTGTACTTACTACGTGCCAACACTAATTTATTAAAGTTCCTCATATTGTCGTGCTCGCAAGGACAAGACACAAGCTAAGATAGTCATTCAAGGCTCAGTGTATACCTGATTCTCAGCCGCTCCTTCTGCAAATCTGTGTAGGACAAAGGTCAAAGGAGGTGTGGGGATGAGCATAAACACGCAATAGGTTGGCTTTTATGACAGATTGGGGTGACAGATTTCACTGAACTTACGCAGAAGCCGGGATACGGGGTCTTGCATTCACCGGCAGAAAGAAAGAAGTATTTTATTGAATAACGACACATTGTCCACGTAATCCTCAAACCTTTTTTTCTACAGGTTATCGAAGAACTGCTCGACGAAGCGTTTTGTCGCAGCATTATTTACGCGTATAAGAAGAGGTGGCCTGTTGAATATCTTCCAACAGGTAAACTTGCTTTCCTCGTTTCCACTCCAGTGCTCCAGAAAATACAACACAAGCTCGAGGATGCATTCAACCACAGACTTGTAACGCTGGTTCTTCTCTTGAAGAGCCAATAGAAAAGAAAACAAAAATGTATATTTTAATGCACGGTCCTAAACGAAACAAACAATTAAGGCTGAAAATAATAATATTCGAGCCGTTTCGCTAGACTGGCTTAGCACAAGAGCAAAACTACACAGACTTTTTGCAACAGTGATCTTATAACAATGATCTAGTCGAAGCTTAGGTCGTGTCCTGGCTTTAGTGGTTTGTGCTTCTCCTTATAGGTCTGATGTGCTGAATATGCATAGATGTGTTGTTTTTTTATTTTTTATTTGTACAAGGTGTACCAGAAGTAGCTATGTTATTAAGCCTTGCAGACCAATGCCAACGGAGTTAGCAAGGTACTGTTCCACATAGCTAACAACACTAGAGAGGGGGGGGGAAATTAATCTGAACTTTCAGCTTCGTGCTTCAAACCACACTACGGCCTTTTTTCTGGGGGAGAGGGAGAGAAGATATGTGGTGGCAGTCAGAGTTCTGTATTTGAAAGTTTTGATATCCGGAATACATTGAAAGTATACTTTAACGCGCCTCCTGCACAATAAACATTTTAAAAATCGGTTGGTAGGCCGAAACCTTTGAGATTTGTAATTGTTTGTACGGATGGTATCAGTGCAGGGTCATCAACGTGGAACTAACAGACTGGACCTGACAAGTACCATCGGAACAATAAGTGAAGAGAAGACGATCGCTTTGAATAGGGCATACGGTGAGAAGACCTGATGATGCCATTACAATACAGCCTCGTTATGGAATGCCCAGGGTAAGAGAAAGAGAGGGATACCTTAAGACGTGGAGAAGAAAGCTGGTGAGAGACTTCCAGAGATTTAATAAGACAGGTAGAACTTATACGGATGGTACATGACAGGTGAGTCTGGCGTGATATAACTGAAGGCATATGCTCCAATGGGGGCTAAAGATGTAGACGATGGTGATGAATGCACGGAATACATTTAACAACTAATAAAACGGTCTTAAAAGTTCCTCAGATTAAGTCAAATCTTCAGGATGTTCTGTAATTTCCCTCCATTTAATCCCTATTGGTATTGCAGCTTTTCCCCCCCTCCCAGGAATGGAAGCGTCTTATATTCTAATAAGTCACGAGCTGTTCCTCCCACGTGTTTTCATAACTCTCGTAACATTCTCTAGTCAGACAGCTTCATACAAACAAACAAAAAATGAAAAAAAAAAACATGTTGCTTTTATTCACAGCGTACGAAAGCTCATTTTAACATTCTGTCGCCAGAAGGAAAAGAAATTTTTTTAAAAGTACATACTCAGTTTTTGTTACGTATGGCTGAAAGAGCAACTAAAGCTAGTATCACAGGTAAACATATAAGGAGGGGAAACCTGAAGCCTGTAAACAGTAAATAAATAAACAAACAAAGTATCACAGGTGGCTGAAGGTTTGGCAGGTAAAGGGTATGGGGCTTAGTTTTAGGTAGAAGGTGAAAGCGCCCGGCCACTGGCTGAACCTGGGTAGGCTCACCTCAAAATTGTGGAAAAAGATTACGCAACTAGGGCTGTCGGTACGGAATTACTTATCCGTGGTGAGTTAGGGCTGAAGTCAGTGATCGGTAACTAGGGGTAAATTACCCCGGCGGGGGTTATTTCGAAATTTCTAGGAATAAATATAAACAGCAACAAATGTTAGTTTATGTCAATATGAGCACACTTTTAAAATGGATTATTTGTACTGAATTGCATATCTAGATAGAAACCAATACTTGAAGGACTTCTTCTTCTTTGATCCTTAGCCGCCGACCGTCAAAGCAGTCAGTGGCCATTACGCCTGGTGGAGTCTTGTAGGGCAACAACAAATTGATTCCACTTTGCTCGGTCGGCGGCCATCCTTCGTACAGTGCCCCAACTCTGGTTCATTCTTTGCATCTCAGCCTCCACAGTCCTCCGCCAAGTTGTTTTTGGTCGGCCTCTCTTTCGTTTTCCTTCAGGGGTCCATAGCATAGCTGTTCTTGTGATGGCATCGGGGTCTCTTCTGAGGACATGGGGAACCCAGCTCCAGCGTCTGCCAGCTATGATGGTGTGCATATCCTCTTGCTTGCTCCGAGTAAGCAGATCTTGGTTGGTGATTGTTAAATGCTGTTTCTATATATATATATATATATATACGGTTGAATGGTGTATAGATATGAAGATGTATTGCTCCTTGTTCACACTGACATCAACTATTTACAGGACCACAGTGTTAAGAGGTATGGTGGTCTGTGGAAGCTCCAATGTTAAAGACTTGTTGTTGGTCCCAGCGTTGCTCGTCAGAGTGGTTGTTAGGAAATAGGAATATCAACTCGACCTACGCAGTGGTGTGTAGACATAGAGTGAGAGTATAATACGCGAATGATGAAAGAGTTCGAAGAGTTGATAAATGTTCTTTTTCTCACTCATGTATGGCTGGAAGTCATCGACGCCAACTGCTGTGTACTTTTTGTTACAGTTTAATTGGACGTACACATTCGACAGCACGGATACAGTGACAAATCACAGGTTGGCATAATACATCATGGTACAATTGATAAATGGTCTTGCAATGATACATGGGCACTCGTTGCATAATAGCACAATGGAATGTCAGTAGACAAGCACTCAGTATTGCCCATATATATATCATCTGAGTTTACTAACAAAGCACGTCAGTCTATAAACAATATTCAAGATGGCTTCTAGACCTAACCTCGTCTAGCGAAGATTCCTTTAAATAATGTTCAGCACATATTTTTCATGTAATCATATTGAACCGCTAGTAATGGGTTCTCATCTGTAGCAGTGATCTCTGGACTCATCAAGCGATAGTACGGGGCATCCCTTTTCTCTTCTTGAAAGTCACAAAATATTTGGATACAAGATGGCTGCTGTCGTCAGCTGTCACTCACTTTAGGATACAAACTGGAATCTGTATCAAAGTTAATCCTACATTAAATGTTCTCATTGCTCTGTAGATTCTATCATGATGCAATGGACTTCAACATACAATATGGTGCTGCTAGAAATGAATGACATCTTCATCTAGTTAAATATTCCCTCAGACGTACAAATCGTGCGTCTGCTTATCGAAAACGATGGCTTCGTAAGAGAGTTCATAAGAAGTGCTTTTGTTACCTTGGTATCAGAAATATGATTCTGCCATTCCTTGGCAATAAGAATAAACACAGGGGTAAAGCATACACGATAGGTCTAGACGACTATCACTTTCCCCTACACATATATCGATCACTTTTTCCGGCGACAAGCCGATACAGAAAACACGACAGCCCCCCATCATCAGGGCGAAGCCAAAACACACCTCTCTAGCCACACATCTGCTGAACAGCCTTTGACCTTTCTAGCGACAAAGAACATATAGTTCGACTTAGATATGTAAAGATATACAGATATAAGACAGACTCGTCCTACCTAGACAAACACTACACATAAATTCAGGCCACAGATACACTGAAGCAAGAACAATCCATTTCTACCCAAACAAAGAATAAATCGCAGTAAAACTGGATTCGTCCGCGGAGTTCGATCTGAGACTCCTTTCAAGGGGAAGTAACTCAATATTGACTTTTCCTTAAGCAAAAAAGTTTCTATTTTGTTTACAAAATATTTGCGAACATAACAAGCATACAAATGTATTATATTGCAGGATATCAAAGAGTGCACGTAACAGTGATGATATTCGGCCAAAAGATTGGGAGAATTGTTCTTAGGCATGTTGTGTGAAAAGAGGACAATTTCGACATTTCCTTCTCTGTAACTCTCCAGCTCTCTGCGACATAGAAAAGCACAGAAAGCACACAGCTCTGATATAATCTTAATTTTGTGCTTGTGCTGTACTGAAAGGACTTCCAGATGTTGTTTAGACTAAAAAAGGCTGTTCTTGCTTTGTTCATTCTGTTGTTAATGTCTTTGCTTGCTCCGCCGTCTGGTGTTACTATGCATCCTAGGTATGTGAAGGCATCTGTCGTTGATGTAAATGTGCTAGCAGTGCAATGTCATCTGCATATTCCAGATCTTCCAATGTAGAAAATGTAGTCCATCTTATTCCTCTTGGATTGCCCTCTGTTGTCTGGCGCATCACCCAGTCTATGACTGTTAAAAATAGAGTGGTTGATAAGGGGCATCCCTGTCGTACTCCTGTCTTCACTTCAAAGGTTAGGTTGCTCTGCCCAATGCTGCACTTAAAGTTGGCATAAAGGCTTTTTATGATTGACACTACGCAGATTGGAATTCCATAAGCCCTCAGTATTTTCCATAAACTGTCCCTATGTATACTGTCAAAAGCCTTTTAAAAATCAACGAAATTAATGTACAACTGTCTTTGCCATTCTGAGCACTGCTCTATAATGTTCCTGAGGGTAAATATATGATCTACACATCTTCTGTTCTTTCTAAATCCTGCTTGTTCTTTCCTCAGTTTGTCGTCTACCGCTTTTGAGATTCTCTGTATAATTATCCTGCCTAGTATTTTGCTGGGAACTGAGAGAAGAGTTATTCCTCTCCAATTATTGCAGTCTGCAAGATCTCCCTTCTTGGGCAATTTGACAATTATTCCTTTTCTCCACTCTGTTGGTGTTGTCCCTGTTTTCCAGACTTGTGCAAATAGTGGTTCTAATAGTTCTGCTGCTAGCTCTGGGTCTGTCTTAAACAGTTCTGCATTTCAGTTATCATGACCAGGAGCTTTTCCATTCTTTAACCCTTTGATTGCTGTGATGATTTCTTCTTTTCGTGGGATGTCTGTATTAACATCTAGACATTGGCGGTTCCAGGGGGTTGTCATTGGGGGTGCTGCACTGTTCATTCATTTAAAATACTATACTTAACACTCACAAACTGCGACCACCACGTGAAATATCAACCCAGACACAAATGATTAGTGTCTTATCTCATCTAAAATCTGTCAAGAAGTTCTGAAAAGTTATTTTAAAAGTTTACTGCAACTAGGAGTAATCATTGTCAGTCGTAGCAGCTTCCCGAGTCTCAAACAGGTTACACAGACATGTATGCTGCTATTTCTCGTGTTTAAAATTTTCATTGTAACTTCCCTTTAATTTGCTCATTGCACTTGAGCTGTGCTCAGCGGCAGCTCCAGTTAAAAAATTCAAACCAATCGTAGTTCGCCTCTAGCTGTGTGTATGACAAGCATTCGCTTATAAGAGGTCAAGGTCACTTGAGCTGTAATCGTTTGCAGCGCTTCCCCCAAAACGGTGTTGGATAATTTTTTTTTTTTTTTTTTTTTTTTTTTGTAGTTAACCCTTCCGGTGTAACCTCAATTTTTTGGTCTGTCCGGATTATGTATTATAATGTAGTAGAGACAGTATGCAGTCCTTTTTTTACAGGGGGTGCTGCAGCTCAACAGCTCATTAAAGAAAGCCGCCACTGCATCTAGATCATTTTCAGCCTCAGGAACATTCAATTGTGTCTCTGGTGGTTCCTTATTCAGAGTTTCTCTGAAATGCTCTGCCAATCTTGTTTCCTGTCCCTCTACTGTTGTGATGAGATTTCCTTGCTTATCTCTTACTAATGTAATATTGTTTGCACCTCGTTTTCCACTGATGATTTTAGTTATTTTGTATACTGTGCTTTGTTCATTTCTCAGTGCTGCCTCTTCTGCCTGTCTTGCAAGGTCATCCAGAAATGTCATTTTGTTAGCACGGGTTTGACGTTTAACTTCCTTGTCCAGCTGACTGTACTGTTCACTATATATTGCCTTTAATCTGGGAGACTTAGCTTCTGTTTTCTTTCTTTTCATTTCCTTTCTCTTCACTATGGTGTTTAGCGTATCTGGTGTTATCCAGTCTTGGCTCTTTCTTTCCTGGAATCCCAAGCATGACTTGCTGCTTTCCTTGTATATTGTTGAGATGGTGTTGAATCTCTGGTCAACATCATCGGTCTCTGTTCTTTCCTGGCTTTTGATAATCTCATATCTTCTCTTTATGTCGACCGCGAAAGCTTTTCTGGTGAGGGGATCCTTCAGTTTCGTGATGTTGTATCTTTTCTGTTTGACTGCAACTGGTCCAGCAGCTCTGAGTTTCACTTTCAGTCTCGCTACTACTAGGTGATGATCACTTTCCACATCTGCGCCTTTTCTTACTTTCACGTCTTGTAGTGCATGTCTCCATCTGCCATTGATCATTATGTGATCTATCTGGTTTCTGTCTCGTCCGTTTGGTGATTCCCATGTTAACTTGTGCACTTCCTTGTGTGGAAAAAGTGTTCCTCCAATGACCAGGTTGTTAATACTGCAGAAGCTTATTAATTTGTCCCCATTCTCATTTGCTGTTCCACTGCCGCATTTCCCCATTACTCTTTCGTTATAATTATTGTGTGCTCCCACTTTCGCATTTAGGTCTCCAATTACTATAATGAGATCGTACCTGGGTGTAGTTTCCATTTCTTTTTGTACCTGTTGATAGATCTCGTCCTTGATCTCTTCACCGCTGTCAACTAATTCAAACCAAAAAAAAATATTTTTGAACGGATGTTGTAACTTTCCTGTAAAACTACTAAAAATTAACCCAGACAACAGTAAGAGTTTTTTTTATATAACGTAAAGAAGAAAATTCGAACATGACATGAGTTTTGTAAGGGCACAAAATACATTAATAACTGCATGGAAAATCTAAGACTGCGTGCAAAAATTCATGTCCATACAACAAACAGTTTTGGAGATAATTGACGCTTTCTGTGGGCACGAATTTCCGAACGGACTATAGTAAAGACCTTTCCATTCCTTTCTTCAGGATAATGGCTACACCTTCGTTGTGCTGACCATCCTCTCTGCCAGAATAAAGTACTGTTTCCCCTGTAGCTGTTTTTATTCTCCCCCTACCTGTCCATCTGCTCTCGCTTATTCCCAGGATATGTATCTTGTAGTTCCTCATCTCTGCTGTGATTTGTCTCAGCTTTCCTGCCTCATTCATAGTTCTGGCGTTCCAAAAACCAATTCTGGTTTCGTGTTTTGCGGTCGGGGCATCCGTTTTCATGCCAGTGGCTTCCTTTCGGCTTTCACAACTGTCAGTCATACGAGCCTGAGACTCCGGATGTCCGTCCCGCAGCAAAGCTTTTCCATTTATTGTTGTTTCCGTAACGTGCGATTTTTTTACATAGACAGGGGTGTCGGCCCTGTGCTAAAACCCCCAACCTGGAGGACCAGAGTACCAGCTTTTGTCTGACCCCTACCCACGCAGACCAGTCCAGCTTCGTTGACCCTACCAGGAGTAAATCTCCCACTGGCATAGCTCTGGGGATTTTCAGGGTACACAAGCTGCCATACCGCTACAAGGTATAGGTACCATTGATTGCAGACTTGAAGGACACACGAAGGTTATTTTCCTCTATTTCCCCTCCTTAGGTAGGATATGAGAAAATGAGGACTGCAGTAAGACTCTCTCTCTCTCTCTCTCTCTCTCTCTCTTCTCTTCCATCCTCAATAATTTTTGATATTTTTCTTCGTCTTATATTTTTCCCTCGCTCAGTTTTCCAGTCAGTATTTTTTCTTCGTTTTCATACTTTACATTTTCTCCCTACTTCCTGTAGTGGCGGCTGCCATTTTGGTCTAGCCATGTGATCCAAATCTGGGGAGTTTTTCGCTTTTACGTTTTCTAATTAGTTTTAACTTTCTTTCCTTTATGTTTTTCTTTATCTGTTCCTGACGAAGACCTTGTAGCTGCAACATAAGTCCTAGTAAAACGTATTACCTTTTGTCCCCCACCCTACCGCCTTAAGTAGCAGGATTCCACCATCAGCTGATCTGCTTGCAGAAAAAAAAAAAAAAAAAAAAGAAATGAAAAAGCACTCACTGCTTCATGAAGGAACTTAACGTTCATTACCATTCTGCACTCTGTGTATCATATCATCATCATCATCATCATCAAGACTGTGCGAAAAGAGCAGAAGAGAGGAGAAATTATCAACAAAACAGGACTTAAAGAACCGAACCGTCCTAAGCTTAAACAAATAATGTCAGACATACTTCCACCATTACATCATTGTAGTGATTGCAAAACTACCACCAGGACAGGTCTGTTATCGCAAATGCCACCCTAGGCGAAGATATGAACCCCAACCACCCCCCCCCCTCCCCCTCCACTCTTTTTGTCCCCGCACTAAAGAAAGAAAGACAGACAGCACACATGACTATGTAAAGAAGTAATAGTAACAGCCACTCAGAGATGTGAACCTGCTCCATCCAGTTGACGCGATAGCGTCGCAGAAAGAAATCATCGTGTCTAAGACGTGATTGAACTGTATTCTTACCAGGACGTGTCCAGAATATAATTTTAGAAAATAACTTTGGCCTTAATTTTCGAGCGTTAACCATAAAATGTCAACAGTACGGGTGGCATTTATTTGTTCTTTCACAGACTGATTTTTGTCTTCAAGGGGATGGTTGCCACGGAGGCTTTTGACATTCCAAAACCCAGGACAATGCTAATCTCCCGTTTGACCTTACGCGAACTACTAGAGGGGTATGGCTAATGGGTGACGAAATTTGACACTAACCGGAACGCAGATCCAACCTTCTGGCGAAGTGTTTTTATGCTAGCAGGTGGTACAGTAGTCCAAGGTCTGCTGGTGGTCTTCTGCAGTCACGTGAAGACATCTGAACATTTTAGCTAACTAAATTTACTTAAAATCAGTTTTGTTTTAAAGGTTTATTGTAAACTAGAAAGTAGCCCGTCAAAACTGACGGTAAAGAATTATGATGTGCGATGGCATCATTTCTCCAGCATTCAGTTTGTTTCCATTTCCCTTCACCGAGATCGTATGCCCGTCTACACACAGACACTTGGACACTACAGTTAACACATACACACTTATAAACACCTCATGACTGAATTTTTTTTTAAAGTAGGCTACCGCTGCCGAGAATTGAACGCAGAATGTTTGCCTGGATGGCACCCATCCTAACCACTAAGCCAACGACGAGCCTCGGTATATATGGTTTATTTTACGCTTAACTAAACATCCCGCAGTTAGCGAAGCGTGTCGTTTGATAGCTAGCGGACATATATATCAGTTCTATGTATCTAATATTGAACAATTTTTGAACAATAAAAGTCACAGTAAACGTGTTCTTAAAAGGCTATTTATAGCAGTCAAAACACATGAAACTTTTAGTTACTTTAATTTAAAGTAATCCTCTTTTTTTTTGTGGATCTGACATGTAGATATTTTATTTGTATTTTGTTGTAAATGTAGATGTCTTATTTATATTGTGTTGTAAGTGTAGATGTCTTATTTATATTTTGTTGTAAATGTAGATGTCTTATTTCTATTTTGTTGTAAATGTAGATGTCTTATTTATATTGTGTTGTAAATGTAGATGTCTTATTTATTTTTTGTTGTAAATGTAGATGTCTTATTTATATTTTGTTGTAAATGTGGATGTCTTATTTATATTTTGTTGTAAATGTAGATGTCTTATTCATATTTTGTTGTAAATGTAGATGTCTTATTTTTATTTTATTGTACAGTTAAATACAAAGGTATTTGTTTTCTACCTTTCACAAAATGTACTGGCACTTGCTAACAACAACAAAAGTGTGACCCTGACATTTTTTTTTTTCTTCCACTTGTGTAAATGGCTCTGACAGAATTTAACGAGAACTGTACTAAAAACAAAGCTTGTTCGTGGTCCAGGTTTTACTCAACCCTTAAGGCCCAATAACTTGTAATATTTTACAATAAATTAAATACTTTGTTCATGGTTTCAAGACAACGATTGTTTTTAGAATTTGCCTTCTACTTAAAACATGTACTTTGTACCGCTGTTAGATAATAGCAAATACCGAGAAAAGAACAAAAGGTAAAAAATTAAATGTTGCAGAAAGATCATCGCAGCAATTTGTGTGGCTCGTATAAAAAACGAAACAACACATAGATCACAAAGAAGTGAAATATGACCATATGTAGACCTCCTCATAACAATAAATAGACAGAAGCTGATAGGGTATGGCGACATATCAAGATGGCAAGATTATCCTTCACGGCACAGCAATGGACACAAGAAGATGGCGCAGGCAGAAATAAAGAAATAAACTGGCAACATAAAAAAGTTAGTTGCTTATCCTTTACAGGACGTGGCAATCAACCCCAGCTTTTATTGGCTGTTTGTGATTTTTCTAGGCAATTTTTTTCATTCAGTAGTTTGCCATAGCTTTCTGAACGGTACGGCGCTTATACCATTGTTAAAAATCCACACAAAGCGATCTGCTACCAAACCGCCTGCAGCAGGTTTCGAACCTGGTATATCTGGATTATGAAACTGCGTTCATATCCATTAGGCCACAGACGCCGACGGCAACATAAAAGAAAGAAAAACTACCCGTATCGCGGAATTAAACAGACTAAGAGGCCAGGAGTTTTATCAAGCACAGATACAGGAGCAAGTGGGAAGCAGAACATCCAGGCCACAATAAAAATGATGCGTGTTACCAGCTCAGCAGAAGTGGACAAGTGGTAATCTTCAGACTTCGCACAGGTCACAACAGATTGGGATACCGTCTATTCAACAAGTTAAAGATAGGAACTACTGATGTGGCATCGACTGCTGAACATCTACTTCAAAGGTGCCCAACATAAGAGGAACAGAGAAAGCGCATATGGCCATCATCAGTACCATTCCTGGAAGAACTCTACGAAGATGTCAACAGCCTGAAACTGACCACTGCTTTCTTTGAGCATATTCAAGTTGATGTCTGAGGGTGAACGAAGAAGAAGAAGCAGGAGAAGAAACAGACTAACAAACAAACAGACTAACAAACAAACAGACTAACAAACAAACAGACTAACAAACAATAGACAAAAGTGGAGAATACTACTTGTAAAGTGCTCATTGTTTGCGTTGCACCACTGGCCAGGTGTTATGAGACACGTCCAGTCAAGTTGAGCAGAAGGACCATGCCAGAATGGAATAATACATCGTAAGCGACATCGGCGATGTTCTTCTACGGCTTGTATCATTTTTACGTTAAAATACAACTATTTTACTTAGTTCTCCCTTTCTTTCCCTTTTCTTTTCGTTACTTTGTCCCCGAAGAAGGCATTGTAGTCGTAACGTTCACAATTTTCTTTTACCTTTGTCCTAGCAAGACATTTCGCCTATTTGTGTTTACCCCGCCATTATGGAACAAGGAAGACATGAAAAATGTGAGTAGAAACGACAACAACTAGGCCCCCACTTACGGCCGCATATAACGCTTTCTAAGCAGTCTTATACCCTATACTGCCTTCGCATATACTAAGTCTCAGCTTCATGACGATGGGTGGCCAGTTCTATTTTTCGCTGCCTTTACTTTCGCCTAACTTAGAGCAGTCAGGTACCCATTTTTACAGATAAGCAGACTAGAGCGTGACATCTCACTTCGAACCCGGTCCCTTTTGCCTCGAGAAGTGGGCACTGTAACCATCCTGCCATTCCTACGCTTGACACTTACTGTGCACTGAAAAACATGCACAGTCCCTACTCATATAATCGTAGACTGTTCAAATACATTATGAGTGCGGATTATATGCCGCCCTAAGGGATTATGTTTCGAATTATTATTATCTAATACACTGTATGGAGGGTCTGATGATCTAGTTTTTCATTTTAATATACCTTACTTCTTAATTGTAATCAGATACTGTAATGTATGCTTTTATACTACTTATAATGTTGCATCGCCTCTGAACTAATACCTTAAGTATGCTGGAGAATGTCTGGATACCTAGCAATAAAAGATGAGTAAGAGGAAGGGATAAATGCAAGACGGGCCTATATGCATGATTCTCATCTTTCAGTCAATACCCTTTACCTCCCTAAGGAGCATAGGTCATAAAACTGGATCTCGTGTAGTGGAGGCGTCAACAATTCACTCCCTGTGGCAGTATCTGCTTGGGACTCAAAGTTGCTCACCTGTGGGAACATTTTTCGCATGCGCTGACAACACATGAAGTCCCAGCTATTTCAGCAGATTTCCAAATTGTCACGAGTTCTTATTATATGCCACCATTATCTGATTACGTTTCTAATTATGTCTTATTTACTGTATGAATTGTTTTGATTGTGTTTGTTAGTTTTTTTTTTTTTTTTTTTTTTTTTTTTAAAGGTATTAATTTTTGTTAATCTATTTTAATTAATAATTCCCCCACCCCCTTAAATTTGATTATGTCTGGATGTTACAAATGTATGTTATTATTTTACCTCGATAATTTTGTACGCTTAAATAATGCTAAAAATACATGTGCTATTGAAAGGATACGGTATGTAAGATGACAGAGAGAAGAAGGGCAGAATGTAAGACAGGCCTGCGTGCCCAATTCTTAATCCTTTGAAAATATAGTTTGTTCGTTCGTTCGTTATCTATCTATCTATCTATCTATCTATCTATCTATCTATCTATCTATCTATCTATCTATCTATCTATCTATCTATCTATCTATCTATCTATCTATCTATCTGTCTATCTATTTATCTATCTATCTATCTATCTATCTATCTATCTATCTATCTATCTATCTATCTATCTATCTATCTTTATTTATTTTAAAAACATACTTTAATTATGATGATTATTGCAAATGTTTGATGTTATATTACTTTTATAATGATAAATGTCTTAATAATGCTTAAAGTAAATGTGAGGATGAAAGGATACAGTATACATGATGAGAGAGAGAGGAAGGGCAGAATGTCAGACGGGCCTGCGTGCCCAATTCTTAACCCTTTGAAAATAAAGTTCGTTCGTTCGTTCGTTCGTTCGTTCTTAAACTGTGTACCAATAGCAAGGAGTGAAACCATAGTATGCAGTAGTGATGGTGATAAAGTAGGAAAGAGTATAGTACAACAAAATACAATTAACAAAAACAAACAGAAAAAGCCGAAATGAAAGCGTAAACTAAAAGTTAGAGATAACATCATCTACTTCATCATCACCCTTCAGCTTCCCAAGAAGCATAGGCCTCCAACAAACACAAACATAGGCCTTCAACAAACACAAACATAGGCCTTCAACAAACACAAACGTAGGTCTTCAACAAACACAAACATAGGCCTTCAACAAGCACAAACATAGACCTTCAACAAACACAAACATAGACCTTCAACAAACACAAACATAGACCTTCAACAAACACAAACATAGACCTTCAACAAACACAAACATAGACCTCTTGTCACGTATCCTCAGCTCAAGTCTTCCTCGCCGTTTTCATGTCGGTCTCCAGTTGTCTTCCCCATGGGCTTTGTGGTCTACTTCTACTTCTATTACCCTGGGAGCTGCAGAACAAGGACTACCTTGTAATGTCATCAACCAAGCTCATATGTCATCAACCAAGCTCATATGTCATCAACCAAGCTCATATGTCATCAACCAAGCTCATATGTCATCAACCAAGCTCATATGTCATCAACCAAGCTCATATGTCATCAACCAAGCTCATATGTCATCAACCAAGCTCATATGTCATCAACCAAGCTCATATGTCATCAACCAAGCTCATATAGATTTTGTTGTCATCTTTTCTTTCATAATTCCTGTCTTACCGGGGCCCAAAAGAAGAGGAATGGAATAGTAACACTGTAAGACACCACGCATGGTGTAAAAAGCGACAATGAGGGTTGGGCATGAGACTGACTACACCAACCAGTAGAAACTGCAACTCATAAAAACAACTAGCAAAGGTAACATTTCCAGGAAATATAACCATTTTCGACAGAAACGGTGAACAAGTTAAATGACAAATCTCAATAATACACGGTATGCACATTGAAGGGAAGAGATAATTACAAAGAATAATTACTAAAGTAATAATACTCATAATAATAAGACAGCTCATAATGACCTAGTCCACCATGTTTAGACCTGGCTCATATCATTCACTCTAACCACCTCACGTGGAGGAGACATTTGATTAACAACAAGGTCAAGGTCAGAACTGAAAGCTCGGGGATCACCAAATGACAATTAAAAGACCAGTTTTATTACTGCAGGTCACGCGACACTGACAACCAGGTGAAAATGGTACAGGTAGTCCTATATCAGATATTGCCGTAGAGGAGTGAAGTGTCTGAGACTTCATTCTACTATGTTCTGCTTTATGAGGTGGGGGGTGACTAGTTCCCTTCCTCGTTGCTTTTGCCTACCCTAACTCAAGAGCAGAGTCAGGTACCCATTCACCGAAGGGTTAACTCGAGCGTGACGCTTACCAGGTTTTGATCCTGGACCCCGATAATTTTGCCGCAAAAAGGCCAGCGCTCTAACTACTCAGCCAATCGGATGCTTACAACCAGGTTACAAACACAGGTATGTAGATCGTCCAACAGTCGAAATAACTTCATTGTCAGTATAAAGCTTAGATCACTACAGCTCTCAACTCTGATCTTCTATATACAAGACGGTGTTGTTTAACTTGCGCTGATGAGCTTCTCACTCTTTAGCAGCCAATACCAGGTTGAAGACTCCTTGGTATTATCTACACTGTAGATCTAAGCTTTTCCTGTGGCTTTTTTACCATTCTGAAACATGTTGAGTTAAAGTCATGAGTTCCAGTCTCCCTAGCTTACTTAGCATTTAAAGGATTATCACATATGGTCCCAAGCTAGAAGGAAAAAGGCGCTGCCATACTGGGGAAGGGGAGTCGCCAAATATGCAGAGCTGGGCTCTTCCAAGGAATTGTCAGGTCATGCACAAAGCTCTTCGTGTCTATCATGGGTCCATAGTGAGATTATCCTGCATGCAGCCAAAAAGCCAGAGTTACATCTGGGGCTCAAGTGACTCCTCCAAGCTTAGTGTGCAATGCTGGGTTCTCGACAAGTTTAACTACAGGGGGAATCACTGTAAGTGTTTGGATGATTGTCATCTTAGATCCTTAGTCGCCGACCGTCAAAGCAGTCAGTGGTCATCACGCCTAGTGGCGTCTTTCTTCTTTGATCCTTAGCCGCCGAAGGATGATTGTCTATGAGGGAGTAATTAGCCTCACAAACAGAGGTTTATTTCCACATATGCATACTATAGCATTATGCTTAGCTTGTGGTCATATAAGAATGACTCCAGATATGCCTCCATGCATGTATTCAAGATAAAGACAATACATGTAGAGGCACCTAGATTTAGATAACAATCAGCAACTCATCGTGTCTTAGTCCCACACAAAAACCGGTTCCTTATATAAACATGACCTAAACTAAAATGTGAACTACACTAGACCACACAAGTCAAAGTAGCAGACTTGAGTATAGGCCTATTTAATGTCGTGGTGACATCTATGCAACTTGTCTATGCTTAAGTATTAGATCTTATCTATCTATGGCTAAATCCCGGGACATTCGCATTGTTGCATTTGTTTTGATCTTTTGTCCCTGTACGTAATATCCTCCAGCTGTAAATGGGTACCTGACTCTGCTCTACAGTTAATGAGGGCAAAGGCAGAGAGGAAGAGAACTGGTCATCCACACGTGCAAAGCTGAGACCCAGAAATAATGAATTAATCTATCACTTTAATCCTCTATGGCAGTATCTCTTATATACCAGTCCCCTTCCTCTGCGCCTTTGCCTTCCCTAAAGATCAGTCAGGTACCCATTTACAGCTGGATAGACTGAAGCGTAATGCTACCATGTCTCGAACCTGGAACCATGTTACTTTGCCTCGAAAGGCAAGCGTTATGAGAGCTGTACATCTATAAATATCTCACAGACATGAGGGTCAAGGTCACAGAGACGTCGTAAATGCATTGTATCTCTAGATAATAATATCAAGTTATTTCCTCTAATGCCTCAGGCTAGCAAACTCATTATTTAAAAGAAGCTACAACAGTAATCACCACCATAAAAATACATGAATGACTGGTGCAGGCTGTAAATGTTATTTTAAAAGCCATAAAGGATCACATAAAAAACATCACCGCCTGTTTTGTCTCCGGGGGACGGGTGGCCCTCTGAGAAAGCAAAGAAACAACAATCTCATCGTCCTCATCAAGCATGTCGTAAAGGTAAGGTTGTTACTATGAGCCAGCAACTATATCATGTAAATACAAACTACTTTAAAAAAAAACAATGTAAGAGCAGATTAAATGTTTTAGAGCAGACTTATTGCATACGGACCAACAGCAATGGTGGCTAACGTAACAGAAATCCATTTCTAAAAGCCATAGAAGATATCGCAGCATATATTTCTAAAAGCCATAGAAGATATCGCAGCATATATTTCTAAAAGCCATAGAAGATATCGCAGCATATATTTCTAAAAGCCATAGAAGATATCGCAGCATATATTTCTAAAAGCCATAGAAGATATCGCAGCATATATTTCTAAAAACCATAGAAGATATCGCAGCATATATTTCTAAAAGCCATAGAAGATATCGCAGCATATATTTCTAAAAGCCATAGAAGATATCGCAGCATATATTTCTAAAAGCCATAGATATATGCTGCGATATCTTCTAAAAGCCATAGAAGATATCGCAGCATATATTTCTAAAAGCCATAGAAGATATCGCAGCATATATTTCTAAAAGCCATAGAAGATATCGCAGCATATATTTCTAAAAGCCATAGAAGATATCGCAGCATATATTTCTGAAAGCCATAAAGAATTACACAAAGACCAGCACACTATTAAAGCAAAACCATAAATGTTATCTGAAATTAAAAAAAATTTAATATCCAGAATAACAATGTGGTGTTATATCTTAAAATATGTAAATTTGAGAGTTTCAGCTTGAACCAACAATCATCAATTGTATTTCACACTGAGTGTCTACATAAACCACAATTTTTCTTGTGTGAAAAATTCAAGACACGTCCCAGTGTTTCAGTGTCACATTTAAAGGATTAATTCCAGCAAGTTACACATGACCAAGGGGTCGCCTTGTATCGCGTCATCTTGGGCTAGGCAGATGGCAAGAATGGTCTGCTGGCTTGGCGTGTACAAAATCGTTTTCGTGGGATAAGCAAACAAGATGATTAAGTTTGATTCCCCAAAGCCGAGCTTCTAAAAGCCACGCCATTTTCGTAAAGTCCACGGAAGACTCATTAGAAAAGTAAAGATATTCCAAGCTCGTTATATATATTTGCTTCTTGTATCATTTTACAGAGCAGACATTTTTCGACAAGATTGTGTTCTATATTTAGAGAAGGCGGGGAAACTGAAAGTGGATATACATTTTCAGGTTAAATATTTGAATTGTGAGATCTTTCCCAAAAGATAAGTGGTAAACTGAGAAAGTCACTGACGTGCTGAGAAAAGTGGCAGAGAAATCGCCATATTTATCGTTTTTTATTTGGAAGGTGCGGAGACAAAAAAGAACATCAGCTCACCGAACAAATTAGAAACTATATGTGGCAGTATTACATTTCTAAAACATTTATTTATAATTACTGTGCAGTGAGCAGCGCCCCGCGTATTCCCTAACGGTCTTTAAAGAAGCAGTGTTAATGTTAGTGTTAATCAGAATCGACGTCATTGCACTCCGGGCAAACCCATAGGTGCTCAGCCTCCCTCAGAAAATGTCGAAGGGTATGAATGCTAATTGTTCCTGTTGCGCACTGGTTGTATACACGCCGGTAGCGTCCTCTCTGGTCTTACGTTTGATGCCAAATTCCAGCAGTCTTAGCCTTGATGATTCATCGATTACAGTGTCATTCCCTAACAGGCGATCGTGAATTGCCTTCAGTATTTCTCTCTTATCCATGTTCAATTCACCATCTATGGGTGCTCTTGAAGCTAGTCTGTCAGCTCTTTCATTGCCACGTACCCCGGCATGACCAGGACAGTAGATCCATATCAGTTCTTGAAGATTCGATGCTTCTATGGAGGTTTTCCATTCATGTCGGAGCCATCCATTTTGGACCTTTCGAAGCATGGATTGTTAGTCTCATACAATAACCGCCTTTGTTAATAAAGTCTCAGACAGCCATCTTAAGGCAGCAGTAACTGCCTCAACCTCGATTCTCATGCTGGAGGTTGTTATCATGTAAGCCCCGCTATGTTCAGCGACGGTTCTGCCCTTTACTCTAGCAGAGAAGCCCCACCCTGATTTATTACCACGGATTACTGACCCATCAGTGTACACAATGTCATCATCATCCCCAGCATTATCATTTATAAGCTCATCAATTTCCAGCTCTGCTCTCCCACTGGCCCAAGTTCTGCACTCTCTACCAAGGCTAATGATGACTTGCTAGTAGTTCATCCAGCTCTCATCTGACTTAGTCCACTCTTCTCCCTTGAATATATTTTCAACTGGGGTCACCTGTCTAATAGTCTCCTCTGCCTGCGCCATCCATGACATCCCCCTCTTTATTCTTGCTCCGTTGATGTCAGCAATGTTCCCATGCAGGAGATGCCTCTTGTGAAAGAAAAGAACTATTGCTTCTTCAGTGACTAATACATGTGGCCGTCAGCCTCATCGTGTAAAACACATTGCTACAGACACCACAGCTGCTTCCTACAAAAGGACCAGGTACAGTCGTGGCTGCATGTTACATAAACAGCCAAAATGTCATATAATGAATGAACAACGTTGACTTCTATACATGTTCAAATTCTTTATCAACTCTCTATTTCTATTTATCTGCTTATTATTCAGTTTCTCTTTCTATGACCATCTCAGAATTCGCCTCTCTTTCTATCTCTCGTTTTATATCTCTCTACACGTGCTGAAATTACACAAAAGATGTGTGCGCAAGTAGGTTAGTGAAAAGTTTTATTATGGAACTAATACATCATAGTCCTACGTTACGATCACAAGTCTCTGTCAGGGGTGAGAAGAACAATAACAGTAGTAAAAAAAGGAAACAGTCATCGATTCTTTTCATTCCTTGTGAAAAATTGGACTGCAATTATTGCTTGCCACCTACTTCTATTATGGGTGGTCTTTTTTTCAGCTCTACCCATGAGATTAACGTTGCGACAGCTTCCCCCTCAACCTTTCTTCTTGCAAGCACACAAAACAAACACAAAAGAGAAGATTTAACTTAATTGGAAATTGGTCAAATGGTAACTTACCAACATATATGGCCGTGGAGTTGTGGTTGGGGTTGAATGGACTGATTCCTGTACCAACTTCATAATCCATTCTGGTCATTTTAAACTCTCCATTTTGCTGATGGCATGAAAGACAGAGAAAGGTAAGAATACGAAGACATGAACTAACATTATTTAAAAGGTGTCAAGTTTCACATGGTAAACACTTATTCATTTATTATCCTTCAACTAACCAACTTACTAATATCACGTTCTCATGTCCCGTGCCATCAGCGCAATGTCTTTCTGACGGTATTGTCTCCCCTGCTTTGCAGTAGTGGTCCAACGGTGGCCAAAACTCAAGAGTATCTAATATGGGCTTCAAATGTAATTACCTTCGCACAAGATTACTCTTGGCAGAGATGTAAATGGAAAGGTAATGACACTTCTATTACAAAGGGAGTCTTCACAAGATATTCAGATAAGCGAAAACAATGCTGCTTTGGCTGAGCACGTTAATTCTAGAATCTGCCGACAACTTTTGTGAAGGAATTAAGCACTTATTAATTGCAGCCCCCACCCCTGATTTACTCAGTGGAATTCTTATTATTCTGGTATAGCTCTGTTTAGAGTGTGTGTAGTAATTTGACTGAGACAAACATGCAGTAACTTTAAAATGATTAAATCGAAGTTAAATTTGTAACATTACAAATAACAAAATTTAATAATCACTTTAGGTTTTAACAGTTGGAAAATAAATTGAACAGTTTCGAAGAAAAGTTTCATCATTGATTTATAGTAGAAATGATGGAAAAAATTCACTTTGGCAGCGTATATTTTTCACTTAGCTTCCAATAGTAGTTTCTGCTCCCGCTGATGGGTTCTGTTTACACTGCTCTCGCTCGTCGCTGGTTAACGTTCCTAGAACATCAAGGAATAACGGCTGGTCCTGCGTCTGTCTATAAGACACTCTTATGATGGCGTCTCGCACAACGTCAGTCCACTTCTATCTTCACTTGGTTCCAGAGATAGTATTTTCTGCTGCTACCACCAATAACTGTGGTAATAGAATAGAGACAAACGCTCTTCTGGGTATGGCATTTTCCGACACAAAGTTATGTGCCCCCCTTCTTCTATTCTACCATCCCATTTATCTCAAAATTTACCCTCGATGATAATTAAATTTAATCCCTCGGGATAAAACTTTCTTTAAATTTAAATAGAATAGCTTTAGCTTTACATTACATTTAAATGAAAAGGTTAATAATACAGATAGAGTCTGTTTACATTTACCTCTCTACTGATTGAAAAGTGTTCACAATATAAATTGAATATGTTTTCATTTATGTTTACACTGATTTTAAAAGTTTGAAACTTTCATTAATTTTAAAATGAATATGTTCACATATACATTTACATTGGTTTAAAGCTTGGAAATTTAGAATAATTTTAAAGTGAATATATGTTTATATGGACATTTACACTGCTTTGAAAATGTAAGTATTTATATTTAAAATGTACATCATTTCTTTTATCTTTTCCTCCATGCTCCATATGGAACCTGTGACTACTTTCTGCTTTTAGTTCTAATTAAGACACTTGCAATAAAGCAATCACCAGCCCGTGCAGTGGTGGTTCATGAATAATCATTCTATACACTGAGGTTGCCATCCTCAAATGACTTGGACATCCACGAGCGATTTTCACATTTTAAAATTCACATGACAAAATACATATATATGTTAATTCACATGTTAGTAATAAAAATATATAATGTAACATGACAACTTACGCCAATCCTGGCTCACGTAATTTTTGCTCAGATGAATAACAGAGACTTGAATCGGCCTCATACACGCGTCTGGGGTGTCGTTAATTTAATAAGTTCCCTCTCTGACTCTGTGTGTGTAGTTTCCTCAGTCCTGGTTTCCTTATTTACTGTGAAAGAGATTTCCTGGGCTATGAAAGTCCGTCCAAAATTCTCCAATAAAAAGTGTCCGGTATGTTAAGAAGGAATTCTGAATTCTAGGCTTCACTCTAGCAAGGTCTGGTATCTTGGCAAGCGATCTTCACAGTGGAATAACATTGAAACGTGTCAGGTTGTATTCCCGGTCTCAATACGCATCTGTTGGTTATGGAGTTAAATAAACGCTCCAATCAAACAGGCGGGTGAGGGTGTGGTACTTTCAAAATATTCCACATGAAATAAGGTGCGTGCAGCAAAAGGTCACGTATTACCATATATGGCAATAAAATATGCGATGCTTTGCGTACAGACTCGCGAACATGTCGAAAACCTCCTATGACAACGTGTGTCACAAGTAACAATTCATTACTTTATCAGAAAGTAATCTCTTATCTGTGTCTGTCCATCAGTTGACTCCCCGTATTCCAAGCTTTGGTGATGCACACACCCGTCTTATCGGTAATTAGGCAGATAGCGCTCGGCAATGTACGTGTTAATCCGTAGCGGCCAAAGTTGGTACAAGGGAATTTTACCAACCTGCCTCTCGTAATATTATCTCTACTTCTCCTTGCAAATGTGAGGTGTTTATCATCCGCAAGGAGTGTCAGATAACAGACAAGACACAATATACTGAAAGTAGTGAAAGAATACTTGAAAATATAAACTATATGCTAGATAGTATAGAAAGAAAGAAGTGCGACAATTGAAAGCACGCAATAAAATCAGTACCACAAATGCACCGATTACTGTCGGAGTGAAAAAGTGATCGAAAGGGGTCGCCCCATTTTGTCACAGTCTTTACACGTCTTCTCCATTCCTTTCATTTATATCTCCAGTTCCCTTGTCCATGTGTTCTTCGGCTTCCCTATACCTTTCGTACCCTGTGGCATTCCAGAACATGGACTATCTTGTAATGCTATCGACAGGTTTTCTCAATATATGCTTTCTACCGCAAGCGTCTACTCTTGTTTTACTGGCACCTGTCTGCTTCTTGTCATCAGTTCTACATTGCTGATCTTGTTAAAACTGCGCGTTATATGGTTCTTGTCACTAGTTCTAAATTGGTGATCTTGTCAAAACTGTACGTTGTCTGGTTCTTGTCATCAGTTCTGAATTGGTGATCTTGTCAAAATTGTACGTTGTCTGGTTTTTGTCATCAGTTCTACATTGGTGATCTTGACACTGTACGTTCAGTAAACAATGTTGTTCTTATTCATCCAGCGGGGGTTAGGGCTCTCTTCCCTTGGGCCCCTTGCCACGTAGTGGTGTCTGCATGTGTTCTCAAGTTCTTCTTTTGCTCCATATACGGGATTATACTTATCTGGCCTCGGAGGAAGGAGCATTTTCCTAACATCATCGAGTTGAAATAAACTTTCAATGTAAATGATGCAACAAAGAGTATCAAGTGAGACGATTACACGATGAGATAAAACTCTAAAGCTGAAACTGCTGAAAATAATAAATATGAATAAACAGACGGCAGAAATAGAGGTGGGATAGACACAGTCATAACGTTCCCTGTTATATAGGGAATGTAATGGCAATGATGATAGGGAGATGTAATGGTAATGATAGGGAGATGTAATGGTAATGATGATAGGGAGATGTAATGGTAATGATGATAGGGAGATGTCATGGTAATTATGTTAGGGAGATGTAATGGTAATGATGATAGGGAGATGAAGTTAGAAAGGTTTATAAAGTAAGAACCACGCCAGTAGAAACCAAAGATGGCTCCCACACAGTGTCGCTTGATTGCTAGGGGCAATGATCGACGCCATGGAAGACAAGGAGGAAAAAGAGACTAGTAAAAGACGTTGTAGCGACGTTTGGGCCTACTCATAAAATCGGATAAGAGATGTACTCAACCGCTGCAGCAATACAGACAGAAAAATTAAATGGGGAGGGAGATAGAAAAAAAAACGTGAGTACTTGTACTGCCATACTTTGTCCCATGTGCCTCCAGAGAGGATAAAGTAGAATATGACCACTCCCCCCTCATGTCTATAAGAAATAGCTACAGATACCACTACTGCACGAGTACTTGAATGCTTTGGTACAGGCTACCAGCAAGTGGGAGCCAGCTCTAGTGGTGTGGCTCCGTGCTTCAAGGAGAGTGAGAAAAGGTAAATGATGCACGTAGCACTTTGACAGAGAACACGTGAGTAATACTTTACTACACATACTTACATCGATGGTGTAGTAGTGACAACGAGGCTGGTAAGCGTAGGTCCCACATATGTAGTACATCTTTTCATTGTCCTTCAGCACCATCACCCTCACGTAGTTGTCGCACTCTTTCTGTTGACAACAAGAACATACAACAGTCAATGCCAGGTCTGTTACAACAGCGTAAGTCAGCTATCTACAGAAAATGTACTTACGATGTATACATATATACAAATGGTACTGCAGATACTGCCGTATAGGAGCGAAATGTTAAAGATTCAATTATACTAGGTCACAGCTTTATGGGTGGACCAGATACTTTACTCGC
This sequence comes from Oreohelix idahoensis, assembly GCA_024509875.1. NCBI lineage: Eukaryota > Metazoa > Mollusca > Gastropoda > Stylommatophora > Oreohelicidae > Oreohelix > Oreohelix idahoensis. The sequence continues at coordinate 167,332 of JAMPIV010006982.1, read as the reverse complement.
TGTCTTCGCCGTCCTTAACCCAAGAGCAGAGTTAGGTACCCATTTACAGTTTGGTGGTCTGGAGCATGACACTACAAGATTTTGAACCCGGTAACGTTGTCACGAGAATAAATAGCTCTAAACACTCCATTAATTGACGCTCGTTAACTTATATTTAAGAAATTGTGTATTTGTGCTGTCTAATATTCTATGTTAAATGCCAATTATTCTACGTTAAATGCCCATATTCTACATTAAATGCCAATTATTTTACGTTAAATGTCAATTATTCTATGTTAAATGTTATTATTCTATATTAAATGCCCATTGTTCTACGTTAAATGACCATTATCCAACGTTAAATGTCAATTATTCTACGTTAAATGCCAATTATTCTACGCTGAATGTCAATTATTCTACGCTAAATGCCCACTGGTCAACGCTAAATGCCCACTGGTCAACGCTAAATGCCCACTGGTCAACGTTAAATGCCAATTATCCTACATTAAATGTCAATTATTCTACGTTAAATGCCCATTATTCTCCGTTAAATGTCCATTATTCCACGTTACATAACGATTATTCTACATGGAATACCCATTTATCTACGTTACTGCCCATTATTCTACGTTTATTGAATAGTATCCTCCGTGAATAGTCCATTACTGAACGTGAATTGCCCAGTATTCTTGTCGTGGTTTTATAATAAATGTAACACATACTGAGTTGTGACGAAATATTCTCATACTGAAATATTCTTATTCTGAAATATTCTTATTCTGAAATATTCTCATACTGAAAGATTCTCATACTGAAGGATTCTCATTCTGAAAGATTCTCATTCTGAAGACTCGAGATGACTATTCTGTCTTCGCACTAAATATTAGTCTAAAGCGCTGATCACTGCTTTTTCTGTCCCTACATGTGTAGAATCGCAGTTAGAATGCTCCATACCTATTTTCATATCAACACTTTTGTACCAATGCCGGGGCAATGAAGGTGTACACCTTTACTTCGAAATTCAGGTTTTACATTCTACAAACGTTACACCTTCACTTCAAAACTGAGACTTTACCTTCTACAACCAGTACGTCTTTACTTTGAAATTCGGGTTTTACCTTCTACAACCAGTACGTCTTTACTTCGAAATTCATGAGAAGATGATGATGATGATAGGAAACTCTTTACAGAGCGATACAACAGGAAGCAATCTGATCATCAGAAGAAGTCCCCCCGTCCGACAAGTGTTTCGGCCCTATATACTCCTTTACACTCTAAGGGGGGCGGGCCCACTTGGGTCATGACTCCCAAGCGTCTCAGCTTCCTGTTGTCTTGCATCGAAAATGAACCCATTTCACTTATGGTAGCAACTTTAAATTCCACAACTCCGCCAGCCGTGGAGGCAATTGTGAAAGTAACAAAGAGAAGACAAATTATTCCGTTCGTTCCGTCGCCCACACTGAGACACCAGCGCGAAGTCAACGAGTCGCCACTGCGCGTTCCCCACTGGACTTTTGATACTGACACCCCTTATAGTATACACCGCTTGTCGCCTCTGAGTTGCAGCCCGTTCACTAGTCCACCACAAACCTCAGCGTATTGTGGACTTAGAAAAATTCCTGGTGTTTTCTGTACCGCAGCGTTTATTGTTACGATCTCCATTCCCCATTGCGGTTGTTCCACAGCCAGCCTGATGCCTTTTCGGCAGTTTCACTAAGCCTCTTCAGGGCCCTTGTTCTCGACTGTCCCCTCAGCCCCAACAGTTTCAATAGATCATACACTGATGCAGCCACAAGCCCTCTTGCGCCCACTTCAACAGCCATGACCCTTGCAGTGAACCCATCGTGTCTCAGATCCGCGGCCAGATCACTATACTTGGCCGCTTTGAACGAATGTTGCTCATCTAATCTGGATTCAAATGGCACGGTCAGTTCAATCAGTATGACCTGAAGCGTTGCTGCAGAATGAAGCACTATATCTGGCCGTCTCCGAGATTTTCGGATACTCTCTGGATATGCCCCTCGTCCAGGTAGGTCTACCGCCATCTCCCAATCATTTGCACAATCAAGAAGAGATGGTAAACTGCTACCAGGTTTATTCGGTTTGGGGTGTGCTGACTTTCCTGCCCTCAGAAAGTATGTGTTTGCGGTGTCTGGCCGGACTTTGCTATTCGCCTTCATTCTTGCCAGATCTATTGTCGCAGCAAGCTCATTTAGCACTTTGTTATGGCGCCAAGTGTATCGCCCTTGCCCTAATGACACCTTACACGCTGAGAGCACGTGTTCAAGTGTCTGCCTCCCCTGGCACAGTGGGCACTGCTCATCATCCGACTTTCCCCATTTCACAAGGTTGGTGGCCGATGGCAGCAGGTCATACAGTGATCTGACAACGAAGCTGAGCCTAAGAGGTGCCATATGCCATATATCATTCCATGTCAAGGACCTCTGCAGGGCTCCTTCCCATGTAGTCCATTGGCCTTGTTGGACCTGCTGCACTGCTTTTTGCAACCTCTTATCATTCTCAGCTTCTCGTATCTCCTGAACTACCATGTCTCTGCGCTCCCTGCTTGATGTCTTGGACCACCAGCGGATGTCTCCATGACCAAATCCCCGTCTATTCGTTTGTGTGTATCCGATTACCTCCCTCAGTTTGAGTGACTCTTGGGCAGCATCAACAGCTTCTTCCACTTTCCACTTCCTTCCCGTTTTCAGTGTGGGCTGAATGGACTTAACCACGTCATCAGCTGACTCGCGTAGCATCATTGCAAGCCTTGCCTTTCCAACTTTGTACTCTTCAACAACTGACTTGAAAGGAAGCAGAAGTTTTGACTTTTTGCAGTACAGTGCTACATCTGACAGACCTGGTGGTACTCCTAGCCATTTTCTCATGAACTTGTTGACCAGTACATCTTCAATTCAATATCTATGTTTACCGTCTACAACCAGTAGGTCTACATCTTCATTTCAAAATTCAGGTTGTACCATCTACAACAAGTGCGTCTTTGGTGTAAAAATCAGGGTTTATCTTCTACAACCAGTACACATTCACTTCAATATTTAGCTTCTACCTTTTACACCCAGCCTGGCCTTCCCACATGTTACCGGCTAATACAAATGTGTGAGTCTTTTCTGGTCAAACACTTAAGTCTTCTGTTTTTAAGCTTTTATAACCCTGACATTTTGCATTTACAACCCTTGAGTTTTGGCGTTTACAACTCGTGAGTGTTCATATAAAACCATTTTCTCACTCTTATAGCATTCTTTAGAACGATTAGAACTGACATCTCTTCTGTTATGCAATATTACAACAGTGAAGCGACTACGGATTGTTTAAAGTTCCACGTGATGGTATAATATTTATAAAATATTATAGTTTCCATTGAACTTTATTAAAATGTGCCTGTAGCAATGTAATGCTGGGGAGGTTAAGGTGTTATTTTAAAAGGTTAAGTGTTAACAGCGTGAGGTCAAGCTATGTAAGACCCTGAGTGTAATAGTTGAAATTTTGTGATGAATTCTCAGGGGACTTAACGCTACCTCCCGAGATCTCACGCTGTGCTGTATTTTCCTTAACTAATTCAAAGTTTAAATGGCAGGATGTCTAGGGGATGAAAGTGTAATAATGAATGAATGAATGTAAACAACCACCAAGTTAACTCAATGAAATTAACAAGGCAGGGGTTAAAGTTAAACTATTATTTTACAATTTTAATTTCCTGTCCCTCCAAATCTTTTGGTGCAGGAATGTTTAAAACTTAAATCTGAAATTTGATCTTTGTACACAATTTATTATACAAAATAATGGAAATGTCCATCAATCTTAATACTAAAATGTTCCAAGATTTCTCTTCCCTGCTACACAATAATGAAGTATGAATAGTCTCTAGTTGGAAAGACTGGTTGTCACATCATCTCATAAATACATTGTCTGTTACTGGTGGAGAATAAATTATTTTGAATTGACATGTGGCCCACTAATGAATCTTATCTTTGATTCCGTGGACAATCAGGTAACTTGTTCGAGGTAATTGAACACTTCTACACCAAAGTGCTCTCTGGAGTCAGTTGAAAACAATCAGTCTTGATATAGGAACAACCAGCAGGTTGCCTCACACTATGTCACTCCAGGTTCTGACACACTTGTTACTTTGGGATGGAACCCTGCGAACAATAGGAACAATCTTCCTAAGCACTCTCATCATTTATCTCCACCTCTAATTATTTTACATTATCAAACATGTATCTTGATCAGATTAAAGAGCTAACCAAATGAGCTACAGTCTTTAATTTTATATTAACCATTTCATATTCAGGGGTTATCTTCTTTTCTCCATATGGTTACAACGCCCCTGTCATTTAAAATCTTTAATATATTCAGCTGGGATACTTTCTTTTCTTTTCTTTGGTCAATTAATAAGTTCAATTTCTTTGATAGGACATCTTATTTATGTTCTCAAGATTTAATTTAATATTGTTTTCTGCCAGCAACTTTCTGGTCTTACAGTAATAACAGTGCATAATAATATTCAACTCAATTTGGACTCTTATTGGCTCCATAATAGACTTTTGGCATGTCTTTTGCCCCTTGGATATTGCAACACAAAGTTTTTATGTAGGGCCCTTATCTGGGTTTGCCTCTACATACATAAGAATATAAATATACATCAATAAAATGGTTCCTCTTACCGCAAATTCAATGAAATATTTCACAAATTAAGGTTACTGGCTGTAAATGGGTACAGGTTCGATGACTGCTGTTCCCGCCTGCAAAGGCAATCGTTCACAAATTGCTCTGCTTAACCTCTCTCAATGGAAATAGTTTACAAGTGGTTTATCTCTCTGTACCATCTTTAGTGAAGGAAAAATATAATTTTCAAATTACAAGTTAGGCGTGATTTTATCACTTTAACTACTATCTCGGCTCCTCTCTCCTTGTATTGTCAAGACGGGCGATTCTGGACTAAAGCCAACTCGCTTTCTAAGAAAACGACGCAACGCGTGGCTAGTCCCTTGGCGGGGTAAGCGGGGTAGAGATGTTTTTTTATTCAAATACTTCGTCGCTGTGATACCATACAAGTAGCGTAGTTATTTATAGATTTTGGACATTTGCCCTCTCCTCCTTTCCACTACCTCTTTGCCTCCGTCTCTATACTCTTCTAACTAAACGATGCCTTTTGCTGCATGTCAAGTCGGTCTAACGTTATCTTTAAATAATAGGCGGAGCTACGAAAAAGCTTGTAATTAAATGGAAAGGGGGTATCATTCGCATGTCGCCAATATTTTCAATTCCAGCGCTTATACTGTCAATAGTGCTGGCTTTGCCCCTATAGAATTAGTGTGTCCAATTTTAAAAATACATTAGTAGCATTCTATATATATATAGGCTAATAGTTTATACATGATTTGAGCGGATGTTCAAACTGACTTTATCACAGTGCCCCATTCAACAATATAGCATGTTCCACTAATTTAAATTGTAGTATTTTCAATCCGACAAATATGGGACACTATGAGCAAGGGATCCAGATCTCCAAGACGACCTCGAGTTAAGGACAACATTAATCTCTGAAGGGTCGAGGACTAGATTGGAACCAGGCCAGGAGAGAGACAGTCGATATGATACTATGGCGTTCTCTGGCAAACCTCTATACCCAAAGGTAAAAGTGGAAAACGAGGTGCAAACAATATTACATTAGTAAGAGATAAGCAAGGAAATGTCATCACCACAGCACAGGGACAGGAAACAAGATGGGCAGAGCTTTTCAGAGAAACTCTGAACAAGGAACCACCAGAGACTCAGTTGAATGTTACTGAGGCTGAAAATGATCTAGATGTTAATACAGACATTCCACGAAAGGAAGAAATCATAATGGCAATCAAAGGGTTAAAGAATGGAAAAGCTCATGGCCACGATAACTTAAATGCAGAGCTATTTAAGACAGACCCTGAGTTAGCGGCAGAACTATTAGAACCACTATTTGCACAAGTCTGGAAAACAGGGACAACACCAACGGAATGGAACAAAGGAATAATTGTCAAATTGCCCAAGAAGGGCGACCTTGCAGATTGCAACAATAGGAGAGGAATCATTCTTCTCTCAGTTCCCAGCAAAATACTAGGCAGGATAATTATACAGAGAATTTCAAAAGCAGTAGACCACAAACTGAGGAAAAAACAAGCAGGATTTAGAAAGAACAGAAGATGTGCAGATCATATATTTACCCTCAGGAATATTATAGAGCAGTGCTCAGAATGGCAGAGACAGCTGTACATTAATTTCGATGATTTTGAAAAGGCTTTTGACAGTATACATAGGGACAGTCTTTGGAAAATACTGAGGGCTTATGGAATTCCAAGCTGCATAGAGTCCACCATAAAAAGCCTCTATGCCAACTGTACATGTAGTGCTGGGCAGAGCAACCTAACTTTTGAGGTGAAGACAGGAGTACGACAGGGATGCCCCTTATCAACCACTTTATTTTTAACAGTCATAGACTGGGTGATGCGTCAGACAACAGAAGGCAGTCCAAGAGGAATAAGATGGACTACGTTTTCTACAATGGAAGATCTGGAATATGAAGATGACATTGCAATACTCGCACATTCTCATCAACACATCCAGGGAAAAACGGATAGATTTAATAAGTGGAGCCAGAAGGTGGGTTTGAACATCAATCTAAAGAAGACAGAGGGCATGACACTCAATGTAAGCAACACTGAGCCCATAAAAGTAAGGAATCCGAAACTGGAACAGACAGACACCTTCAAATACCTAGGATGCATTGTAACACCAGACGGCGGAGCGAGCAAAGACATCAGTAACATAATTAACAAAGCAATAACAGCCTTTGTTAATCTAAACAACATCTGGAAGTCCTCTCAGTACAGCACAAACACAAAATTAAGATTATATGAGAGCTGTGTACTTTCTGTGCTTCTCAATGGTGCGGAATGCTGGAAAGTAACAGAGAAAGAAATGATGAAATTGTCCTCTTTCCACACAATCTGCCTAAGAAAAATTGTCCGATCTTTTGGCCGAATACCATCACCAACCAAGAACTGCTTACTCGGAGCAACCAAGAGGACATGCACGCCATAATAACTGGCAGACGCTGGAGTTGGGTTGGCCGTGTCCTCAGAAGAGACTCCGATGCCATCACAAGAACAGCTATGCTATGGACCCCGGAAGGAAAATGAAAGAGAAGCAAACCAAAAATAACTTGGCGGAGATCTGTGGAGGCTGAGATGCAAAGACTGAATCAGAGCTGGGGCACTGTACGAAGGATGGCTGCTGACCGAGCAGGCTGGAAGCAGTTTGTTGCCGCCCTACAAGACGCCACCAGATGTGATGGCCACTGACTGCTTTGACGGTCGGTGGCTAAGGATCACAGAAGAAGAAGATGAGCCAGGGATCCAGATCTCCAGGTCGACCCCGAGTTCGCTGGAAGGACAACATTAGACAATCTCTGAAGGGTGGAGGACTAGATTTGAACCAAGCCAGGATAGAGACAGTCGATATGATACTATGGCGTTCTCTCTGGCAAACCTCTATACCCCAAGGTAAACGAGGAACAACAATATAAATAAGTAAGTATTGTCAGTACACATTTCTCGAAAAAAATTCCACGAAGCAATTGTCACTTTTCAATTTCTTTACAATATATCTTTAAAGCAGTGTACCACTGAACTAGACTACTAAATAGACTGAGATAGAGCGAAACATGCAACTGCAGTATTTGTGGATCAGTTTAAAAAAAAAAAAAAACTCATGGAGTAGACAAGAACTAGCTATTAAATTTTTTTTAGAGAAGACTGTTGAATGCAAGGACAACAATAGCATATTGTTAGAGCTTCGTACAACAAAGGTTTCAGTACAGTAATAACAACACAAGCACGTTTGTGGTTAGCACATGAGTGCCACAGGGATGTGTTTTATTACCCCTACTGTTTCACGTAGAGGTGGAAGAAGAGGTGAAAAGAAGACGCTAGCGTATGACAGGGCCCACATTAAGAAAATCAGTTGATAGCATTACAAGGTTTAAACATCAGGCGAACTAGGAGGTTGCCAAAAGCAAGAAAATCTTGGTGGGGGCAGCAAAATCGACTAAACTAAACAAATAGAAATAATAAAACAAACACGTCGCATTTCCGAGGAAAACCAATGTTATTTCCCGTCACCCTTCTACGCCGATGTAAATTTGTGCATGTTTCGTACACAAAGTACTTGGGATGCGCCAAATGAACCTTTTGCTAATGGCGTCAAATGAGCCTAGTATCGGCCCAGCAAGACATCCCCTGTTCTAGAATCCCCATGATACAAAGACTCGAGGGATATCTAGACACACTTTCACAAGACATCCCCTGTTCTAGAATCCCCATGATACAAAGACTCGAGGGATATCTAGACAGACATTGACAAGACATCCCCTGTTCTAGAATCCCCATGATACAAAGACTCGAGGGATATCTAGACAGACATTGACAAGACATCCCCTGTTCTAGAATCCCCATGATACAAAGACTCCAGGGATATCTAGACAGACATTGACAAGACATCCCCTGTTCTAGAATCCCCATGATACAAAGACTCGAGGGATATCTAGACACACATTGACAAGACATCCCCTGTTCTAGAATCCCCATGATACAAAGACTTCAGGGATATCTAGACACACATTGGCAAGACTCCAGGGATATCTAGACAGACATTGACAAGACTCCAGGGATATCTAGACACACACTGACAAGACTCCAGGGATATCTAGACAGACATTGACAAGACTCCAGGGATATCTAGACACACATTGACAAGACTCCAGGGATATCTAGACAGACATTGACAAGACTCCAGGGATATCTAGACAGACATTGACAAGACTCCAGGGATATCTAGACAGACATTGACAAGACTCCAGGGATATCTAGACATACATTGACAAGACTCCAGGGATATCTAGACAGACATTGACAAGACTCCAGGGATATCTAAACAGACATTGACAAGACTCCAGGGATATCTAGACAGACATTGACAAGACTCCAGGGATATCTAGACAGACATTGACAAGACTCCAAGGATATCTAGACAGACATTGACAAGACTCCAGGGATATCTAGACAGACATTGACAAGACTCCAGGGATATCTAGATAGACATTGACAAGACTCCAGGGATATCTAGACAGACATTGACAAGACTCCAGGGATATCTAGACAGACATTGACAAGACTCCAGGGATATCTAGACAGACATTGACAAGACTCCAGGGATATCTAGACAGACATTGACAAGACTCCAGGGATATCTAGACAGACATTGACAAGACTCTAGGGATATCTAGACAGACATTGACAAGACTCCAGGGATATCTAGACAGACATTGACAAGACTCCAGGGATATCTAGACAGACATTGACAAGACTCCAGGGATATCTAGACAGACATTGACAAGACATCCCCTGTTCTAGAATCCCCATTGACAAGACTCCAGGGATATCTAGACAGACATTGACAAGACTCCAGGGATATCTAGACAGACATTGACAAGACTCCAGGGATATCTAGACACACATTGACAAGACTCCAGGGATATCTAGACAGACATTGACAAGACTCCAGGGATATCTAGACAGACATTGACAAGACTCCAGGGATATCTAGACAGACATTGACAAGACTCCAGGGATATCTAGACACACATTGACAAGACTCCAGGGATATCTAGACAGACATTGACAAGACAACTGGACACAGACAATAAATTGATATAGAAGACATGGAAAGACGCTGTACGGGTGGCACAGAATAAAAAGGTTGACGTCACCACCACGTGACCTGTCATGCTATAGACCCCCCAGAAGCAAGACGAAAGAGTGGACGACCACAGCAACATGGCGGAGAACTATGGAAGCAGGGATGAAAAGCATGAACCAGAGTTGAGGAACCACACGAAGGTGACCGCCGACCGAGTAAATTGGATACAGTCTGTTGCTACCCTATAAGACGCCACCAGGCGTGAGGGTCACTAATTCTTTTCGTCAGTCAGCGGCCAATGACCACAGAAGAATAAGACCTGTGCTATACCATGTTACCATTTTTCAGCATAATTTTTTATATATACCCACCCTACACTGGAAGCTGAAAAGTACTGATGACGATGATGATGTGCAACGTCAGTATGATTACAAAATAACTCGAAGGAACGAACTTTATTTTCAAACGGTTTAGAATTAGGCACGCTGGCCCGTCTAACATTCTGCCCTTCCTTTCTCTCGTCTTCCACACTGAATCCATTTATTCTCACATGTAAATATTACTTAAATAATAAAATAACAAAATAAAATACAATAAAATAAAATCCCAATATTGTAACAGTACAATAACAGTTACATACATTTACAGTACCTTATCATAATTAATACTAAACAGGACAAAATTATCTTTAAAACCTACATATGATGTTATATAATTATTTAGGAACATAACTAAATTATGGTGGCATATAATCGGTACTCATGATGTATTTGAAAAGTCTGTGATTGAATGAATATGGACTAAGCGTGTTTTTTAGGTCGTGCAGATGAGCAGCAGAAAAAGCTAAACTTTTCTTGAATAAGTCGAGCCTAGGCTTGGGCATGTGTAATTTGTTTAAGTGTGTGCTGCGTCTTCCATTGTATTTGATAATAGGCCACAGATACGTTGGAGCATTCTGTGATAGGATTTTGTGAATAAATTTGGCTTTGTTGAAGAGAAAGCGCTTTCTTAGTGGTAATATGTTAAGATATGTAAATGGGTGTACACATTGTGTGAGGTTTTTGTCTAAAACTAGGCGCACTGCACGTTTTTGTAATGAATAGAGTCTTTTAGTGTTGGACATGGAGCAGCCATCCCAAATTGTGGAACAATAGTCTAGGTGTGTTTGTATTTGGGATGTATACAACATTCTCGTGTCTCCTCATCTAGGAAATGTATGATTTTAGCTAACTGGTAAACGTTTTGTGCAGTTATTTTGGTCAGTGCTTGTAAATGCGAATTCCAACTTAAGTGTTGGTCAATAATTAGTCCCAGTTTTTTATTTTCATTTATATTTTCAATCAGTGAGGTACCAATATAGAGTTGAAGTGTTGTTTTCTGTGAGTTTTGTAATTTGTGTCTAGTTGATATTATCATACATTTTGTTTTAATTATATTTATTTGTATGCGATTTTCGTTGCTCCCCTTAATAAGATTGTCTGTTTCGCTTTGTAATAATATTTCTAGTGTGTTGCAACTTTTATCACTAGTGTAAATGGTACAGTCATCGACAAATAGGTGGCAGGATGAGTGCTTGATGTGTAGTGGAAGGTCATTTAAGTAAATGGAAAAAAAGTAGAGGACTGAGAATAGAGCCTTGAGGAACGCCAGTGTCAATAGTAGTTGGGCTTGACAAGGAGTTATTGTAAAACACTACTTGCTGTCTGTCGACATGATCTTTTCTCTCCGCCAGCTTCAGGAAAAATCAAGAGAGCAGAAAATGCCTTTATATCTCTCCTTTATACACCTCACAAAAGCATTTGACCTGGTTAGTAGGGATGGACTCTTCAAAATCCTCCTGAAAATAGGCTGCCATTCTAAATTGCTGGAAATGATAAAGTCCTTCCATGACGACATGAGGGGAACAGTCCAATATGCTGGAAGCACATCACAGCCCTTTGACATACGAAGTGGCGTTAAACAAGGCTGTGTTCTGGCTCCGACCCTCTTCGGGATCTTCTTTGCCTTACTCTTGAAACATGCATTCAGAGATGCAACTGAAGGAATATGTCTTCACACTAGGTCAGATGGCCGTCTGTTTAATCTTTCAAGGCTGAAGGCAAAAACCAAAATCAGAAGGGTCACTATAAGAGACATGTTGTTTGCTGATGACGCTGCAGTCATCACTCAAAGCCAACAGGAGATTCAGAGCGTGATGAATCGCTTCCCCCAAGCATGCAAGGACTTTGGCCTCACAATAAGTCTAAAGAAAACGAATGTGCTGAGTCAGGATGTCGGTACTGCACCAGTTATCACTATCGATAACTATGAATTGGCAGTGGTGCACCACTTCACATACCTGGGGTCTACCATCAATGACAAACTCTCACTGGACACAGAAATTGACAGCCGCATTGGCAAAGCTGCAGCTACCTTTGCCCGCCTCACATCGCGTGTTTGGGGAAACTCCAAACTCACAACGAAGACCAAAGCTGTGGTATATAACGCCTGCGTCACCAGCACACTCCTATATGGCAGCAAGACCTGGACAACCCATGCTAAGCAAGAAAGAAGGCTCAATACCTTCCATTTACGGTGTCTCCGCCACATCCTCGACATCTCGTGGAAAGATAAAGTGACAAATGTCGAGGTGTTGTCATGTGCTGGTCTTCAAAGCATGTATACACTACTTAGACAGCGCAGACTACGCTGGCTTGGCCATGTCCGGCGCATGGAAGATGGTCGCATCCCGAAAGATATCTTCTACGGGCAACTAGCAGATGGCAAAAGAACAGTTGGGGACCGCAGCTGAGGTTCAAAGATGTGTGCAAGAGAGATATGAGGGCACTGGACATGGATCCAGCAACATGGGAGGATGAAGCTGCCGATCGCACCAAGTGGCGATGCTGTTTACGGCGCCAACTCAGATTGGGCGAAAAGAAGCTCACACAACAAGCAGAAAAAGAGGAGAAAAAGTCGAAAGGAGCACCAGGAAAATAACCAGCTGAAGGCTGTCACCTCAGGGGCGCATTCCCATAGTCAGTTATGACTGAAGGGGCTATTATTACTTGCTGTCTGTCGGACAAGAATGGTTTAAATAATGTCACTAGTTTAAAGTTAACTTTCATTGTATCTAACTTTCTTATTAAAACAGCGTGATCTAACATATCAAATGCTTTTCTAAAGTCTACAGAGATTGCTCCACATGTGTTATCGTTATTGATGTTTAGGTGCAAGTTGTCTATCATCTTAGTTAGAGCTGTGTGGCATGAATGCTTTTGTCTAAACCTTGACTGAGTGTCAGTTAGCAAGTCGCTGCTAACTAGGTACTGTAGTATTGTTTTATGTATGTGCTTTTCCAGTGGTTTAGATAGCGATGATATCAGAGAAATTGGTCTATAGTTGCCGAGGTTACTGGTATCTGATGAACCAGGATTCAAGAGGGGATATACTTTGGCGATCTTAAAGGCCGAAGGAAAATAACTCTTAGCGATACACTGATTATACATATAAGTTAATGAATCACTGATAGCTGGTGCAGCATAACGCAGTATTCGATTGCTAATTCCGTCAAGCCCTGATAAGTTATTATCTTTAAGGCCAAGATGATAGTTATACACTTCATTAACTGTCATAAAAGGAATATCAGGTGGACCTGAGTTTGTACAATTGTCCTCACAGAATGCTGAAAGTTTGTCTAAGTCACTAGGGGAATGTGGTATTGTGTATTTCAGACTGTTTATTTCTGCTTGATAGTGATTGCTGAAGTCTGTGCAAGTAATTGAAGTGTTGGAAGATAATGAGTCTGATGCATTACGTTTTTTCGCTAAGGTGTTAATTGCCTTCCATATTTTCTTACTATTTGATTTGTTCTGAACCAGAAGCAGATCCCAAATTAAACACCATAAACGGATTACTGGTTGCAGGTGACCAACGCCCACTTGGCACAGGTAGAATTGACAGTTAAATAGGATGTCGGCAGGCTAACTCAAGGACATGATTCCACTGATCTAACATTGGCACATATTTTCCACGCAGATAAAGTGAGAACCGATATAGCAATATAATCATCCCAACCTGATGGTGTCAGTGTCAAATGTGGTTATTTTTTAAAGCAGAGGACATCACCAATATGCGAGTTGCTGTGTCTCAGGAAAGATGCAAATATCACCACAAGAAAAAGAAGGTGTAACGAAGAAAGTCAGCGAATCAGTGCGTCAGCTACCCATAGATGGAGAAAGTAAAAGAGAACTATGATACCTCGCCAAAATGCAGTCAAAACATCGACAACAGAATGTCTTGCTTCAAGGCAAGAGGACATCAGAGAAGAAGGTAAACTGACACGGGCAAGAAAACCTGAAGAAACGTGGTGTAATCCTAGCCCAGGCATCACACCTTGCATGGATATGTCCTTCCCTATCCGGTTCACGGCATACGGGTAGTGATTTTAAAAAGAAACAAAAAAAAAAAAGAAGAAAGGGCCAGTAATATAATCTTAAGTGCTGTGTCGTGAAATAGTGAAGGTGTAGTGACGTTTGTCGTCATTCAAAATACGTAGATGTGAAAGGTTTGGTTTTAGATCAACAAGCAATAGTACGCTGTTGTACTATATATAGATTGTACAGTCCCTAAAACAGGGCTTGGCACACCAGGAGCTGTGGCGATCTGCTTTAGAAACAATGCGCTTTCTAAAAATCTGCCTATATAAAATCATGTCTGTGTTATTTTTTGTTTTTTTTTAGTTCCACAGTTTGTGGAATCACGAATAACTACAACCTATATGTAACTTGCATTTCTGCTAGACGAACTGCTACTACAATTACATCAACATTCACTTCAAAGAAAAGATCGCGCTTCTAATGCAGGTCATAAATGAAGTGAATTTTAATACGTTAGCTGGTGAGTTTTCTGGTACGTAGAAAGAGCACCTTTTATCCGGGTTGTACTGAGCTTTTTTAAATGCAGGTGTGACAGAGCTAGCCAGAAATTTCCCCAGCTTAAACATTCGTACAATTTACCCCTTCCGTCATCTAGATATCTACGAAATCATCTCTTGTTAACTCCCAGTTTTACGAGACCGACTTGTTGCTGACCCCTGTTCTAAAGTATACGCATTTAAAGCTGATGAAAGTAAAATCTGTAATTATCATTACAACAGGAGGGACCCCCCCCCCCCCCCCTTTCTTTCCGTCAGACACGCTTCGGCTGTCTTACTTTCTTCGGGGTTTAAAAACTGGGGGAGGGAGGGGGGCGACAAAAATCTGGTGGCATGTTTTATTACAACAGTGGTTGTCAACTATTTTGACCGGGAGACCCCCACGGAGTCGGCCAGGTTCTCAGGCCCTTTGTTTGTCGTAGACATATAACGCCAGGAAGAGGGTGTTTTTTGGTTTTCTGCGTGTTTACAATGACTGTTTTTATAGTGGAACAGATAAATAATAGCTACTCTGAACATTTAAAACGCAAAAAAATAAGTATTATTAAGACTTCAAATAAAACAATAAAAGACTTACTCGTGAGAGACCTGATACAAATTATGTGCATCGATTTTGCTGAAATTTGGTGTCAAAATTGATAATTTTGATACGCTACTGCCCCCCCCCCCCCCCCTTGTGAATTGGATAGAACTTGAGCTGATAGCATGCGACTGGGGGACTTGGCCAGTGTTTGATGAAGGCCTATGCTCATTGGGGAGCTAAAGGTTATTGACTGACTGAGTGCTCCTCTGTCCTCAAAAACAATAGAAATCCTGTAGAAATATCGTACACATGCATATATCATTTATACCGAAATGATGTCGCTGTCAGCCAATAGTCTTTGCCTAAAAACTTACCATTATCGCATGCTGCCAATTTGGACGCACAGTTCGAAGAATCCCTTGTACCTATCGATGTACACCCAGGGGTACACGTACACCCTGTGTGAGAACCACTGATGTACAGCGCAAGTAACTAAGTTAGATGGCCACGGTTATGTCCCCGTATTTAGATTCCGTGTTAAACCATTCGTTATAAGCAGTCAAGAGTTTAGCTTTATTATTGATCAATGTTTTGGTATACAGTATTCATGATTGAACCTCCAACTACCGGCATTACATCCGTTATCTGAAGTGCTGTTGTCGCACGACTTTTGATAACTATCCAGAAGTCTCATAACTCGTTTTATCTACGTCTGCTGACTGCTGTTTGTCAGGTACACAAACGTACTAATGTCTCGTGCATGTAACCTGACCTGTTGCCACGCACGCTATACAGTGGTATATGTACAGTATGAAATAAAATAAGATTGTTCATAGACTTGGAATTGTCTAAAGACAATTAATAATCGCCTGTTAGGGAACAACACTGTAATATATATATAATATACAAGACTAAGATTGTTGGAATTTGGCAGCAAACGTAAGAATATCAGGGATGTCCACGTATGAGAGCATGCATCCGTCTTGTATTCAACCAGCGCACCACAAAAAGTTAGCATTCATACACTTCTACATTTAGTGACGGAGACTGATCACCTATGGGTTTGCCCGGATGCAATGATGTCGATTCTGATCAAGAATAACAACTGTAACATCTATCTGTCATACACAGCCTACAACAACACCAATAATAGTAACAAAGCACCATCACTGAGAATTATTACAGAACAGTACCAACAAATCTTGATCATCAGTAAATATTACAAGGTCAAGGTAATCCCATAGCAGATACTGCCGTAGGGGAGTGAAGTGTTAGAGACTTCAACACACTAGGTCCAGCTTTGTCATGAGGTGGGGTGACCAGTTGCCTTCTTTGTTGTCTTTTGCCTTCCATAACTCAAGAGCAGAGTCAGATACCCATTTATAGCTGGGCATACTGGAGAATCGCGTTTCTAGGTTCAGTGGGGTACTGGAAGATGAGACAGGTCTGTATTTCAGAGCTGGCATTTGCTGATGATGTTGCCCTGATTGCTAAATCAGAAGAGAATCTCCAATCCAACCTGCAAGTCTGGAAGGAAGAGCTGGAGATGAGAGGGATGGTTATAAGCAGCTCTAAAACAAAATCCATGGTGATATCACGAGAAGAAAGAAGATCAGATTAAGCTGGGAGAACAGGTCCTGTAGCAGGTCGACCACTTTAAATATCTCGGAGCTATTATAGACCGAAAGGGAGGCATCAAAGAAGAGTTGGCCACTCGAAAAGCAGCAGCTGGGAGACTTTTTCAGGCCATAAATCGGGGATTCCTCAGCAAGAGAGAGGTTGCTAAGAAAACGAAGATGGCTGTATACCGCTCCGCCAATGTCCCAGTCTTGACATATGGATGCGAGTCATGGGCAATGACTACAACCCTGTCGTGGAATATTCTAATCCACAAGGGTAAATATGAAGCCTCAAAGAAGAGCAATGGCAGTGCTGTCACTCGAAAAGCCCCCTTGTTTTCTGCTTCGTCTGCAGACTTGTTTTCAGTTGATAGTAAAAGCTTAATTATCCCGCTTTCTCAATGCAAACGTGAGGTTTTCTAAGAAAAAAAACATTGAGAGGGCTGCGTAATACCTAAATTAATCCTAACCAATGCGTTACCCGAACGAACAGATGGACATAAGGATAAAGAGAGAAGGGAGGGCAAAATGGGCAATGCAACACGCTTTTCGCGCGATACACAAATGCTGCCATCACGCGTGTAAGACTACATGCAAAGACGCCAGTGATAAAATACCCCTTCCCAGAGTTGAGGTAAAATCTGAAAAAACGTGGTTAGAAAGTAACAATAATGGGACATACGGTTGAAAACATAACAGTAAGGCCTAAAATCCCACCCACTGCAGACCCAAGTAGAACAGTCCCAACTAAGATGGTTTGCCATGTCTGCAGAATGGGAGAAGATCGGATACCACGACAAGCATGGGAAACAAAGAGCCAGGGATCCAGACCCCCAGGACGACCCACAGTCCGCTGGGAGGACAACATTAGACAATCTTTGAAGGACCGAGGACTAGAATGGAACCAGGCCAGGAGGAAGACAGCCGATAGGATAGTCTGGCGCTCTCTCTTCCAAACCTCTACACCTCACGGTAGAAGGGGAACGACGAAGTAAGTAAGTAACCTGGTAACTTCGTCGCGAGAGGAAAGTCTTCTAACCGCTCAGTCACTCGGACGATCAAGGGACCAAAAGATGCAGCAATAGAGAATGCAGTCAGCGACCCATAGCTTGACTGCTTGCATCAGGACCAGCGAACCAGAGCTGACCAAGACCGTACTCCACCTCCACGTGGTGGTCCTGGAAACAGTCTGCAGCAGTGCAGTTTGGCTGAGCGAGTACGGATCGAAGAGGGAACGCAAACCCGGTCCCAAAAAATGCCGTGCTGAAGTCGGATGTGTCGACCGAAAGGTGCAGATATCACAGCTACGGCGTAAACAGACACAACGCAACCACCGTCCTTTTCAGGACGAACGAGGAAGAAGAAGAAGACTCGGACGATCAAGGAAATATATAACACTAAAAGAAGGTGTTCCGATATAACCGACGATATAATCCATGCATATGAATATTGGTTGAAAGAGTGCTGAAGCATAGCAAATACTAAAGTTAAAATAAAATTTAAAAAGTCATGTTCATCACAAATGCAAAATATGCCCTATTCTATGGCTCGAAAGCGAGACATCTCACCAAGAGTACCAATCACGTCCAAGCTAGAGATCGTATTGTCTCAAGGGACCAAAAGATGCAGCAATAGAGAATGCAGTCGCGACCCATAGCTTGACTGCTTGCATCAGCATCTGACCAAGACCGTACTGTATTTGTGCGGCGAGTACGGATCGAAGAGGGAACGCAAACCCGGTCGAAGTCGGATGTGTCGTCACAGCTACGGCGTGAAACAGCCTTTTCAGGACGAACGAGGAGAAGACTCGGACATCAAGGAAATTAATAATAAAAGAAGGTGTTCCGATGAGTCTTCCATGCATTTTTGGTATGTATGTCTTTGTTTATTTGTGGCACAGACCACAAGAACTACCAATGTTGCTGCTGTGTGAGTGTTTGCTGACTCTTCCTTGTTTCTGTCTATCTTTGTTTACGTGTGTCTCCTCCACGTGGTACTGAAGTTTGTACTGTGGACTATGTGAGTCATGTAGACCTGGCCATTATATTTCTACCTGTCAGCTTTGTAGTGCCGTCATGTCACACCTGGATAATAGTACGATCGTCTAACCAAAATTATCTCACTGACGTCAGTGGTACTGACAAACGTTCTATTGTGGGAGCGCTTTATCTGTACAAGCAGCCATCAAAGTGACAGAATAGTGACAGTAATCTGATAAAATCTGGGAATGTGACAGCGGTACAATTCTGGGACTGTGACTATATTCACGTGGATTTTTCTCCTATTTTTCAGTTAGGGAAAGGTAAAAACTGCGAAGAAAGGAATTGGTCAAAACAACCCATAGAATGGAAACCTGGTACAGGTAGGGGAAAGTAAAACCAGAGAATGAAGGAACTGATCACCCCATCTCATAACACGGAGACCTAGCAGATGTAAGATCTGTAAGTAATTTTCAATACTTCGAGTTAATAGTTTACACACGCATTAAAAGAAAGTATTCGCACAGAAACTGCACGGTTGTATGCACTTAGAAATAGCAAGATTACATATAAGTAGATGTATAAAGGATGGAAAGAACGAAAATGATACAGACGTTTCGAACTCCACCCGTACTCCAGTCAAGCTCTGTGGACTTTCTGATGAATCTCGGAATCGCGAATTTCTGCAGAAGTAATGAACATTTCTGATCTCCCCAGTAAGCTACATACTGCGAGCGTTAACGGTTCCTTTTTTCTAAACCGGAGAAAGTGATTCCACCCATCGTGGTTCCACGTAAACACCTGTTGTACCTTTGACCTAGACACACTCACAGGATTTAGCCTGCTCTCTTTCTGATCTAATTAGCAAGGGAAATAAGTGATCGGCAAAGGTAGTTATTTTTAGGTACAGGTGGGATTGTGAAAGCAGATACGGTGTGGTGCAACTGTCTGATGTGTGATTTACGAACGGTGGTAAAAAATAGATTGCGTAAAAATGGATGTCATTGGTGTACAATGAGTTACCTGTTCCTGACGGTGATTGGTAATTTAATGTAATGATCCCTCCTAAGGTCACGTCAAACTAGTTGCAGGCGTTCGCGGTTTTGTTATCCTGTGTGTCAGTCAGTTCAAACTACAAGAGAACAAACAGGATCTTACTACCCAAGGTAGTACGAGTTCTTTGTAAGAAACGAAATGACAATAACGAGAAATGCAAAATATAAGACAGGCGGTGCTTAACATACGTTTTAAATCTCGGTCAACAACTTGTGAACAGAGGAAGCCTCCATCAGATTTGACAAAGACAACTACACCTCACCACCTCTAGCCTTTACGAAAAATGGAGACAATTTTCACTTAGGTGCTACAAGTATCACTAATAACTCGAATATGTGTACCTGATTTCCGGCACGTTATAACATTGAAGTGTGGCTTTATGTGAGAACCACGGGGTACTTCATTTTGTCATTGACATTTTTGTCTGATAACGGAACTGAAGCTGACAAATACTACTAAAAACGTGTATGACAACACACATCACCACATACAGTAGTTAGTAGCAATATAAAACCAGTAGCAATATGAGAAAGTAAAGTATAGTAGCCCTTTCAGTCATAACTGACTATGGGAATGCGCCCCTAAGGTGATAGCCCTGAGCTGTTCTTTTGCCTGGTGTTATTTTCTCTTTGTCACATAATTAATGGGTCGATCTCTTTTCCTCTCCGGCAGTATTTAGTTACTATTTTTTGTGTACTAAATTTCTGTGGTCGGCACATTTTCATTCTCTACTATCAAGCAGATATTTTGTACTTTCAAATCATCTTACTCTCCTCTCAGTGACAAGTCGTTATGTCTGTTTGTTTACCCGTTCATCCCTGCTGGCAAAGGAGACAGATGAGATAATATTAACCGACAATCATGTTGGAAAATTTCGGGTGTGCCCGACATCAGGCTACGGATTAGCACTAAAAGCGCCCAGCGAATTTGTTTAATCGCTGATAAGGTTGATATGCCTTCCTCGACCAGATGGGTAAACGAATAATTTTGTTTGTGCAAGCGACGGGTAGTTAGATTACTCGCCTGCGCGACACATTTTTGGACAGACAAGAATGACATAATCGTTTCCGATACACCTTGTTACAAAGATATTATTTTATATGAAATTAATATGAAGGTGTTTGTAAACATTGCCGAGAGAGGATCGGATTTTTCCTTCCATATTTGGGGGACATGACCTCTGCAGTAACGCACAGAAATTTCCATGTGGAAATAATTTGAATTACCCTACAAAACACGCATGTTTGAAACGATTGGCAGACATTCGGAATAAAGGCACAACACCCCTTCAGATTGGAGCCCTGCATAACATCGTAACAAACAAATGCGGAGGAAAACGGGCAATATAACTGATGCGGGTAGATGCGGTTTGATTCTTTAGCTCCCAGTGATGCCAGGAATCCTTCTTTATTGTATTGAGAGTGCATTAGACTCAATGCTTGAACACTCTTAATTAATCTGGCCTCCTGAGTACCGTCCAGGGGAATCCTTAATAATTCTTATAAGGTAGTTATCCAACTACAAATATTGCCATTCAAACACATCCTCTCTGGCCCGCACATAGGTACTCAATGAATAAAGCTCAACTGCGTTGAACGCTTTACAAATATTTAATAAACATTCTGCTCAGCTATCATAAGCCCGTCTTTAATACTGTCTGTATTCTGGTACTGCATACAGTCTATTTGAAACTTGTAACACTTACGTACACATCGAATCGTCATTCACACTGCATAATCATAAAACTGACATTACACACGGAGGTATATGTATAATTCAGTTGGTGGTAAATTAGTATGCAGGTGAATACTAAAAATGCCCAAGGCATAGACACCAATCATTATATAGTCCTATCGGACACAAGCCAACCACACAGTCCACAGGACACACGCAGAATGCCGGTTCAAGACGCTTTCTTGTCCCACATTCAAATCTCACGTCTGCTCCAAAGTGAGCAGAAGTCAAGACGTCACTTCCTGAAACCAAGGACTACCGTCCATACACAAATAACCAGGAAGTGATTGTGTAAAACCAATGTTATGATATTTAAACATAACAATAACCTGACACTTTAGCCAGGTTAGAACACTGTGACAATTCACTCGCGCCAAGAAGAGAACCAGACCTTGCCAGAGTAAAGACTAAAATCAGCTTTCATTTATCAGACCGGACGTTGTTTCAGCATTCTCATGACTTAAAAGCCCAGGAAAAACTCTACCATTTTAACATGGAAAACCGCAATCTGAGGGAACTGAAACACAAGTCAAAGTGGGAACTTATTGTTAAAGTAACAACACTCCAGACCAAGTGTAAGAGGCCTCTACAAGTGTCTTTATATCTCTGAGCCAGCAGTCTGTGAGCCTGAAGATTGGCGTAAATTGTACATTTTGAATTCTATATTTTTTCATTATTTACATGTGAACTATTACGTATATATTGACATGTGAAGATTAATATGTGGAAATTGCTAGTGGATGTCCAAGTCATTTGAGGCTGGCAACCTCAGCACATAGAATGATGATTTCATGAACCATCACTGCCAGGGCTGGTAACCGCTTTATTGCGAGTTTCTTATAAAGAACCAAAGCAGAGGTAGTCCCAAGTTCCATATGGAGCAGGGAGGGAATGATGAAAGAAATTATGTACATACTTGTTATATTATTAACCTTTCAAGCAGTGTAAATGTAAAACATATTCACTCTAAATGTAATGAAAGCTTCAACCATTTCAACCAGTGTAAATGTAAAACATATTCACTCTAAATGTAATGAAAGTTTCAACCTTTTCAACCATTGTAAATGTAAAATATAAAAGGTAAAGTAAAGGAACCCGTTACACGCCCATTGAGGCATATTGGGAATATGGTGTTAGGCCCATATTATCTTGACCGTCGGCACACTAGGGGTGATGTGGTCGGCATAACGCCGGCCGCCTTAACCTTCCCAGAGTTGCTCTGGTACCTATTTGGGGCTGGGTCGACCCAGGAGCCGTTTGTGGCCTAAAAAATTCCCACCTCATCTGGGCATCGAACCAAAGACCACTGCGCTAGGAAGCCAGTGCACTAACCACTATGCTACCGCAAATGTAAAATATATTCACTGGAAATGTAATGAAAGTTTACAACTTTTTCAATTGATGTAAATGTAAACATATTCAAACTATATTGTTAACATTTTCAACTAAAGCTAAATATAAAACTATTCATTTAAAATGTAAAGATAGTTTTCGCCCACTGGGATTAAGATTAATTCTCAGAGAGGGTAAAAGTTCTGAGATAGATGGGATGGTGGAACAGTGTGGTAAAGTGGGATGTTATAAATATTTATAGGGGACTTAGTGTACTGACTGAGATCAGCTGTGAAGGTATATATATCTAGTAAGAGTAGTGTATTATATATAACCTTACTTGCTGCCACATATGTATACCTCAGTCAGAATTAGTCTGGAATAGTGTGATGACTACGTTATATGTCTAGGGTATGTGTATGATGAAGTGTAAGTCATAACAACAACAGACAGATAAACAATTTAATTTATTCCACCACACTTGACAACACTGTGACACTCACATACATAAAACACTCTACAAGGATATCTTAAAGGAGTCACTGATAACTTTTCAAATAACAATATGTATTCAGTGCTGTCATGAATGAATATGTGTCCTGATTCAAATACAAATGGAACCAGGAATCACAATCAATTTTAATTACAAGTTATATGTACAGAATTTCTCAATATGAATCTTGTAGTGACATGTATTTTTAATAGTATCCTATGTGTGTCAGTGGTGTAGTAGTAATATGAGGTAATACTGGTTTTGTTTTGTTCAAGCTCTGTTGGTATTTGTCATCATGACTTCAATAGTTTGTCTTTATTGGAACTAGTATTGGAGATGTTCTCAGTTCCTGATATTAAAACAATTAAATTCCCCTCTTAATTGTATTTTACACTGTCATTTTAAGATGGGGGTACATAATGTTGAGCTCCATGGCCACACTCTCTTATCTTGCGTGATGACTGCAGAAAAAGGCTCCTCTGCTCGATGAGTTCTGGAGCCACCCCACTGGTTGCTATATGGACCAAGGAGTATGCTGTCCGCCTCTGGCTTCAGCAAAGCTCTGACCAGGTGCTGCTCAATAACTTTAAGACCACTGTCCCTGAAAACAAGAAGGATGTACCTTCTACGTCATAACTAATTTATACTCTCTTTCTACACTGAGCACAATACATCACAAACATTGAGTTCAGAGCGTTAGGCCAACTGTCAGCTTCATCTGAAATATTTATACCAGTATTTCCCTCCCTAATGGTTACTACGCCTCTGCAATTCCAGCATTATTTCTGTCTAATCAATAATCTAGGTGTCAGTGTACTGTTTGGCCATTCCATGCAGTTTTACTTTCCTCCGACACCTTCTGTTCAGGCTGGAGCATTATAGGCTTTACATCATGTTCGCTACTGAACTACACATATATACAGGCATAAATTAACAATTTACATTCAATTTTCATTAAAAGATATTGAATATTTCAAGCTTACCACAATTCATAGAATAATAAACAGTTTCGTTGACTGGCAATGAATATAGCACAACTCCGATCTGCCGATGTCCCAGGCTTTATTTTATAACAAATATACACTGGTGCTCAACGTACTGCTTCTTAGTAGGTTTATTACAAGATGTGGCAATGAACAGACGCTCTGAATCAAGTATATTCGCAGCTCTACCCAATGAAACCACGTCCACACATCTTTTCAAAAAAGTACCCCTTCTATTCGTTTCCCATAACAACACAAGATAGTATTTATAGCCCGACCAATCGTGTTTAGTCTTATATTTGTTGCGCTCCAATCAATTTGGAGTTAACATGGTAGGCTATTTCCGTAACGTAAGGTTTTTTCAAACACGTTATAAAAAAAATTTTATGAGCAGAAATGATTTCATGCTGTCAGGCACCCCCACTATTTTATTTTGGTTATAATTTGGTAATTCCTAGACTATTTGCGTAACGTTTTACATATTCTTTGTCAGCAAGCCCTAAGGAACCCAAATATACAAATTTAAAAGAGCTAAGTGGCTGCGTTCAAAATATGCAATTTCTTCTACCTCCTGTTTCGAAGATGTGCTGTCTGGGTACTGTAATGTTTTCAAACGTAAACCCATCTAATGTCATCTTTTCTAATAAGCGTTTTCCAGGTTTTTAAAACCTAACTCTGGGAAGGTTAGTGTTTTTATCACTGTCCGTCTGAAAAAAAGTTAGTGCATGTGGCCTTACACGCGTGATAGTAGTAATTGTGTATCGCGCGACGCGAGTTTAGTGTTGCATGTGTCCTTGCTTTCATTCGCCCCTCTCTCTTTCTATTTGAGTCCATCTGTTCGTTCGTTTTGGTAACGTAGTATAATTAATGTTAGGATTAATTTAGGTCATTACGCAGTGTGCCTCTCAATGTTTTTCTTAGAAATGCAATACCCGTTTTAATGTGTTGTGGAAACGCTTGTATTTATGCAGTGGCTTATATTTAACGTGGAAACGTTACAATTTGCAGACGAAGCATAAAACAAAGGGGATTTCGAGTACTGTCATTGTGACAGCACTGTTCTTTACCATTCTTCTTCCTTTTATTAAATTTATTTGTTAGGCTTTGCATTTACCTTTAATTTATATATGTGGATTAGAATATTTCACGACACCTCCCCTCTTAAAACAGACATCCCATGTCAGTCCTTTATTCTATATACACATAGATAAATGTAAGTCAACTTGACTTTACTCTGCTGTGGTGCTATCATGGTTTTATGTAGTTGGGTCCATTCAGAGTAGGCACTACTCATGAAATCTGCCTCAGACTTCTACAACCAATAATATATTTCGGTTATGTTACTGAACAGCCGCAAGTGTGAGTGCTTGTCTTAATGCTGCTTCGCAACCCGTATTCACCATTTCTCTTCTCTGAGTCTGCGCAATGACATGTCCAGAGAACATTATATTTCCCTCAAAATGTACGTTATGAGGAGATAACATATACCTGGTGATAGCAGAGTTTTCGTAGTGGATCCCATAATCTTCTTATTATCCTGTATGAAACATTCGGAATATCCTCAATCAAAGAGGCAACTCAGGGATTCGTTACGTTCCTCCGAAATGTTTACATCCAACAATTTTCTCATCATTCTAGAGAAGACACTAGGCGCATTCTTCAATCCAAATGGCAATCTATTAAACTCATAGTGTCCTTCTGAGGTACTAAAAGCTAGGTATGGTCTAACCTCAGGCTTTACTGGAATCTGATAGTATCCTTTACTCAGATCCACTTTTGAGAAATATTTAGCTTTATTTAGTCTGGCAAACAGCTGATTTGTATCCGGCAATGGATCCACCTGTCCTTCTGTAATAGCATTCAGTCTCCTGTAATCTATACAGAGTCTATGTTCTCCAGAGGGCTTCCTTAAGAGTACAACACCGGAACTATACGAAGATTCACTGTGCGAAATAATTCCTTCCTTCAACAGATAGTCTATCTCTTCCTTCAAAGCTTTCTCCTTAGCAAACGGAATCGAATATGGTTTCATACAGACAGGTGTGGGGTCTATCAGTTTCATATCATATTCCAATAGGTTTGTATGCCCTGGTCGGTCTGTTAACACCGCTGCATGATTATTTAGAACCTGTTGCACTCTCTCTTTCTGAGTTTTCGTTAAATGTGTACTGATTTTCACCTGTGCTGCTGTCTCACAGGGGTGTAATGGATATTCAAATGATGAAAGTGGTTCCTTTTTCATCTCCATGGCGATGGACAAGGTCAACAAGTGTGTCTCTTCCTGATGTTCTCTTTCCAAATATTTCTTCAGGAGATTCACATGATAGATTTTTTCTTTCCCCTTCTTATCTATCTTATAATTTGTTCTAGACACCTTCTCTAAAACTGTATATGGACCCTGCCATCCAATTTGTAACTTATTCTGACTCCCGGGCAAAAGAAGCAGTACTTTCTCTCCCACAGCCAAATTTCTGTCTTTCGCCTTCCTGTTATAATAGGCAGCATGTTTCTTCCTGGCTTGTTTCAAATTTTCATTGGCAAGTTTCCAGCCAGTTTTTAAACGAGTGGTCAGCTCATTCACATATTGGTATGAAGATGTAATGTTTTCCTCTGCCTTTTCATCAGTCCACGTTCTTAACAAAGCTACATATGGACCTTTAATTTTGTGGACCTATTTGTCCATGCACCGGTATGGTCTCTTCCACTCGAAGCTCTATAGTGATGATTTTTCTTCCCAGAATTATCATGCATAAAACGACCGCTACCAATTTTTCTTTTGGGGCTTTCTCCCCACTTAAAATTCTTGATGAGAGATTTCCTCTCTACATCTTCTTCCTCCAGTTTGTTTAAGTCCGATTGAGGGATTTTCGGCTTATCCTGGGGTAAGACATCTTTTTGCACTCTCCGCATAGTGGCCATTGTAAAACAGTTAAGTGAAGCTTGTCCGTGAAAAGGGGCTTCCCATTCCATTTGGTCCACTTTATCAAATCTATTTTTCTTTTTATTATCAGGCCTAATTTTGCCCCGTGGCGTGTCCAGGTCCTGATCAATGTTCCCACTTGTGGGTGTTCCCTCATGTGCTATGCTACACCTTTCTACAAAATTCTCAATGTCCCATCTTGCTTTGGGCCAATAATAATTGTGAGCCACCTTTTGAATGATGGTACCTATCTTCTCATGGTCCCCATCTGGTTTCACATGTAGGCTCCTTATTAAGTCTGCCCTATATCTTTTAGGAAGTACCAGCTGTCCCTGACCTTTGGATCTAGCTCCAGTCTTCCTATACATCAACTTGTTTTTCATGTAAAAATCTCCCTTGCCTGGAGTTGTATGACAAGTTGACAATTTTCTGAAACAAGGCTTGAGTGTTTTATCCCCAGCCTGTGCCTTCCTCATCTCTTCTGGAGTGGTATCCAACATAATATCCTCCTCCTGTCTTGAGGTCGACCTGACCTGAAGGGTTGCCATATACACAGGTTTCCTTCTGCAACGGTCAGTGTCATGATTGTCCATCTGACAATTTTTACACCACCTTTTTCCTTGGTTGAAAGATTTTCTTTCATCATATTTCCTTTCATCGAATTGTGGGAATTTATTTTTATTTTCATACCGTGGCCTATCAAATTGGTGCTTACCTTTGTTTTGATCCCTAGGATCAAATTTATTAAAGTTCTGTGGTGCCCTAAAGTTATCCACCTGTTTCTTTTTATTACCTGTTACCTCTGCTTGAGCTGCTTGATACCTTTCAGCAACATTTAGCAACTCACCCAGCCTCTCTGCACCTTGTTCCATGAGAAACTTTCTCAGGTCTGGAGCCATGGACTCTCTTAATTGCTCTATAAGGACCATTTCCTTAAGATCTTGGGTTTTCCCCAGAGAAGTCCATTTCTCCAAGTATGTCTCTATTCGTGCAGAGAACTGGTGATAGGTTTCACCTGACAGTAGTATAGCATTCCTAAATTTTTTCCTATAAAATTCTGCATTCTTTTCATACCTTAACAAAAGAGCCTGCTTTAGCATGTCATAATTTTCCTGATCACCTCTGCTCATTTTTGCAAAAACTTCATAAGCTGCCCCACGAAGTCCTTGAGATAACTTTAAGCTCCACCTTTCTCTCTCTAACCCATATGTGGTAGCTAATAGTTCATACCTATTTAGATAGCTCTCTATATCATCGTCTTTCTCAACAAAATGATCTAAATGAAAATTCATAGCTGAGGTTGAGGCTCCCTGGCTAGCGGTGGCATCAGAGGCAAAGGGACTGGCACCATTTTCAGGAGCATGGCCCTGAAACTCAAACTCCCTTAGTCGTAACTCATGTTCCCTTTGTAATCTCTTCTCCTCCTTTTCTGCTTCCCTCTCTGCAGTCAATCTTCTTTCTTCTGCTTCCAATTTCTTAGCCTCAATCTGCAACCTCTTAGCCTCAGCCTCAATCTGCAACCTCTTAGTCTCAGCCTCAGCCTCAATCTGCAACCTCTTAGTCTCAGCCTCAGCCTCAAATTGTAACTTCTTAATTTCCCTTTCAGCCTCTAACTTTCTTTCGGCTTCAAACCTTCTTTCTTCGCGTTCAATAAATTTGTCACATTCAGTAGTGACATAGGCAACCATAACTTGCCCATCTAATCCTAACTCTTTTGCAGTCTGAACAGCAGCAGATCGAAATTTGGCTAGGTCCGCCATTGTCTATCAGGTAAGTTTATACAATGTCTAACTAACAATTCAATCTCTAAATATATATCTAATGGACAACACAGGCACCGAGAGCTCAACCTTATTTAATTCCACCCAAGGATACCTTTTTAATTCTTATTATTCCCTGAAGTGAATTACCCCCAATATTTGTAATAGGTAAAGATTCAAAAATCCCAAGAGCGAGACCCCAATATATGTGGTAAAGTGGGATGTTATAAATATTTATAGGGGACTTAGTGTACTGACTGAGATCAGCTGTGAAGGTATATATATCTAATAAGAGTAGTGTATTATATATAACCTTACTTGCTGCCACATATGTATACCTCAGTCAGAATTATTCTGGAATAGTGTGATGACTACGTTATATGTCTAGGGTATGTGTATGATGAAGTGTAAGTCATAACAACAACAGACAGATAAACAATTTAATTTATTCCACCACACTTGACAACACTGTGACACTCACATACATAAAACACTCTACAAGGATATCTTAAAGGAGTCACTGATAACTTTTCAAATAACAATATGTATTCAGTGCTGTCATGAATGAATATGTGTCCTGATTCAAATACAAATGGAACCAGGAATCACAATCAATTTTAATTACAAGTTATATGTACAGAATTTCTCAATATGAATCTTGTAGTGACATGTATTTTTAATAGTATCCTATGTGTGTCAGTGGTGTAGTAGTAATATGAGGTAATACTGGTTTTGTTTTGTTCAAGCTCTGTTGGTATTTGTCATCATGACTTCAATAGTTTGTCTTTATTGGAACTAGTATTGGAGATGTTCTCAGTTCCTGATATTAAAACAATTAAATTCCCCTCTTAATTGTATTTTACACTGTCATTTTAAGATGGGGGTACATAATGTTGAGCTCCATGGCCACACTCTCTTATCTTGCGTGATGACTGCAGAAAAAGGCTCCTCTGCTCGATGAGTTCTGGAGCCACCCCACTGGTTGCTATATGGACCAAGGAGTATGCTGTCCACCTCTGGCTTCAGCAAAGCTCTGACCAGGTGCTGCTCAATAACTTTAAGACCACTGTCCCTGAAAACAAGAAGGATGTACCTTCTACGTCATAACTAATTTATACTCTCTTTCTACACTGAGCACAATACATCACAAACATTGAGTTCAGAGCGTTAGGCCAACTGTCAGCTTCATCTGAAATATTTTATACCAGTATTTCCCTCCCTAATGGTTACTACGCCTCTGCAATTCCAGCATTATTTCTGTCTAATCAATAATCTAGGTGTCAGTGTACTGTTTGGCCATTCCATGCAGTTTTACTTTCCTCCGACACCTTCTGTTCAGGCTGGAGCATTATAGGCTTTACATCATGTTCGCTACTGAACTACACATATATACAGGCATAAATTAACAATTTACATTCAATTTTCATTAAAAGATATTGAATATTTCAAGCTTACCACAATTCATAGAATAATAAACAGTTTCGTTGACTGGCAATGAATATAGCACAACTCCGATCTGCCGATGTCCCAGGCTTTATTTTATAACAAATATACACTGGTGCTCAACGTACTGCTTCTTAGTAGGTTTATTACAAGATGTGGCAATGAACAGACGCTCTGAATCAAGTATATTCGCAGCTCTACCCAATGAAACCACGTCCACACATCTTTTCAAAAAAGTACCCCTTCTATTCGTTTCCCATAACAACACAAGATAGTATTTATAGCCCGACCAATCGTGTTTAGTCTTATATTTGTTGCGCTCCAATCAATTTGGAGTTAACATGGTAGGCTATTTCCGTAACGTAAGGTTTTTTCAAACACGTTATAAAAAAAATTTTATGAGCAGAAATGATTTCATGCTGTCAGGCACCCCCACTATTTTATTTTGGTTATAATTTGGTAATTCCTAGACTATTTGCGTAACGTTTTACATATTCTTTGTCAGCAAGCCCTAAGGAACCCAAATATACAAATTTAAAAGAGCTAAGTGGCTGCGTTCAAAATATGCAATTTCTTCTACCTCCTGTTTCGAAGATGTGCTGTCTGGGTACTGTAATGTTTTCAAACGTAAACCCATCTAATGTCATCTTTTCTAATAAGCGTTTTCCAGGTTTTTAAAACCTAACTCTGGGAAGGTTAGTGTTTTTATCACTGTCCGTCTGAAAAAAAGTTAGTGCATGTGGCCTTACACGCGTGATAGTAGTAATTGTGTATCGCGCGACGCGAGTTTAGTGTTGCATGTGTCCTTGCTTTCATTCGCCCCTCTCTCTTTCTATTTGAGTCCATCTGTTCGTTCGTTTTGGTAACGTAGTATAATTAATGTTAGGATTAATTTAGGTCATTACGCAGTGTGCCTCTCAATGTTTTTCTTAGAAATGCAATACCCGTTTTAATGTGTTGTG
The DNA here is from genome assembly GCA_024509875.1 of Oreohelix idahoensis. Classification (NCBI taxonomy): domain Eukaryota; kingdom Metazoa; phylum Mollusca; class Gastropoda; order Stylommatophora; family Oreohelicidae; genus Oreohelix; species Oreohelix idahoensis. The sequence goes on along the minus strand of JAMPIV010006982.1, from coordinate 135,881 downwards.
GAAACGCTTGTTCCTTTTATTAAATTTATTTGTTAGGCTTTGCATTTACCTTTTAATTTATATATGTGGATTGGAATATTTCACGACAAACAGGAAGATGGGGAGACATAAGTATGTGTCGAGAAACTCAATACTTTTGCCATACTATTAGGTGGTACCAGTTGAGGGTACTATTTCTGGAACAAGTGAGGGTATAAGTGGCCTAAAGTCGACGCTAGACATCATCATCAGACAGGTCTTAGAGAGGCGGGACCAGCTTTGCAGTAACTCCCTGATTCTACTTGGAACGTGCTGCAACTCTTAATCTTGACCGGAAACGTGAGCAATCCAGTCACCTATCTGCGAAGAACCAAAACACAAGCGGCAGCAGAAACCCCAGCAGCTAAGTGTACACATAAAATCTGCCAAGTGAAACTTCCCCTTATATAATTCCCCATTAACATCATATGATGATGACCAAATTTTGTTAAAGCATATTCAATTTTTAATAATTGTAAAAACATAAGTGATTATTAAATTTGTTATCTATATCTATCCAAAATTAAAGTTGATTTAATCATTTTGAATGTGTTGTATCGGTATGTCTCAGACAATTTATTAAATACACTTAATCAGAGCTACTAAATAATAATAAGAAATTTGCTGAATTAACACAGCTGGGGGCTTGAACGAGCTAAGGAATTATAAGATAACCATATCCTTCACAACAGTTGTCGGCAGATCCTAGAGTTAACGTGCTCAGCCAATGCAGCATTGTTCTCGCTTTTCTGAATATCTTGTGAATACTCCCTGGAGGTAGAAGCATCATTATCCTTCTATCTACAACTCTGCCAAGAGTAATCTTGTGCGAAGGTAGACACCTTTGAAGACCCACATTAGATACTCTAGGTTTTGGCCACTGTTGGACCACTACTGCAGAGCTAAGGGGAGGCAACACGTGACACTCTTCTGCTTGTCGTGAGAGCTTCCTTTCGCTCAATCTGAGGTGGCGTCGTGGGGACCTTCTCCACTTGGTGCTATCGGCAGCTTCATCCTCCCATGTTGCTGGATTTATGTAAGAACAACAAAATAAACAGCAATATCAGTACAGATAACAATGACATAACTAGATAACACAACATATAACAATAAAACTAGATAACAAAACATATAACAATAAAACTAGATAACAAAACATATAACAATAAAACTAGATGACAACACATATAACAATAGAAGAAGATAACAAAACATATAACAATACAAGTAGATAACACAACATATAACAATAAAACTAGATAACAAAGCTTATAACAATAAAACTAGATAACAAAGCCTATAACAATAAAACTAAATAATAAAAACACCAATCAATCAATCAATCAATACCCTTTAGCTCTCCAAGGAGCATAGGCCTTTAACAAACACATGCCAAGTCTTCCTGTCCCGTGCCATCTGCTCAAGCTCTTTCCATGTTTTCCTCATCATTTTCACCTCTGTTTCCAGTTCTCTTCTCCATGTGTTTTTGGTCTACTTCTGTCTGTCTTTCCCTGTGGATTCCAAAACAAGGACTGCCTTGTAATGCTATCAACAGGTTTCCTCAATGTGTGCCCTATCCATCACCAGCGTCTTCTTCTCAACTCTTGTTCCACTGGAACTTGTCTGGTTCTTGTCATCAATTCCACATTTGTGACTTTGTCATACCATTTCAGTCCTATTCTACGCAAGCACCCGTTTATAAAAGTCTGTAGCTTTTTGGTTGTTGGTTTTGTTGCTCTCCGTGTCCCAGAGCCATACACTAGGACTCACTTGACATTTGAGTTGAAGATTCTTATTTTCGTGTTGGACTTGATTTCTCTTGTTCTCCATCTGTTTCCCAATGCAATGAAAACTCGTCTTGCTTTTTGTATTCTTATTTTGATATCACTGTCTGTCCCTCCAACTTTGTCTATATTACTGCCAAGATATGTGTACGATTCTAAATCTTTTAGTGGTGTTTCTTCAAGTTCAACCTTGTTATCATTTCTTGCATTTATTCTCATAATCTTTGTCTTTTCCCTGTGTATTTTCATGCCCCACTTGTTGTGACCTCTCATCGAGAATTTTCACTTTGTCTTGCATCTGATTATGGTTATGGAACAGAACAGCCAAGTCATCTGCAAAATCCAGATCATCAAGCTGTTTAGTCATATTCCACTGGATTCCATTTATGTTGTGTGATGTCGATGTTTTTGTAACCCAATCTATTGCTAGTAAGAAAAGAAACGGAGACAAGAGGAATCCTTGTCTCATTCCCGTTCTGATCCAAAGCGGTTCTGTAAGTTGTCCTTCATGAAGAACTCTGCATGTCATGTCTTCATAGGTCTTCTTTATTAAGTTAATGATCTTCATGGGAACTCCATAATGCCTCATCAATTTGCAAAGTGATTCTCTGTCTACACTGTCAAATGCCTTTTCATAGTCCACAAATCCGATGTAAAGCGGTGAATTCCATTCCAGACTTTGTTCAACTATTATTCTCAATGTGGCTATCTGGTCTGTAAAGGATCTGTTTTGTGGAAAACCTGCTTGTTCATCTCTCAGTTTCTTGTCTATGGACTCTTTTAATCTCTCAGGGATAATTCTGTTTAATACTTTTCCTGGCACTGATAGTAACATTATTCCTCTATAATTTGTGCACTCTTGTAAATTTCCCTTCTTAGGCAACTTGACCAGATAACATTCCTTCCATTCTGCTGGTATTTTCTCTCTCTCCCAGATTTTGCAAAGTAGTTTGTATAAAATCTCTGTAGAGGTATCAATATCTGTTTTGATGGCCTCTGCTGGAATGCCATCTGGGCCAGTTGCTTTTCAATATTTCAGAAGCTTTATGGCTGTCTTTATTTTTTTTCTGCTTGGTCGTTCACAGCTGAATTGTAGCTCCTCTTCTGCTGGCTCGATATCAGGGGGATTAGTTGGAGCTGGTCTATTGAGAAGTTTCTCAAAATATATTGCAATAAAACTAGATAACAAAATATATAACAACAAAACTAGATAACAACATAAATAATAACAAAATTAGATAACAAAACATATAACTAAAAAAAAACTAGATAACAAAACATGTAACAATAAAACTCTCTAACATCACCACTACCAACACTCATTTCATTTTTGACCCTACAGCTCCATTAGGAGCATAGGCTTTCAATAAATTCATTAAAATTTGGTGTCCTGTGCCATCCGATCAAGTGTCTTCTTAACCACCTTATCGTTGTTGTATGTCTTAAAGTTTCTATAGGTCGGGGTAGTCTGCCTCATGCCCAATCCGCAGTAGTCGCCACCTACGACATGCCTGGTAGGATGCAATATTACTGGGTTTTTTTGTGTGTGTGCTCCACTTTTGGACCCCGGTAGCACACAGGCGACTAATAAGACAATAATAATTTGGTTAATATTAAGAACGATGGTTGTTGATGTCTGCACAATGAAATCTGTAGTCAGTGAGAATATCTGTGATGACGCGAATTATCTGTGTGGAACACCAATTCTTATCTCAAAACTGGCTTTCACTGGATCATAGATTCTGTTAACAGATAAACGTAGTTCCATAGCAGATAGTGTCGGAGGGAAGTGAAATGTTAGAGACTTTACTACACTAGGTCCAGCTTTATGAGGTCAGCTGATCAGTTCTTTTACTTGCTGTCATTGCCTTCCCTAACCCAGTTCTTATCTCAAAAGTTTCTTTGACTGTACCATAGATTCTGTTAATAAGTAGTTCCATAGTAACGACTAGCGTAGAGATATGAAGTGTAGCAGACGCTTTGTTGTCATCATTTACAGCTGGGTAGACTACAGCCTGACGCTATCAGGTTTCGAACCAAGATCCCAATAAATTTGCCGCGACAGGCAAGGGCTCAAAATGCGACGGGCTCGTCTTGGATTTCATCCCGGGATCACTCACACCCAAAGCGAGAATCATTCCCTAAGCCTCTACACCAGTGATTCTCAAGCAGTGTGCCGCCGTGCCTTTCAAAGTGTGCCGCAAAAATTTTGTAAATTTACTACATGAAGTATATTTTTAGTGATCGTGTAACATAAAACTGATCTTACGGCTCGAATTTATTCAATAAAGCTGTTAACTTCTTTGAACAAAAATAGTTATTTTAAAGTAACTTCAAAGTTATTTTAAACAATTAAAAGAAAGTCGAATTGAGAGTTTTATTTATTTTAAAGTACCCAAAAATTATTGTATTTAATTAATATAGTTCAGTGTAATTTGTTTACTCAAGGGCGTGGTCAGATAGGTGTGCCGCAAATTTTTAGAAAATTGAAGTCTGCTGTGAACACAAAAAGGTTGAGAAACACTGCTCTAGACTCTAGACAAATGAGATTCTGTTACGTTACGATAAAAGATAAAGGCAGTCATAAAGCAGATACTGCAGTAGAAGAATGTGTTAGAGATTTCACATATGCTAGATCTTAGCTTTATGAGCTGGGGAGACTAGTTCCCTTCATTAAAGTATTTGCCTTTACTAACTCGAAAGAAAAGTCAGGAGCCATCGTTTAATTTTTTTTTTTTAACAGCCGTGTAGACAGTCTATTGTGTGAAGCGACCTGTCTTGGAACCACTAAACCAACTGGATGTTCCTTTTTCTGTTGATAAAAAATGCTGCAGTTGTACACAATCATCACCGGTGTACTCCAAGTTCCTGAGTCAATCAATCAATACCCTTTAGCTCCCCCAAGAGCATATGCTTTCAACCAACACCTGCTAAATCCTCCTGTCACGTGCCATCCGCCCAAACTCTTCCCACACCTTCCTCGGCATTTTCACTTCCGTCTCCAGTTCTCGCTTCCATGTGTTTCCTGGACCACCTCTGCCTCTCCCACCCTGTGGGCCCCAGAACAAGGACTGCCCTGCATTGCCATATACAAGTTTCCTCAATGCGCGTCCTATCCATCGCCAAGGCCTTCCTCTAATCTTCTGTTCCATCAGCACCTGGTGTGAGTTACAGTACTGGTCATATTAATACTGTTATGTCCAGTTTGGCTTCCAGCAACATACTTCTTTGATATCATCATATTAATACTGTTATGTCCAGTTTGGCTTCCAGCAACACTTGTTTGATATCATCATATGTTTAAGGGCATAATATGCGCCGAGAGCAAAGGTGCCGCATTCCATTCACAGTATCGACACGCTTCAGTCTACTCAGCTGTAAATGGGTACCTGACTTTGCACGAGTTAGGGGAGGAAAAGGCAATTGGTCACCTCACCTCTAGAAGCTGGACCTACTATAAGGAACTCTTTAACACTTCACTCCCCTAAGGCAGTATCTGCTATGGAACTACCTTTTTAATAAGCTCTGGCAACGGGTTGTTGTCTGGTGCCGCGATATTGGTCTGGTTGTTGTAGACACAGTACGTCTGGCAGGATACTAATGCCGCGGTACACCCAGTAATACAACACTAAATCTTATATCCTTAACAATGCAGCTAGCCACATAATTCAGATAGTAACCTTCTGTAAAGCAAAACTGTTTTTATTTTTGTTCGTTACAACCACAGATTGGTAGAATAGATAAAAGCTTGAGTAAGCTTGTAAAAGGTCAGTTTTCGAATTGCGAATGGGGTTTTTTTTTAATGAAAAGCAGGAGCGTGGTACTTTGGAGTCTTGAGCCAAGATGATCAGTCCCCTACCCTCCCCCATCCCCATCCCTGAGTACGAAGTAGGTAAAATGATCCAAACACTTATTTGACGGAGGGATTAATTCTGATCATCAGATTACATGCTGTGGTAATGCTCTATATAGAATTTCTTACTACACTATAATTAATACACCCTTAACAATGTAACAATATATCATGATACTCCGAGAAGTGTAACACTAATTGTTACATCCTGAAACGACAACAATGGTCGTAATGCGCCGCGCAACAAGATAACAACGCATGAAGTATCCCCAGCAGAGGAAATGTCAAGTTTCGCTAGCCGGCACGACCATACGACACTCCTTGCTCCAGACGATCATGATCTCTTAACATTTTGTGTGTCGCAGTACCGATTGTTCGACTATACATTCCTGGTGTTTCTCTCCTAATCCATGTCTGAGTGCTGTTTAGTGTCGCTACAGACATATTTGGTGCCAGTCTCGTCACAGCAAGAAGCAACATGCACGCCATTTTGTCAGTGGGACAGTTACGTTCACATATGGAAAGTTACTTTAGCAATTAAAACAACAACTAACAAATTATACTTTCATTAATAAGCGATTGCGTAGAATAGAAGGATTGAAATGGTATGACAAGACCACGAACGTAAAACGGATGACAAGACCACAAACGTAGAACTGATGACAAGACCACGAACGTAGAACTGATGACAAGACCACGAACGTAGAACTGGTGACAAGACCACGAACGTAGAACTGATGACAAGACCACGAACGTAGAACTGATGACAAGAACCAGACAAGTACCAGTAGATCAAGAAATTAGAGGAAGGCGCTGGCGCCGCCGCATTGGACGCACGCTGAGGAAACCTGTTGACTGCATTACAAGGAAGTCCTTGTTCTGAAATCACCAGGGGGAGAAAAGTAGAGGACGGAGACGAGAACTGGAGACAAAAATGAAAGTGATGAAGAAGATTTAGAACGACCTTGAGCTGATGGCATGTCACAGACTAGAGGACTTGGCATTTCACAGACTAGAGGACTTGGCATGTCACAGACTAGAGGACTTGGCATGTCACAGACTAGAGGACTTGGCATGTGTTAGCTGATGGCATGTCACAGACTAGAGGACTTGGCATGTGTTAGCTGATGGCATGTCACAGATTAGAGGACTTGGCATGTGTTAGCTGATGGCATGTCACAGACTAGACGACTTGGCATGTGTTAGCTGAGAGCTATTAATTCTTAAGGTGCTAAGTGGTACCGATTGACTGACTGGCTGTAGCGACTAGTTAAACTATTTTTCATACCACTTTTAAAATCATACTTTAACTAAACAATTTTAAAACACTTTCTATCCATTTTTTTCGTCCTTCCTCTGCTTTGTAGCTCCTAATGAAGTATGGTATCTGTGACAGAAGTATGTCAATACATGACATGATATCTACACGTTTTGCTTCCACCTGTTTTCCACCTTTTCTTGCTAATTAGTTTTGTTAAAGCAGAACTTTTGTACTTGATATCTGTATCACTCATAATTTAGCCACGCCTATTTTTTTCTTAAGTTAAGACGTACTTTCGGTAGACATTGGTCAAGTGGAGATAATAAATCTCAGTCCCCCCCCCCCCCCCCCCTCCCCCCCACATCAATTCGTTCGTGAAGGTAAATTTAGCTACGAGATCAAAGAGACGATTTGCCCGTGGGACCACGTCTACGGGCGGCTTAAGTGACAAAAATAGTCTTTGATTCAAAATCTAACCGCAGAAATCCCCAAAGGTGTTATGTCTCACACTGGTCAGCGACTTTTTGTCTATTTAATATATATATATTCCAGCTTTCAAACTTAGATTATTCAGTACCCACAGAAGTTTTGGAACAGCTAGATGCGATTTCTAGATCCACTATATCATTGGAATTACGTACTTAGTTTTTCGTTGGAGTTGTTTTAACTTCTGTGCTGCGGTAAATATTATAATAAGATTTTTATGTGTTGAGTGATTTAATTTTTAAAGTCCGTCATTTATATTTCACTAGGATTTACAGTTTGTTAAGTGACTAGCGAATTAAATAATTTATAGCTAATTTGTTCCGGCTGTAGCGTTGATTAATTAATTGCTAGTAACCAGTAAGGGATACTTGGTCAACTAGTAAATGCACTATTCACTATGAGTACTGACGAAATAAATATTTATTATTTCTAATTCATTTTGAGTAATTTTGTAAATGACTAGCGCTGAATTCACGGTTTTTTTGTTTTTTTTTAACGATAAGATAAGCTATACACGTGTAGTTCTATTCAAAGTTAAATAACCGAGTGGATAATAACTTATAATTCTGCGCGGGTTAATTTTAGAATAGAATAGTGGTGTGGTGGTTATTGTGATTATGTGGTTGTTTTTTCTTCCTATATTCAGTACGGGTCACAAACCCAAAATCTACCAGCGGCCTTAATCTGTGAAAAAGTCTAATCTGAGAATAACGGGTCTAAGTCCTACAGTACAAAAAGAACATTCTTTTATAACTATCGGGTCTTCAAGGTGGACCGGTCTGGCCTCTTGTTTACACACAGAAAGAGACAGAGTACCAACCCAAAGAATATTAAGAATAAATTGTAACTGGGCCTAGAGATATCCAGATTTCTTTTTCCCAATTTTTATATACATTCAGCCCGTGGTGGCGAAATAATCAAACATTGACATTTTTCCGACTATCGACCATTTGTGGTGTGACGAGGATTCTTGATCCTGAGAAATTTTAATACCCCGACATTTCCTTTTAGTATCAAATTTATCAGCTACTGACACTGTGACCATTAAGTCTTTTAAGTAATTTCCTACCTGGACTCATTGATGTGTCATAAACAGAATCCTAGTAACAGTAACGAAGCAAGCGTTTCCCAATAAGAGAATTAATCAGTCTTGGAGAAACTGGGGCTGGTTTCGCCAAATAACCCAACCTCGGATTTGTAGATGTATCATGGAGATATGTTCTAGATGTGGTGAAAGCACTTATTTGGTAAGTGAGAATGAAATGTGATCACATGTTTGTCAGAGCGAGAGAAAGAAGGAATGAATAATTCTTAAATTTGTATAACTAATATACTCATTTTGTTGTGCCTTTCTTATGTTTTGCTAATACTGTTCATTTCAGAATAGATTAACTGAGAAACTCTGTTCTTTACAGCATAGGCAAATTCTAGACCATAGCGCAAATCTTTTTGACCTTTTTGGGGTTTAATAACTTCTTCTAACGGGATCTTGTCTCAACAGAGGGAGGGGGGATTACACTTATGGGTCTATTCCTTATTAATTCTGTAACCTATGATTTTTATGTTTTGATATTTCGATAAATGTTGTGAAGTTCTTTATGATAAATAAAATTAACATAAAACTTATTAACCGTGTCGGTCAGCTTGTCCCAATATCCTTACTCAATTTAATATAGTTTCACGTTTGTGCGTCTAATTGTCGTCACTTATCTGTGTGTGGGTGTATGTGAGTGGTTGATATATATATATATTAATATATCGAGAAAGTAGACTGTCTGATCAACATATATATATATATAGCAACTCCATTTGGCAACAACCCACTTTTGTCAACGAAAAACTGTTTGGAGATGTCAGGAACCTTGAGTTGACTATCTCCGTTATTAGAGTCATTAAAATGTGGAAGTCTAAAGGCAAACGAGGAAGAAGAACTGATGGCAAGAACTAGACAAGAACTAATGGAACGACAGGTGAGAAGAATATGTTGGCGTTGTATTAGATACACGTTGAGGAAACCTACCGATAGTGTTACAAGACAATCCTTGTTCTAGAATCTCTGGGGTAAAACAGGAAGAGAGAGACTGTCAACCACAGGGAGAAAGGAGACAGACATAAACAGACATGGAGAAGGCATGGAATGACCTTGAAGGGATGGCACAGAATATGAAGGCGTGGCATGAATTTATTTATGATCAATGCTCCTTGGTGACCTGAAGACAGATTATAATGAGGAGGAAGGTAATCTTTCACTAGAGCTGAGGCACCGGTATTCCTGCTCCCTTCATGTCTCAATCAAGTCTGTTCCGCCAACATTAACTGCTTGTCTAACGTATCTTATTTCATCAAGCTGATTTTTCTTTCTTGTTGGTTAGGTAATGTTCAGGTAATGTTCAGGTAAATAAACAGGTAGATACTGCCGTAGGCGAGTGAAGTGTTAGAGACTTGAACATACTAGGTTCAGCAACGAGAGGTGGGATGATCAGTTCCTTCCTCGCTTTTCCTTCCCTAACTCAACGAGCAGAGCCAGGTACCCATTTACAGCTGAATAGACAATGCTCAGGTAAGAGACCGTGGTACTTGTAAGATACAGTGTCGTACTTATGAACTTCTTAATAGGAGACACCCTCCCACCCACCTCCACCCCAAAAAAAAACCCCATTTTCTTATAATACATTGTTAATGCTACTGGTCATATTGTTAACAAGGTAAACTTCCAGTTATGACTGAAGGGGCTATTATTAATATTACTACGTAGACCTACATTGGTGTGTACTCCTTATCTTTTGAAAGATAATCCTTCAAAACAAGTATGCCATCAGAGGTGGATCTACATTTTGGGGGCCCTGTAGCTTGAACACTTGGAGGGGCCCCGCTTTATTTTTAAAAAGTGTTGGGTGGCGGTTAAGAAACGTTTCATGTAGAAAACTGGACTTGGGGGGGGGGGGGGGGGGGGGGCCTTCATAGAAGATCAGCCTATGTATGTCATGTAACGTCTATAAGCGAACATAAAACAACTTCTCAGTCACCCAGTAAATATTAAGAACGATTTTAGCGGGAAGGGGGGAGGAGGGACCACTTAATGCTTGGAAAATGCCACCTCTAACTACGCCACTGCTACAAACAGCACATGCTGGGTATTTGATGCTTCAAAACAGGATGAGCTGATGATAGGTCAGTTTCTGGTTCGCTGAATTTTTATTTCAGCGATAGGAAACTATACAGAGCGTTACAAGAGGGGCCAATATGACAATATTAGCTCAGTATCTCTGTGTAATCTTCCACCAACGGGGATACATAACCAGGGTATTCTAGCTCTTTAGCGTGTTTTAATTTGGTCTTACCAATGTAAGTCGTACACATTCTTGTTGGAATTGTTGCCGCAAACTACTGTAAACACGTGTACACACACACACACACACACACACACACACACACACACACACACACACACACACACACACACACACACACACACACACACACACACACACACACATATATATATAAATCAGATTGCATACTCCTCCCTCGACAATTTACTTCTCGTATATGCTTCCATGTGAAATTCCGCCACATTTTTAACCTTTAATATACACCTAATATTTGCTTCCGTCTGTTTGAATGTTCAGTGACTTAAACGCTAACCAAACATAAAGCTGTTCAGGTTTTATCTGTAAGAGCCAGCCCTAACTTTACCACGTCACTAAGCGCATCTTTGCTTTGATTTGTCATTAAAGTGCAGTTAGAATTCGCATCATGCCATTTCTTTTCCGTGACGCCGCCTCAAAGTTACACACTGGCTCACGCTATGAATATCAATTACCCGCTTAATGCTCATAATACCGCTCATCGAGTTTTCACCGTAGACTTATTATTATCATGTATTTTCATTTACATCGTCCAACTGGCGGTTAATTAGAGCGCTGGCTGCCCTCTGGCAGCAAAGGTACTGGGTTCGAAACACTGTGGTGTCACGCTCCAGTCTACTCGACTGTACCATCTTATAAGACTATTTCCTGTCTCGTGTCTTGAGTAAAGGTCAAGGTAGTCCAATAGTAGATACTGCCGTAGAGGAGTGGTTCTACAGCCTTCACTATACCAGGTCCAGCTTCAAGACGTGGGGTGACCAGTTCTCTTCCTCGCTGACTTTTCCTTCCGTAACTTACGAACAGAGTCAGGTACCAATTTACAGCTGGGTAAGCTGGAGCTTGACGAAACCTTGTCTCGAACACGCTACCTTTTCCGCGTGGCAGCGCTCTAACCACTCTGCCAAATCGGATGCTCCTGTCTTGAGTACACTCTGATAAAACTATTGTCTGTCTCCTGTCTTGAGCACTCTCTGATAAAACTATTGTCTGTCTTCTGTCTTGAGTGCTCTCTGATAAAACTATTGTCTGTCTCCTGTCTTGAGTGCTCTCTGATAAAACTATTGTCTGTCTCCTGTCTTGAGTGCTCTCTGATAAAACTATTGTCTGTCTCCTGTCTTAAGTACACTTTCATAAAACTATTGTCTGTCTCCTGTCTTGAGTACACTTTCATAAAACTATTGTCTGTGTCCTGTCTTGAGTACACTTTCATAAAACTATTGTCTGTTTCCTGTCTTGAGAACACTTTCATAAAACTATTGTCTGTCTCATGTCTTGAGTGCTCTCTCATAAAACTATTGTCTGTCTCCTGTCTTGCGTGCACTCTGACCTCTCCCATAAAAAGGAAGCCATAGGGGGGATTCAGTTAAGCCAAAAGCTAACTTAACTAACGCGTAGGACAGCAAACGTTACGTTACGGTTAACAGGAGAGTATTTCAGAAGTAGGGCGAGTCTAAGCTAACAGTGAGTCATCCACAGACGCACATAACACTGCACGGTGTCGTAGAGGCCCTGTCATCGCACAGTAGGGGACCAAAATGAAACAAGGTCACGCCAGGCCAAACCAGGAGCTGTTTCAAGTTTACGAGAAATTCTTTCGGTAATTCCATTTACATTCATGTAATCATATTAAAATAATAGAAGGTTAATGGAATAAAGATCCTTTATTTGTGACAATTTTTAGCAGATTTAATGAAACAATCAATAATAGAAGGTTAATGGAATAAAGATCCTTTATTTGTGACAATTTTTAGCAGATTTAATGAAACAATCAATAATAGAAGGTTAATGGAATAAAGATCCTTTATTTGTGACAATTTTTAGCAGATTTAATGAAACAATCAATAATAGAAGGTTAATGGAATAAAGATCCTTTATTTGTGACAATTTTTAGCAGATTTAATGAAACAATCAATAATAGAAGGTTAATGGAATAAAGATCCTTTATTTGTGACAATTTTTAGCAGATTTAATGAAACAATCAATAATAGAAGGTTAATGGAATAAAACATGTCGGGGAGGGGGGGTGGATCCTTATTTGTGACAATTTTTGTTGCAGATTTAATGAAACATTCAAATAATTAGAAGGTTAATGGATTCTTGTTAGATTCCTTTATTTGTGACAATTTTTAGCAGATTTAATGAAACAATCAATAATAGAAGGTTAATGGAATAAAAAAAAATTGAATCCTGATTTTTTGACAACGGTGTGCTTTTAGCAGATTTAATGAAAACAATCAATAATAAGAATTTTTTTTTTTTGATTAATGGAATAAAGATCCTTTATTTGTGACAAGTTTTTAAGCAGATTTAATTGGTTCAATCAATAATTCCGAAGGTTTAATGGAATAAAGATCCTTTATTTGTGACAATTTTTAGGACAGATTTAATGAAACAATCAATAATAGAAGGTTAACTGGAATAAAGATCCTTTATTTTAACAATTTTTATTTCCAGATTCATTTTGAAACAATCATTAATTGAAGAAAATACACAAAAACTAACCCGTCAAACATGTCGTGTATAGGGGGGAAAACATTATGTTGAGATCAGCTCTTTGCTGCTGCATGTTCTGATGACGTTCATTTCGTTTCTTTCGTGTGGTCAGTTTTTATTCTTTTCCCAGTCCTTTCATTTTAATTTTGATCTTTGCAGTCAGAAAAACTGATCAACTGAAGTTAAGGTCAAATGTTTTAAGGATTTGTTTCATCATCCAATAAAAAGAAGATTGAGTGAGGCTTGATAGCTGCTTTTTTTATTTAAAACAAAATATGGACGTTTACTTTAGCTTTCACTGTTATAACGTGCATTGGCTAAAAATCAGTTTTGGAAAAGGTTGTATCGGAGTCGTCATTTTCAAACAAAACTTGTCGACTGTGATCCCTGAAAATTTTAGAACTTCGATCCTCCTTAATTACGTTCTAGGGGACAAGTTTTTTATATCACGACTCCTGAAAAATTTCAGATCTTTACAGGGGAACTGAAAATGACTGAATCTTTTTTAAAAGTTGGATCCCCGAACTAGGTCTTCTTCAGTGTTTTGTTTAACACTAATACAATTCGGAGTCGGGACGTCAGAGGACATTTTTTTAAAGACTCCAAACTCAATCTGACTGAACTCCACGTTCTGACACCACAGCCCCTGTGGTGTTCAAGAAACATGACAGACTCGAAACACAACAAAGAAGATCCAGCCTAACTGAAGACACAACTGCCTTCACAGATGACACTGAAGACACAACGTTGAAGTTAAACTGTAAGACTCAGTTTATCAAGAAGATAACTTTTATTATATTTACATTTTGATAAACTGGAAGAAAAACAAGAGAGATAACTGAACATTTTTTTACACAAACAAGAAGGTTTTTGAGAGACACAACAAGAAGATAACTGAAGACACCAAAAAGAAGATAATGAAGACACAAGGAGATGTTTCAAGTTTATCAAGAAGATAATGAGTGAACAACAAGAAGTTATACAATTTGGAAGACAAAAAAGGACGTTAACTTTAAGACACCCTGTCATAACTGAAGAACAAGGCCTTAAGTATCAGTGAAAGGACATCAGGGGAGAAGTAGAGTCGAAAAGACACAACATGAATATTATCGCTACTGTGACACCTGACAAGAAGGGTTAAACTGAAGTCCAACAAAGAAGAAATTAACTGAAGACACAACGACTCCTGAAATGATAGAAGACCAACAAGGAGAAGATAACTGAAGACTCAATGGAGAATTTTAGAATCCTGAATCCGACATCCTGGAGAATTGATAGAAGGAAGAGACACAACTCCCGAACTAGTACTTGAAAGTTACACAACACAGACAAGTTAACTGAGAGTCAGAGTCAACAAGAAGATTTTTTTGACCAGACACCAACAAGAAGATAATCTGACTGACACAACAAGACTAACTGACACACACAAGAAGGATCAACTGAAGGAAAGTAACAAGAAAGAAACACTGAAGGAACCACAACAAGAAGATAACTGAAGACACAACAAGAAGATAACTGAAGACACAACAAGAAGATAACTGAAGACACAACAAGAAGATAACTGAAGACACAACAAGAAGATAACTGAAGACACAACAAGAAGATAACTGAAGACACAACAAGAAGATAACTGAAGACACAAGGAGAAGATACTGAGAAAAGACACAGAGAAATTACTGAAGACACAACAGAAGATACTGAGAAAAGATACTGAGAAAAGACACACAGAGAAAAGATAACTGAGAAAAGACACAAGAAGATAAAGATACACAGAAAAACACAGAGAAAAGATACTGAGAAAAGACACAGAGAAAAGATACTGAGAAAAGACACAGAGAAAAGATACTGAGAAAAGACACAGAGAAAAGATACTGAGAAAAGACACAGAGAAAAGATACTGAGAAAAGACACAGAGAAAAGATACTGAGAAAAGACACAGAGAAAAGATACTGAAAAAAAAGTGTATGTTTTAAAATAACATTTATTTCAAACATATTAAAACAGAAGTGTCCAAACATGCTCGTAGAGACCGACCATGAGACCCTCCTCAGCGTACTACAAGTTGGACGCCTTATTTACGTGCCGCGTACCCACCAGATGAAGATCACTGATAGACTGTACGTTAAGGGCGCGGGTAACTCAATTTACATAAAGTTCTCTGTGCACTTTAGGATGGAGATCTGTAACGTCCCTCAACTTACAACAGAAATGGAGCATGTAAGGGGAGGTGTGTGTGTGGAGAGGGGTGGGGGTGGGGGGGGGGGGGGGGGGAACAGATAAACCTGAACACTTCCCTGTCTAGCTATGACAAGTAGATGACCCCGACTGGTTTACCCACCCGCTACAAATGCGACAAGTTACAGCACGTGACACGAGGTGTAAAATTTTCAATCTTCTTTGCAACGCTTTTCCACTTTTTTTTTTTCCTCCCCACTCCAATCACAGAATACAAACAAGACATTTGACGTACCGCCAAGTACTGATAAAACAGACTTATAAGATCTCTCTCTCTCTCTCTCCTCAATCGCTCATTCCCATCTCTCAAATCTCTCGTCTCCCCCCCCAAGCACAGGAATCACCAATAACTCCTCATTTCCCGTTTCCCGCCAAGTCTCTCTCTCTCTCTCTCTCTCTCTCTCTCTCTCTCTCTCTCTCTCTCCCCCCCGCCCTTCTTTTACGTTAAAGTAATGTAACGATAATTATGCGTTTTGCTTCAATATATATATATTTTTTTTTAAGGCAACTGCTGCAAGCTCACAGGAAGGATTAGCTTAATCCAGCTCAGCCCCTCAGGGAGAATTCTGGGTAATTTAATCCAGCTCAGCCCCACAGGAAGAATTCTGGGTAATTTAATCCAGCTCAGCCACACAGGAAGAATTCTGGGTAATTTAATCCAGCTCAGCCCCACAGGAAGAATTCTGGGTAATTTAATCCAGCTTTTACTTTACAAAGTTGAATTCCTTGAAATTGATATGTAAAATGCAAGTAAGAATAAATGAATTGAGTATGAAAGGGGAGAGAAAGGAAGGTCAGAATGTCAGACGGGCCTGCGTGCCCAATTCTCAACCCTTTGAAAATAGAGTTCGTTCGTTCAGTCCCACCAGAAAGATTCTAGGTAACTTAATCCAGCTCATCCCTACAGAAAGGATTCTAGGTAACTTAATCCAGCTCAGTCCCACAGAAAGGATTAACGTACCTTAATCCAGCTCCGTCCCACAGGAAAGATTATAGGTAACTTAATCCAGCTCAGTCCCACAGGAAGAATTCTAGGTAATTTAATCCAGCTCAGTCTCACAGGAAAGATTCTAGGTAACTTAATCCATCATAACCCTCCACTCCCAAAGGAGCATAGGCCTTCAACAAACACATGCCAAGTCCTCCTGTCACGTGCCATCATCTCAAGTTCTTTCCATGTTCTCCTCATCATTTTCACCTCTGTTTCCAGTTCTCTTCTCCATGTACTTCTTGGTCTTCCTTGCCTCTCTTGCCCTGGGGGTTCCAGAACAAGGACTGCCTTGTAATGCTATCAACAGGTTTCCTCAGTGTGTGTCCTATCCATCGCCATCGTCTTCTTCTCATTTCTTGTTCCACTGGCACTTGTCTAGTTCTTGTCATCAGTTCCACGTTGGTAACCTTGTCATACCATTTAATCCCTCTATTCTACGCAAGCACCCATTTATGAAAGTCTGTAGCTTTTTGGTTGTTGTCTTTGTTGTTCTCCATGTTTCTGAGCCATACAATAGGACTGACTTCACATTTGAGTTGAAGATTCTTATTTTCGTGTTGGATCCTATTTCTCTTCATCTCCATATATTTCCCAATGCAATGAAAGCTCCTCTTGCCTTTTGTATTCTTATTTTGATATCGCTGTCTGTCCCTCCAACTTTGTCTATATTACTGCCAAGATATGTGTATGATTCTACATCTTGTATTGGTGTTTCTTCAAGTTCAACCCTGTTATCATTACCTAACTTAATCCAGCTCAGTCCAAAAGGAAAGATTCTAGTTAACTTAATCCAGCTCAGTCCCACAGGAAAGATTAAGGTAACTTAATCCAGCTCAGTCCCAAAGGAAAGATTCTAGGTAACTTAATTCAGCTCAGTCCCACAGGAAAGATTCTAGGTAACTCATCCAGCTCAGTCCCACAGGAAAGATTATAGGTAACTTAATCCAGCTCATCCCACAGGAATGATTCTAGGTAACTTAATCCAGCTCAGCCCCACAGAAAGGATTCTAGGTAATTTAATCCGGCTCAGTCCCACAGGAAAGATTAAGGTAACTTAATCCAGCTCAGTCCCAAAGTAAAGATTCTAGGTAACTTAATCCAGCTCAGTCCCAAAGGAAAGATTCTAGGTAACTTAATCCAGCTAAGCCCCACAGGAAAGATTCTAATTAACTTAATCCAGCTCAGTCCCACAGGAAAGATTCTAGGTAACTTAATCCAGCTCAGCCCCCAGGAAAGATTCTAGGTAACTTAATCCAGCTCAGTCCCACAGGAAGGATTCTAGGTAAATTAATCCAGCTCAGCCCCACAGGAAGAATTCTAGGTAATTTAATCTAGCTCAGTCCCACAGGAAAGATTCTAGGAAACTTAATCCAGCTTTTACTTTACAACGTTGAATTCCTTGAAATTGATATGTAAAATGCAAGTGAGAATAATTGAATTCAGTATGGAAGGGAAGAGAACGGAAAGGCAGAATGTCAGACGGGCCTGCGTGCCCAATTCTTAACCCTTTGAAAATAAAGTTCGTTCGTTCGTTCAGTCCCACCGGAAAGATTCTAGGTAACTTAATTGAGCTCAGCCTCACAGAAAGGATTCTAGGTAACTTAATCCAGCTCAGTCCCACAGGAAGGGTTCATTCATTCATTCATAACCCTCCACTCCCAAAGGAGCATAGGCCTTCAAAAAACACATGCCAAGTCCTCCTGTCACGTGCCATCATCTCAAGTTCTTTCCACGTTCTCCTCATCATTTTCACCTCTGTTTCCAGCTCTCTTCCCCATGTGCTTCTTGGTCTACCTCTGCCTCTCTTACCCTGGGGGTTCCAGAACAAGGACTGCCTTGTAATGCTATCAACAGGTTTCCTCAGTGTGTGTCCTATCCATCGCCATCGTCTTCTTCTCATCTCTTGTTCCACTGGCACTTGTCTAGTTCTTGTCATCAGTTCCACGTTGGTAACCTTGTCATACCATTTTAATCCCTCTATTCTACGCAAGCACCCATTTATGAAAGTCTGTAGCTTTTTGGTTGTTGTCTTTGTTGTTCTCCATGTTTCTGAGCCATACAATAGGACTGACTTCACATTTGAGTTGAAGATTCTTATTTTCGTGTTGGATCCTATTTCTCTTCATCTCCATATATTTCCCAATGCAATGAAAGCTCCTCTTGCCTTTTGTATTCTTATTTTGATATCGCTGTCTGTCCCTCCAACTTTGTCTATATTACTGCCAAGATATGTGTATGATTCTACATCTTGTATTGGTGTTTCTTCAAGTTCAACCCTGTTATCATTACCTAACTTAATCCAGCTCAGTCCAAAAGGAAAGATTCTAGTTAACTTAATCCAGCTCAGTCCCACAGGAAAGATTAAGGTAACTTAATCCAGCTCAGTCCCAAAGGAAAGATTCTAGGTAACTTAATTCAGCTCAGTCCCACAGGAAAGATTCTAGGTAACTCATCCAGCTCAGTCCCACAGGAAAGATTATAGGTAACTTAATCCAGCTCATCCCACAGGAATGATTCTAGGTAACTTAATCCAGCTCAGCCCCACAGAAAGGATTCTAGGTAATTTAATCCGGCTCAGTCCCACAGGAAAGATTAAGGTAACTTAATCCAGCTCAGTCCCAAAGGAAAGATTCTAGGTAACTTAATCCAGCTCAGTCCCAAAGGAAAGATTCTAGGTAACTTAATCCAGCTAAGCCCCACAGGAAAGATTCTAATTAACTTAATCCAGCTCAGTCCCACAGGAAAGATTCTAGGTAACTTAATCCAGCTCAGCCCCCAGGAAAGATTCTAGGTAACTTAATCCAGCTCAGTCCCACAGGAAGGATTCTAGGTAAATTAATCCAGCTCAGCCCCACAGGAAGAATTCTAGGTAATTTAATCTAGCTCAGTCCCACAGGAAAGATTCTAGGAAACTTAATCCAGCTTTTACTTTACAACGTTGAATTCCTTGAAATTGATATGTAAAATGCAATTGAATTCAGTATGGAAGGGAAAAGAACGGAAAGGCAGAATGTCAGACGGGCCTGCGTGCCCAATTCTCAACCCTTTGAAAATAAAGTTCGTTCGTTCGTTCAGTCCCACCGGAAAGATTCTAGGTAACTTAATTGAGCTCAGCCTCACAGAAAGGATTCTAGGTAACTTAATCCAGCTCAGTCCCACAGGAAGGGTTCATTCATTCATTCATAACCCTCCACTCCCAAAGGAGCATAGGCCTTCAACAAACACATGCCAAGTCCTCCTGTCACGTGCCATCATCTCAAGTTCTTTCCACGTTCTCTTCATCATTTTCACCTCTGTTTCCAGCTCTCTTCCCCATGTGCTTCTTGGTCTACCTCTGCCTCTCTTGCCCTGGGAGTTCCAGAACAAGGACTGCCTTGTAATGCTATCAACAGGTTTCCTCAGTGTGTGTCCTATCCATCGCCATCGTCTTCTTCTCATCTCTTGTTCCACTGGCACTTGTCCAGTTCTTGTCATCAGTTCCACGTTGGTAACCTTGTCATACCATTTTAATCCCTCTATTCTACGCAAGCACCCATTTATGAAAGTCTGTAGCTTTTTGGTTGTTGTCTTTGTTGTTCTCCATGTCTCTGAGCCATACAATAGGACTGACTTCAAATTTGAGTTGAAGATTCTTATTTTCGTGTTGGATCCGATTTCTCTTGATCTCCATATATTTCCCAATGCAATGAAAGCTCCTCTTGCTTTTTGTATTCTTAGATTGATATCACTGTCTCGGACCTAAGACGCGTCAAAAGTGAGGAATGCAGTCAGCGACCCATAGCTGAATGCTTGCGTCAGGGTCAGCGAACCAGAGCTGACCAAGACCCTACTCCACCTCCAAGTGGTGGTCCTGGAAACAGGCTGCTTCATTGCAGTCTGGCTGAGTGAGTAGGGATCGAAGTGGGAGGGCAAACCCGGTCCTAAAAAATGCCGTGCCGAAGTCGGATGTGTCGGGCCGAAAGACGCAGATATCGCAGCTTTGCTGTAAACGGCGACACAATGCTACCAACGTCCTTTTCATGACGAACGCAGAAGAAGAAGAAGATATCACTGTCTGTCCCTCCAACTTTGTCTATATTGCTGCCAAGATATGTGTACGATTCTACATCTTGTATTGGTGTTTCTTCAAGTTCAACCCTGTTATCACTACCTGCATTTATTCTCATTATTTTTGTCTTTTCCCTGTGTATTTTCAGACCCAATTGCTGTGACCTCTCATCGAGTGTTTTCAATTTGCTTACGGTTATGGGACAGAAGAGCCAAGTCATCAGCAAAATCCAGATTCTCCAACTGCTTAGTCAGAGTCCACTGGATTCCATTTCTGTTGTGTGTTGTCGATGATCTCATAACCCAGTCTATTGCTAGTAAGAAAAGAAATGAAGACAAGAGGCATCCCTGTTCTTATCCCAAACGGTTCTGTAAACTGTCCTTCGTGAAGAACTCTGCATGTCATGTCTTCATATGTTTTCTTTATTAAATTAATGATCTTCAGGGGAACTCCATAATGCCTCATCAATTTCCAAAGTGATTCTCTGTCTACACTATCAAATGCCTTTTCGTAGTCCACAAATCCGATGTATAGTGGTGAATTCCATTCCAGACTGTGTTCAACTATTATTCTCAAAGTGGCTATCTGGTCTGTACATGATCTGTTTTATCGAAAACCTGCTTCTTCATCTCTCAGTTTCTTGTCTATGGACTCTTTTAATCTCTCAAGGATAATCCTGTTTAATACTTTTCCTGGCCCTAATAGTAACATTATTCCGCTATAATTTGTGCACTCTTGTAAATTTCCCTTCTTAGGCAACTTAACCAGATATCCTTCCTTCCATTCTGCTGGTATCTCTTCCTTTTCCCAGACTTTACCAAGTAATTTATATAACATCTCTGTAGCCGTGTCGATATCTGCTGGAATGCCATCAGATCCAGACGCTTTTCCATCTCTTAGAAGCTTTATGGCTTTCTTTATTTCTTCCTTCGTTGGTCTTTCACCGTTAATTTGTAGCTCTTCTTCTGCTGGCTGGATGTCCGGGGGTTTTTGTGGAGCTGGTCTATTGAGAAGGTCCTCAAAATATTCTGTCCACCTCTTCATTAGCTCTTGTATATTGCTGAGCAGTTTTCCATTCTTGTCTTTTATGAGGCAACTTGTTTGCTTGTATTTCCCTGTTAGCTTCTTTGTGCTGCTATACAGTTCTCTCATATTTCCTTTGGCTGCAGCATCTTCTGCCTCTCTTGCCAACTCCTCAATATACTTCCTCTTGTCTCTTTTGATACTTCTTTTTACTTCTTTGTTTGCTTCTGTGTACACTTCTTGAGCCTTGGCTTCTGAAATTCTGGTTTTGCTTGTGTTTAAATCTGCTTTTTTCTTTTTTCTGTCTTTTATCTTATTGATGGTTTCTGTTGTTATCCATGCTTTTTGTTGTCGTTCCCTTTTCCCCAGTATTTCTTCACATGTCTCATTCCATACAGTTTTGACCTGCTGCCAATAGTCTTCTGTATTCTCTACATCTTCCAGCTGTTGGAGCACTTGGAGTTTGTTGGATATTGTGACCGCAAATTTGTCTCTTGTTTCTTAGATGTCCTACATTAAATTGTTGTCTATAATTTTGCATTGTTGCATATCTCTTGAGTTTCATTTTTACTTTGGCTATCAGAAGGTGGTGATCTGATGCCACATCTGCTCCTCTATATACCTTTACATCCTGCAATGATGATCTAAACTTCTTGTTTATGCATATATAATCAATCTGATTTTCTGTTCTATGGTCTGGTGATATCCATGTTGCCTTGTGTATTCTCTTATGTGGAAACATGCTTTCTCCTATAGCCAGTTGATTTGAAGCACAGAAGTTTGAGAATAGTTCCCCATTTTCATTCATTATTCCTAGCCCATGTTTTCCCATGACTTCCTCAAAGCCGGTGTTGACTGTACCTATCTTTGCATTCATGTCACCCATCAAAATTGTGATGTCTCTTCTTTTTACTTTTTACATAATTTCCTGTAGTCTAGTATAAAATGCTTCTTTCACAGACTCTTCTTTGTCATTAGTTGGTGCATAACACTGGATGACATTTACATTTATTTTCTTTTTAGCTGTTTTAAAAATTGCTGTTATTATTCTGGGTCCAACAGCTTCCCATTCAATGAGTGCTTTCTGTGCTTCTTTAGATAACATAAGAGCTACCCCTTCACTGTGGTGTGAAATTTTGTCTTCATGTCCTGAGGACAGCACCAATTCACTTGTGATGAGTTTCTTCCTGTCTACCCCCTTCCACTTTGTTTCACACAGTCCCAGAACCTCGATTTTATGTTCCCACATTTCTGCTGCTACTTGTGCCACTTTCCCTCGTTCGTTTAACGTCCGAACATTCCAGGTGTCAAATCTGGAAGTTCTCCTAGAAGAAAAAAGGTTAGTCACAGAAATGATTCTAGGTAACTTAATCCAGCTCAGTCCCACAGGAAGGATTAAGGTAACTTAATCCAGCTCAGTCCCATAGGAAGGGGGCCAGTTGTAATGATGACTCTATGCTCTATGTGGTGCTACAAGGAAAATGATGATGATACATTGAAATGACAACCATCCATACTTTTGACGTCTGCTAAGTTTTCACGAACATGCTTCATAGTCGTCTGCAATCCTTGTCGTTCCTTGTGGAGCACAGAGCTTAAATTATTAACTATTTATGTGTGTGTGTGTGTGTGAGTGTGTGTATGTGTGTGTGTGTATACAGAGACAGAGAGAGAGAGAGAGAGAGAGAGAGAGAGAGAGAGAAGAGTTGGCAAGTAAGACGACACTCTCTATGAAAATATAAAGTTAGCCCCATAACAGATACTGCCGTAGGAGAGTAAGTGTAAGAGACTTTATTATACTATACTAAGTCCACTTTACTATACTATACTGTATAGTCCACTTTACTATACTATACTAAGTCCAGCATCGACAGGCGGGATGACCAGTTCTCTTCATCGCTGCCTTTTCCTTCTCGAACTCACGAGCACAGTCAGTTACCAAACCACAACTGGGTAGACCCAGCAATTTCGCCGCGACAGGCCAGCGATTACTGTCAGTCAGGGAAACACTGCCTTAGCATAATAAAACTGGTTACTAACAGTGTTAAAAGTGTCACTGGCTGAAAAGCGCTGAATCTTCGATATACGAAGTCGCTGAATCTTCGATGTACGAAGTCGCTGAAAGCATTAGTGACAAAACTTAATCCTATAAAGGACGTAAGGTGTGTTTAAAAAAAAAAATCCACACACCTGTGTTTAAAAATGGCTACAACTTCCTTCTTTGTGCATGGAATTGGTCATAGTTGGTACATGCTTGCTTGGTGTCCAGAAAGAAGTCCGTCTGGTAAAATTACTACACTAAACGCACGTGTCACCATGCAGAAACGCTCACAGATGGTTCATTACCCCTGTAAACTTACTCCGGCAGACCAAAATAACAAGGGGAGAGGGGGGTGGGGGAGGAGAGCTCTTTATCCACGGAGACAGGACTCCATTCATATTCTCAGACCTGTTTATTGTGTGACGATAAACCGCAGGCCACTTTATCGCAACCGTCTTTCGCATGATAACTGCGCCACATTTCTGCCAGTGCAAAACTGCAGATATGATGTTTGTTTTCTTCTAGTTTTGGTGTATTTTCTTGTCGATGGTGCGAACGTAACTAGGGCAAGTCTTATCGCGATACAAGACAAACAGTCCAGGTTACAACCACAAAAGATCCTCATCATGGGCACGACGGACAAAACTGAACATAAATGACAGGGTAAATTAATCTAAGTGCATAAAATAAGCTGCTAGGGTGTGTGTGTGTGTGTGTGTGCGGGGTGGGGGGGGGGGCGACAAAGTTGTGTGACAGTCGTTGAAGCAATCCCGCCCACACACAAAAAAATGCTGACTATAAAATTTGATGTGAATTAATAAATCCAGAGTCAGCATTTTTTCCCTCTTAGATTACTCTAACAGCTGTCATACCTCTTCTCATTTCTCCCCCCCCCCCCCACATCCCGTATAGTTCCCGAGGGACCGTCCCACTGGTAGAGTAAGTCAGAGTGCTTGCCTCTTGCGGCAAAGCTAAGGGTTCTGGGTTCGAAACCTGGTATTGTCACGTCCCAGTTTACCCAGCTGTAAATGGATACCTGACTATGCTCTTAAGTCAGGGAAGGCAAAGGCAGCGAGGAAGGGAACTGGTAACCAAATCCTGTAAAGCTGGACGTAGTCTAAGTGAAGTCTGTCAAACTTGACTCTCCTGCGGCAGGATCTGCTATTGGAACTACCTGTTTATCGAGTACCCGATGGATTCCATGGAGTCAATGAAAGAACATGGTTCATGCACCCCTCAGGCATGTCGTAGAGGTGACTATTACGAGGATGTGCGTGAAGCTGACAACCTCATCATGTCAAACAAAACTGCTACAGAAACCACAACTACAAAAGCACATAAATGCTTCAGTGCAGGTTTCCTAGTGACCAGGTACAGTAAAGACTGAATGTTCACAGGAAGCAAAAAGTAGATTGATGATGATATTGATGACGACCAATAATCTATCATAGAGGTGTATTCTAAATAATTCTTAATTTGAACCAGAATTTACATCGACGGCTCTTTTCTGAGCTTCGTGTCCTTTTTTCATGTTAATTATTTTATATTTATTTGTATGTCTTTTGATGAGCTCTGACATTCTTGTATAGACTGTTGTCCCGTATCTTGTTCCAGAGGATGACCTCATGGTCGTCACATGTGCTGTTTTTATTCCTTATCTTGGTAAGCCTTGCTGCAGTCCTCTCATAATCCTACTACTGAAAATGCTTTAACCAAACCATACGGTTATCATCATTTCCATAACCAAACCATATGGTTATCATCATTTCCATAACCAAACCATACGGTTATCGTCATTTCATAACCAAACCATACGGTTATCATCATTTCCATAACCAAACCATACGGTTATCATCATTTCCATCTCCTATTTTGCTCCATATGGAAGATTGAGACACCACTGCAAATGTCCCCCATTCCAAGGGCGCCTATGTCAAAGTACAAAATTACTTAAGAGATCAGAATGGTGCCTTTCTTTGATTTTTGGCGTGGAACCAGGTCAGGAAAAAGACAGCCGATAGGATAGTATGGCGTTCTTTCTGGCAAACGCTATACCCCAGGTTAGAAGAGGAACGACTAAGTAAATAGGTCTGTTGTGTATGCCAGGTACCCGTACGCTTGACATAATTTTCACGACTGGTACAGAATATTAATACATATCAACAGTGTAAGAAGGACAAACTAACTCGTGAAATTATAAACAGAATAAACTCAACCTTCAAGTAAGAATAAATGGAACAAATATCAATAGTGATTAAAACGGAGAAATTTAACTTGTCAGAAAGGCAAATGGCGCAAACGTAATTCTTGGGAACTATATAAGCTGAGCCAACAACAATTTTAAGAAACTTAAAAAAGGTCAAACAAAACTTGTAAGAAAATATAAATAAAAACATCAACTGTGAGACAGCATAAATTGAACGAATACAACAATTGAAAAATGATACATTGTATAAACTTTCTGACAGACATATAGTCTTTATTACGTATACTTTCCCCTCTTAGGTGCTCGTAGAAATAACAACGAAAAGATGACGTGGATGTATCTTGTGAGTAAACTACAATTGTAAATACAACAACAACAAGCACAACAGAGAGACAATACAGCACAGTTTAACAACATGGCATTAATCATCATCATCATCATTGATGGCCATTTTCCTGTGTGGTCCAGGCAGAGCACGAAACCATCACAGCAGCTAGCCCCACAGGAAGCCAGCATCAAGAAGTCACTTACTGTTACAACTGTGGTTTCTGTGGCAACTAGTCTTAAATGATGGAGTTGCCAGACCTATGTATAACTTCGTATTAGTCGCCATGTACGACATGCTTGAGGATACAGTAGATCTATTCTTTATTTGTCATGTCGTAGACCGCCCGGGGAATGATACATGCAACAACAGAAGATGTCAATGACAGAAACAACAAAGAACACTCAGGACATTCAGTTATGAATAGACATGATCGCCGTTGCCATTCCGTAGAGTACCTGCTGAAGATGACCGTACGCTAATCACGCGACCCGCACTGAAGGTATTTCCGTGACCTTATTACTAGGTGACCAAACCTGTCAAAGGCTATCGATCACGCTGTAACAGGGTTCACAAAACTCAATACTTGCTTCATGACACATCACTGTAACATTGTACGGACACTGCGGTTTGTAATTACCAGTACCAGATACTCTTTTTTAATGTCCACCAGCGGCTATTAAGTTTTGGGGTTAACCTGGAGTTTAATTACCAATGGATCAGTCTATCGTCATTCGCAGATAGAACCAGCTCGAGCAGAATCTCAGGTCGAAATATAGGGTGGTTGAAGAGTCGCGTTCCGTTTTTAAATGTTTATATCCGCAAGTGTATCCACTGGATATACATGACACATATGTGAAAACTTTGAACAATAACTGCCCTTTGACAAATAAGTTATATATATATATTTTTTATTTTTTTTTACTTCCAGAAACAAAATAAGACAAAATAACATCGAAAATGGACAATAAAGTGATGTTAGAACAGACAGCGAAAATTCACGTTGAACAAACCGGATCTCAGGTTGTGTTGTAATGTTGACTTAGCGTTTTGATGTTATAAAATGGTAGTTAACTGTCTGTATTGTTATGCTTGTTACATGTAAATTAGTTGAACAAGAGTGAAGAAATAGCAACTTAAAAGTTGGATGTGACGTGTCAATCACCACATAGAACTCATGATCTCACATAAGTGCCGTATTCTCGTCTAGAAAATGAGGACTGTGGGTAGTGATAAACTGTGAGATGTAAAAGGTGATACGTCTCACCGTGAGACAAAGGAAAAGACAATAACTTACGTTGCGTGAACAAGGCTTTTGTCAGGGACAAACGATTTTGAAAAAAAAAAACAAACCAAACAAACAGAAAGGAAAGACCGTAAGAACTATTGTATGACTTAATGCATTCCTCCTTATTTGTCATGTTTTTTTTTTAAACTTAGTTCTTGATTTCTTTCCTTTCTGCTTGTGTTCGTTTGTACCTGTAGAAGGCTTTCTGGTCGCAACGCAGGTTAGTTTCTTTTCCTTTGTCCTACTAAGACGTATTATCTATCTCTCCCCCCTCCCCCCCCCCCTTTCCCGAACCCACTATTCACGTTTAAGGTTATCTGTCACGTAATGGAGGTCATGTAATGGGTGTCATGTAATGGATGTCACGTAATGGATTTCCAACATTTTCGGCTTCTAGCATGCTGATCCACGCAATGACTGCTTCCGGTCATGTCTAGCTACGTTTCTATTTATATTTTCTGACATGGAAGAGAAATGCCGAAGAGCGACTGTGAGAAAAATCTCCAGAAAAACGAAATGTACTCAAACACAAAGCATTAGGTGAATATCATTTTTTGTAAGGGGGAACAGCTTTAATACAAATTAGGCTAATAATGAACCGTGTTTCTCCACGTTTTATCTAGCTGTAAAAGTGTACCTTAATCTGCTCTTGTCAAGCAAGGCAAATGCAGCGAGGAATGGAACCGGTTACCATTACCTCATAAAGCTGAGGCTAGTGTAGGTGAAGTCTATAACAATTCACTCCAATACAGCAGTATGTGTGGTTAGAGCGCTCGCTTCTGGAGGCAAAAATACCTGGTTCGAAACTTCCAGTTTACTCAGCTGTAAAAATGGGTACCTAACTAAGCTCTTGAGTTAGAGAAGGTAAAGGCAGGAAGGAAGGGAACTAATCACCCACCTGACAGAGATGAAACATAGAAAAGTTTATTCTGTGTTTGTGAAGTCTCTAACACTTCACTCTCCTACCTCAGTATCAGCTTTACCACTAATTTTACCTACACACCTAAATGTCCTGGATTAAAAAAAAAATTTGTTGGAATGATGTTGGTGACCGAATATTTACTCCTAAATTCTCATGTAAGCCTTGGACACATTAAGGCTTCAGGCCGTAAAAGCTACGATAAATTAGGGCAAGGATATGTCTGACTTAAAGAGATACAAAATTACTGAGATTTTGTGAAAAATCCGGTGTTTACCCTTTATTCACAAATCATGCCGACCGCACTGAGACTACGCGCACAAATCTCGTATGTAAAGCCCAGGTGTTCCTAACGCAGGAACCATATTCACAATGAAACAGGTCTGTAGGTACTAACCTTTAACAGCCCGCAGTCAATTGCTAGCATTCTTCACAAAAGAATGTGTATGAGTTGTCAATGTTACCTATTGGAATATCATGAAAGTTATCCCTTCGCCTGTATGGTTTTTTTTTTTTTTTTCAAAGGTATGCGAGGGCGGAAGCGAGAAACGTCTGATGTACCACAAAGCAGACGTATACCTGAGGTCAGAAATTGGCAACTCTTATTATGTTCACGAGATTCCAGCCCTTCCCAAACAGGAATGAAGAAAGATGGAAGTTCTGCGCATGTGATTTTGGCTTCGTAGGTTACACGCTGTTTCTCCGCCTTTCATGAAGTGCGCACGCACTGAGAAATGCTGATACTTACGTGCACCCATTGTCCAAAATATGTCACCAGTTCAATGGGACAGACAAAAAAAGAACCATACCCGGCAAGGTGAGCTAATTAACAATTATATAGTCAGTTATGTATTACCAGAGTATCACATGTAATTTCCGGAAAAAAAAGGGTTGGGGGTGTCTCTGACAAGAAAAGAAAGAACAGAAAGTCAGACATGTTGTAAGAAGCGGCTGACGTGAGGCTGTGTGTGGGGCTAGGAGCCTCATCATGTAAAACAAGTTACTACACAAACCACCACTGCAAGAAAACATGAAGCACTGTGGCACATGTTTCCCGAAGAACGGCTGCAGTGGCGGCGCCATACTCCTCAAGAAGAGTAAAAGGAGACTGATAATGATCATCAGGGTCGTGGAGAGGAAGAAAGGACCCCTGGGCGAACGATTACTGCCAGTCCCCTTCGCGTGTTCTTTATTCTATTCTCAATGCCCTCGACAGAGCCTCGGGCAGCATCATCTCGTGCATCCCTCTCTCGTATGGCCTGAGTGCTTTATCAGAGAATTAACAACGACCATGTTCTGACACACACTGAGAAAACCTGTTGATAGCCTTACCAGGCAGTCCTTGTTCTGAAACCCCA
The DNA here is from genome assembly GCA_024509875.1 of Oreohelix idahoensis. Classification (NCBI taxonomy): domain Eukaryota; kingdom Metazoa; phylum Mollusca; class Gastropoda; order Stylommatophora; family Oreohelicidae; genus Oreohelix; species Oreohelix idahoensis. Next base: position 106,184 of record JAMPIV010006982.1, on the reverse strand, counting down.
CAGGGTAAGAGAAGCGGAGGTAGACAGAAGAACACATGGAGAAGAGAACTGGAGACAGAAGAACACATGGAGAAGAGAACTGGAGACAGAAGAACACATGGAGAAGAGAGCTGGAGACAGAAGAACACATGGAGAAGAGAACTGGAGACAGAAGAACACACGGAGAAGAGAGCTGGAGACAGAAGAACACACGGAGAAGAGAACTGGAGACAGAAGAACACATGGAGAAGAGAACTGGAGACAGAAGAACACATGGAGAAGAGAACTGGAGACAGAAGAACACGTGGAGAAGAGAGCTGGAGACAGAAGAACACATGGAGAAGAGAGCTGGAGACAGAAGAACACATGGAGAAGAGAACTGGAGACATATGGAAATGATAAGGAAGGTATGTAAAGACCTTGAGCTGCTGGCACGTGACTAGAGGGACTTGGCATGTGTTTGTTGAAGGCCTATGTCACGTGACTAGAGGGACTTGGCATGTGTTTGTTGAAGGCCTATGTCACGTGACTAGAGGGACTTGGCCTGTGTTTGTTGAAGGCCTATGTCACGTGACTAGAGGGACTAGGCATGTGTTTGTTGAAGGCCTATGTCACGTGACTAGAGGGACTTGGCATGTGTTTGTTGAAGGCCTATGTCACGTGACTAGAGGGACTTGGCATGTGTTTGTTGAAGGCCTATGCACCATGGGCAGTAAACGTGTATTAATGATTGATGTTCTGACATGCTTTATTATCTCTTTAAAATGCTGCAGCCGACGCCTGAGAATGATTGGGCCAGTGAGTAAATCAAATCTCCGAATGAGAGGGGCAAAGTTCCGTGGTCGTTTTTCGACTAGACAATTTTCTTTCTTCCTACCTTTTTTTCTTTCCTTCTTTCTTTCCTCCTTTTCATTCTTTTTCTTTCTTTCTTTGAATTCTACTGTTATATACCTCGTATTATCGAGTGCGCCTGTCCATTTAGTGGAGAACAGGTGTGTGGCGACAGGGTAGAAGAAAGGATAGACAGACGAAATAAAAAAAAGAGTACCAATCTCTTCCACAGTGTCTTTTGGCTCGCTGTAAGTGATAGTCCGACACTTGTAAGAAGAAATATATCAGGAGACTGAAATTTAAACTCTTCTCAGTTAAGCAAAGAAGCAAATCCCATCAAGGATCCTGAGAGTATGTTAGGTCTTCAGCCACACTTCCCCTGAGGTACTGATATGGCTCATGAGACCCCCAGCTGGTAATTAAGATAATAATTCACATAAACAGTTAACTACCAAGCAATACAAAACATATAGTGAAAAGAAAGAAACAACAGTGAAATTCGTTTCTATGAATTTATATATATTAGACCAAGTTAAATTGGTTACAGATAAACGAAAAAGAAAAATACAAATATTTATATATATGGTTCTATGTATACAGCACTGGGTAAATGGAGATAAAAATAGTCTACACAAAAGTTATGTTTATTATTAGGGTACCCTTTCACGATGGCTGAGGTTTATGTCCTAATTTTAATCATTGACTGGTATGACCTAAGATCGTTTAGTGTTTGGTCCGTTTTAAAATGCACTTATCCTGGGTGGTGTTGCTGCTGTATGACGTCACAATGTTACTGCAAGTTTTCTTCCCCCGGCCAAGTTGCTGGAATAGTTCGTAGCAAGTACTGCAAGGTTTCACTACACAACTGCGAGTTCACCTGCCTTTTGTCACCACCAGGGAGCTAGGAGATAACACAAAGGAACATTCTATTTAGCTCTCTGGTTAGAGGCATTAATTTGTCCTGAGTGTGGTCCATAAACCAGGCTCAGATATCATTCATATTATTACGTAAATGACAAGGACCAATGTTGAGCGCCATTCTTCGAGCTGCAAACATATGATATTAATAGGGTAGGGGCATAGGCATACATATATTATCAACTGTTGTAAAGGCATTACAAAATCATACATTAAATACATGAATGCGATAATGGTTACCACCATTAACTAAAAGAAGCGGGCAGGGTAGCGCAAATGCTTTCTGTAAAACAACCTGAAGGACATCAAAGGCGTACAAAAATCATACAAAAAAAATCATATAACAGTAAACATATGGATTCCATAATGTATATACAACCATTACATGAAAGTATGAAATTGACTGAAAAGCAGTGCAAACATTCAATCCAAATAATTGCAGATAAGAAGATAATGCATTTATTAGCTCACCCGCTTTGATTCCAAGATTGAGTTTGGCTCAAAAGACGGCATATACTATATATATATAGTTAATTCTTTCGTCCTCTGGTTTCTAACAGATTATATGCTAGAAGGTTTCCGCCGGGGCTTGCAAAATGTGAGTACAATGTACACGATGTAGTCTTTATTATATACACAGTTAACAGCGGTCGCTGACCTCAGTTAAGTCAGGAAATTCCTAAACTCCTGGTCCCCTGGAAATCCCCGGCTACTGTGGTCTTCACCCGGTCACTGGAGATCCCCAACTATTTGGGTCATTGGGCGGAGTTCACCCCGGTCACTTGCCGGTATTCCCCGCTGATGGGCCATTCGTTGGGCGGGGTTCACCCCGGTCACTTGCCGGTATTCCCCGCTGATGGGCCATTCGACAATGAACTGGAAAATCCCCGGTATCTTGGGTCATTCCTGGAGCATTAGAAAACAAGAGAGAGAGAGAGAGAGAGAGAGAGAGAGAGAGAGAGAGAGAGAGAGAGAGAGAGAGAGAGAGGAGGACGGGCGAAGAATTTCGCGACAAGAGCCCGCTGTGCAAGTATCTCGTAAAGAGAACTAGTTTCGACTGACAGCTTCTTCTCGATCCCTCTCCGTCCTAGTTTGATTTCCCCCATCATCCTGGAAGTTTTTAGGAAGGTTAAGGTTATTGGGTCGCTGATGACTTCCCTGGTCTTCCCCACTGCATGGGTGGCGGCTGAGAAAGTCTGCTCCGACATTGAGTTTCCCAGGTATATATTCAACCTTGAAGTTATATGGTTGCATTAACATCGACCACCTCATGAGCCTTGAATTCAGGTTTTTAGAAGCCGCCAAGAACATCAATGGTTGGTGGTCGCATTGAACGGTGAAGGGCTTTCCATATAAGTATGGTTGATATTTCTGAATCCCCCATACTAAAGCTAGGCATTCCCGTTCAATAGTGGAGTAATTTCTTTCTGCAGCATTCAATTTTCGGCTAGCGAAAGCTATGGGGAATAATGTAGACGCATTGTCTTCCCCAGTTTGTAGCAAGGTGGCTCCAATCCCAATCTGACTAGCATCGGTGCGTAGTATGAATGGTCGGCTTAAGTTCGGTAGGTTCAGAATAGGTTTCTCTGTGAGTTTTTCCTTGAGGGTACTATAAGCATTCTCACACTCAGCGGTCCAGATCACTTTTTCCGGAGTATTCTTTTTCGTAAGGTTCGTCAGTGGGGCGCTAATAATGTTGAAATCCTTAATGTAGCGTTGGTAAAATCCACATAACGCGACGAACGATCTGACATCCTTTTTAGTAATAGGGCGAGGTGCATTGCGCAGTTTGTCAACATTACGTTCCTCCGGGAACATGTACCCTTGTGAAATGGTGTGGCCGAGAAACCCCAGTTGGTCAAAACCTATCTGGCATTTAGTTGGACGGCGGTTAAACCTGTGCCCTTAAGCCTTTGGAGTAGCATCTCTATTGCATTCAGGTGTTCCTCAAAGGTGTCTGTGGCGATGAGTATATCGTCCATAAAGTTTGTAATAGCAGGGTTATGAAGGGGTGCGAGAAGTTTTCTCATCATTCTCGTAAAGGTGCTAGGCGCATTATGTAATCCGAATGGGAGGACATTAAATTCAAAGTGTCCTTCCGGGGTGCTGAATGCCAGCAGTGGTCGGATCTCTTTCTTCACGGGAATTTGGTAGTATCCCTTGCTAAGGTCGATTTTAGAGAAATAACGAGCTGTATTAAGCTTAGTGAACAGTGAGTTTTGATCCGGCAGAGGTTCAGCCTGGTACTCCGACACTGCATTCAGTCTCCTATAGTCAATACATAATCTATGCTCTCCGGTAGGCTTCCGAAGGAGCACAACACTAGCACTATATGGTGATTCGGATGGAGAAATAATGCCTGCACTGAGCAATTTCTCTATTTCTTCTCTCAATGCATCCGCCTTGGCATAGGGTATAGGGTAATTTTTCACACGGACTGGCATTGCATCTGTCAACTTCATATCAAACTCTACTAAACTGGTTAGGCCTGGCCTGTCCGTGAGAACTTCTGCATACTTTTCCAACATTGCTTGTACCTGCTCCTGCTGTTCCAGGGTTAGAGTGGAACTTATTTGCACATCGGCCTGAGTCTCACTCAAGGACATAGGGTATTCGACTGCTACACTGGGTTCATCCTCTACTTCACTGGCTACTGCAAGGGCCATCAAATGAGCTGGCTCTACTGATGCGCGTTCATTGTACTTTTTCAGCAGATTGATGTGGTAAATTTTCTGTTTACCTTTAATTGCTATCTTGTAGTTGGTGCGGGAGATTTTCTCGACAACAGCATAGGGTCCTCTCCAACCAATCTGAAGTTTATTATGGCTGCTTGGCAAGAGCAATAAAACTTTATCCCCAATGTTCAGTTCTCGGTCCTTAGCTGTTCTGTTATAATATTGCGCATGTTTCTGACGGGCTTTGCGCAAATTTGCAGTGGCCAACTTCCAACCTGTTTGGAGGCGTTGCTTCAATTCCTCAACATAATGTGACGCGGTAATGACTGTGTCATCCGCTTTATCGTCTGTCCAGGATCTCAGAAGTGCCTCTAGAGGACCTTTTATTGGGCGCCCAAACAGCAGTGTTGCTGGTGGAATTCCTGTCGAGTGATGAGGTACCTCTCTGTAGGCAAACAGTGCCGCTGGCAGGTAGGAATCCCATGAACTTGGGTTCTCCTGCTCCAGCTTTCGCAGTATGGAAATTAAGGTTCCATTGAACCGTTCTACTTGGCCGTTGCTCTGGGGGTGATATGGAGAGGTATGAATGTGTCGCGTTTGGAAAATCCGAAACACTTCTTCCATTAATTTCCCCCGAAATTGTGATCCATTATCCGTCAGGATCTGAAGAGGGAACCCCAACCTCGTAAATATAGTAAGGAGGGCTTCCGCTACATGAGTTGAGTCGCACGAAGGCATTGCGACTGCTTCTGCCCACATGGAGCATGTGTCGACCAACGTCAAGATGTAGCTATTCTTTTTCTTTGTCCTAATCAGGGGCCCAACAATGTCGACTGCCACCCTTTCGAACGGGGTACCTGTTACAGGCATTTCTCCTAAGGTTACAGGAGCTACCCAGTGCTTAGGAGCCACCTTTTGGCACTGTGCGCATGACTGAACATACCGTTTTATGTCTGCGTTCATTCCTGGCCAATAGTAGTGGCAAGAAATGCGCTGCATGGTTGCTCCAATTCCCATGTGTCCGCTGAAGGGTAAGGCATGGCCCATTTCTAATATTTGGGTCCTATAGGATGAGGGGACAATCAGCTGTGAGTGTTCGCTCGCTCCTTTGCCTGCTCTGCGGTACAACAGACCATTCTTCTTATAAATCTCTCCCTTGAGAGGCGGAGTATGAGACTTAGGAAGTTTTTTAAAACAAGGCGACAAAGTGCTATCCGCTGTTTGTGCCTTCTTCAACTCTTCTGGGAAGATGTTGGTAGGAGTTCCAGACTCAGGGTTCTGCCTGCATTGATCCCTGGTCTGTACGGCCGCAACTGACAGAGGCCGGGCTGGTTCTCCTAGGAACACATATCTACAGCCCAAAATCAGGGGGTAGATGGGATCCTTTAGAACAGCGGCTCTGATTTCTCCAGTCACATACCGCGATTGAACCTGAATCTTGCACACTGGTAGAATCATGGGCGCACCAGATTTGGTGGGTCCTTGTATTTCAATCGTCTCCTCTGTAATTTGGTCAGAATTAACAAGAGAAGCTGCGACGATTGCATCATAAGATAATCCAGTGTCATACAAACAAAGAGCTCTCTCCCCATTAACCATAACAGATTCAATGACAGCTGGTCGCTTCGAAGAATCTATGTCATCCTTTGAGGGCTCAGGGCTGTCAGATCTGGTTGTTATGCAAGCTGCATTCATGGGGAGGGGTCGGCGCTTACAATCACGAGAACTATGTTTAGGCGACCGACAGTGTTGGCACACATCCCTCTCTGTGTTTGCTGTATAGGAAGTTTTCCTTTCCGTGTTCTTGTGGGTTTGTCCATTGTTGGGTCTGTCATGGTGAGTTTTTATGTAGGGTGGCTTTGAGCTTGTAATACTATTGGAGCTGTTAGGCGCAGTCTGCCGAGCCGGGTAGTCTGTATATCTCCGTCTGGAGGTCAGAGTCTCAGCCTGTGCATTCTGAAAGCGTTCTGATAAGGTAACTATGGTATTTAACCTTTCTGCCCCGTTTTCTACCAGAAATCGTCTCATCTCAGGGCTCATCATTTCTTTCAGTTGCTCCATTAGTATTAATTCTTGCAGTCCTTCGTAAGATTTCTCAAATGACGCGAGAGTGAGCCATTTCTGCAAATAAGCTTCCAGGCGAGCAGCATACTGGGTGTACGATTCTCCATTTTCCTTACGGAAATTTCTGAAACGTTTCCGGTAAGCTTCAGCATTCAATTCATACCGAGCTAAGAGGGCTTTCTTCAGACAATCGTAGTCATCCTGTTCATGGGGCGCCAGTTTTAGGAATACATCATAGCCAGCACCCCTGAGTCCTTGCGAGAGTTTCAGATTCCACCTCTTCCGGTCCAGCCCGAACGAAGAAGCGAACCTCTCGAAACGGTCCAAAAAGCTGTCCATGGAATCCTTTCCCTCCATAAATGGCTCCAGAGGGAAGGCCATCGGTCCCAGGTGTGGTGTAGAGAGAGCTGATGCACTATCAGATTGAAGGGGCGAGGGCGGAGAAGATGAAGTTTCGGAATTGCTCCCAGCTTCCTTGTTTTTTGAGAGAAGTTCCACATCCAGTTCCTTCATTTTCAGGGCATGTTGTCGTTCCTTCTCCTTCTCTTCTGCCGCTCTTATTTCACGATCCTTCTCCGCTTCTGCCGCTCTGATTTCACGATCTTTCTCCGCTTCTGTCGCTCTGATTTCCCTGTCCCTCTCCGCTTCTGCCTCTCTGATGCTCTTCATCTCTGAGGATACATAGTCTGCAAGCTCTTTTCCTGCAAGCCCCACCTCTTTTCCACTCTCAATTAACAAAGCTCTTACTTTTGCTGTCTCTGCCATTGCAATATTGGATCAAGTCGAATGAGCTTGAATAAACCTACTCACAAACCAATACAGGTAAAAGTAATACTGTCTAATATTAATAATATAGTGTATTACTGCCACAACAATAAAACCAAATTTTGCAACAACAACAATTTCAACCAATAGGATAGCTCTTAGTTAAGTAGCTCAGTTAAATCTTGTATACAACTTAACTAAAAAATTGGACCATACACTAGAAGATCAGTCACCAGTTATATTTTGTGTACTATTCTATCTCTGCAATATACTGCATATAAGATCAAACCAGTTACATGCAAAGTGTACTGGGAAGCTGTATAAGATTACTTGATAACCAAACTATTAACCCAAGTTTGTTACCCAAAAGTAAAATGTATATTAGCAATAAATTACTTGTAGTCTAGGGAACATACAGATGCTATGAGTTCATCCGGGACGAGCAGTCCAGTTTGTGGCGACAGGGTAGAAGAAAGGATAGACAGACGAAATAAAAAAAGAGTACCAATCTCTTCCACAGTGTCTTTTGGCTCGCTGTAAGTGATAGTCCGACACTTGTAAGAAGAAATATATCAGGAGACTGAAATTTAAACTCTTCTCAGTTAAGCAAAGAAGCAAATCCCATCAAGGATCCTGAGAGTATGTTAGGTCTTCAGCCACACTTCCCCTGAGGTACTGATATGGCTCATGAGACCCCCAGCTGGTAATTAAGATAATAATTCACATAAACAGTTAACTACCAAGCAATACAAAACATATAGTGAAAAGAAAGAAACAACAGTGAAATTCGTTTCTATGAATTTATATATATTAGACCAAGTTAAATTGGTTACAGATAAACGAAAGAGAAAAATACAAATATTTATATATATGGTTCTATGTATACAGCACTGGGTAAATGGAGATAAAATAGTCTACACAAAAGTTATGTTTATTATTAGGGTACCCTTTCACGATGGCTGAGGTTTATGTCCTAATTTTAATCATTGACTGGTATGACCTAAGATCGTTTAGTGTTTGGTCCGTTTTAAAATGCACTTATCCTGGGTGGTGTTGCTGCTGTATGACGTCACAATGTTACTGCAAGTTTTCTTCCCCCCGGCCAAGTTGCTGGAATAGTTCGTAGCAAGTACTGCAAGGTTTCACTACACAACTGCGAGTTCACCTGCCTTTTGTCACCACCAGGGAGCTAGGAGATAACACAAAGGAACATTCTATTTAGCTCTCTGGTTAGAGGCATTAATTTGTCCTGAGTGTGGTCCATAAACCAGGCTCAGATATCATTCATATTATTACGTAAATGACAAGGACCAATGTTGAGCGCCATTCTTCGAGCTGCAAACATATGATATTAATAGGGTAGGGGCATAGGCATACATATATTATCAACTGTTGTAAAGGCATTACAAAATCATACATTAAATACATGAATGCGATAATGGTTACCACCATTAACTAAAAGAAGCGGGCAGGGTAGCGCAAATGCTTTCTGTAAAACAACCTGAAGGACATCAAAGGCGTACAAAAATCATACAAAAAAAATCATATAACAGTAAACATATGGATTCCATAATGTATATACAACCATTACATGAAAGTATGAAATTGACTGAAAAGCAGTGCAAACATTCAATCCAAATAATTGCAGATAAGAAGATAATGCATTTATTAGCTCACCCGCTTTGATTCCAAGATTGAGTTTGGCTCAAAAGACGGCATATACTATATATATATATATATAGTTAATTCTTTCGTCCTCTGGTTTCTAACAGATTATATGCTAGAAGGTTTCCGCCGGGGCTTGCAAAATGTGAGTAAAATGTACACGATGTAGTCTTTATTATATACACAGTTAACAGCGGTCGCTGACCTCAGTTAAGTCAGGAAATTCCTAAACTCCTGGTCCCCTGGAAATCCCCGGCTACTGTGGTCTTCACCCGGTCACTGGAGATCCCCAACTATTTGGGTCATTGGGCGGAGTTCACCCCGGTCACTTGCCGGTATTCCCCGCTGATGGGCCATTCGTTGGGCGGGGTTCACCCCGGTCACTTGCCGGTATTCCCCGCTGATGGGCCATTCGACAATGAACTGGAAAATCCCCGGTATCTTGGGTCATTCCTGGAGCATTAGAAAACAAGAGAGAGAGAGAGAGAGAGAGAGAGAGAGAGAGAGAGAGAAAGAAGAGGACGGGCGACGAATTTCGCGACAAGGTGGATGTGGGAAGGAGTGTATAAGAACTACATTTTAAGAAGAAGCAGTTACTTTGGAAAAGAGGGGTTATAGTTAGTTACTCCTTAAGTTCTCAGTAAAGCGGCTAAAAAAAAAAAAAAACTTAACGAAAATTAAAAAGATTCAGCCCATCCAGGAAACACCAGAAGTAAATTAATTCCTTGAGAAACATATGATAGACTGAGCTAGACATCTTGATGAGTTCGGTCAGCAGCAATGACATATAAAGAACACGCAGGAACAAAAGCCCGCCCAGAAAAGATAACGCGAAAGTATCTGACGTCCTCAAGACACACAAAAAGACAGGTACACAAGACCTCAGTGCGTGCAATCGTCAGGAAACCAAAAATCAACACCATCTGTCAAATATAACGACAAAAGCTGAAGATAAATGAGAGATTATATTATTTGTATTTCATTGCGATTCTTCTTGTCCTGTCGACTTCTTCAAGCTGGTGGAGGGGGCAACTGGACTAAAATTGGGTATTACTGCAAGCAAATGGCTACTTGTGAGGGCCCCAACTATATTACCCCGCCTAAAAACATCTCTCAAGCGGACATTTTCTATCAGTCTCAGCGGAAATTAACACTGATTAAAACAATTCACAGGGGAAAGCCCAAGTGGCAAGTACTTTATCTGATGGACTGGCCAATCAGCATTTGAGTGGAGATCTGAAAGGAGCATCTCGCGATCTGCCTTTCAGCGCGCGAGTTTACGAGTGTGTTAGTGGCTGAGCTAAACTAATTAAACATATCAATACCTTTCTACTAATACTGTGATCTATTTACATAACAAGGAGAAGTTTTCAACCAGGAAATAAGAACCGAGAGACTTGGTCAAAGGTTGTCTGCTGATTTGTTGATGATAGAACAAAATCTTAAATGTCCAACAAGTTATGATGGCACAAGGTCTCAACCAAAGATCAATTTTCTGGGTCACACTTATGCCTGGCAGTCAATCATTTTATCCTGCTAGGCGAAGCTTTACTCACACTAGGTCATGAATTTTTAAAGTAAGAATCAATACAAGGTTGACCTATTTCTGAATTCCACTTTCCAGTTACTCTGTATACATATTCATTTAAGGACTACACAGCATCTGATATCACATTGTTTTGTAATGTATTTACAAAGACGAACTATACTTTAATGCTTTATATTACACTACATTACATTATTTTATATTATTATCATGAAAGCATAGAATCAGGGACCTATCAAATCACAATTTTTCCAGCGAATCGAACCTCACAAACTGGATTTTAATGTATATTTTCAATTCGAATTCTGTTCGTGCCACGTGATATACAACTGGAGTACAGTTGACATTCAAAAATCCGGCCATCGATAATCCGGTTCCTTCAGATTTCCGGCATGGATTTCGGAGCGCATTTTTAAATTTACCGCGTTGGCGCGCCACTGATTTCTGGAGCAGTTTATGTTTTGATTCAGCTGTTGGGTCTTGCTTGCACGTGTTAACAGGCATTCCTGCTCATTCCTTCTCATTTTATCATTTATTTGCTGCTGTTTAACCCCATTATGGATTCAGCAAATAAAAGAAGTGATGTAAAACGTAAACATCGTGCATTGTCGATCGCAGATAAAGTGTACAGGTAGTCATTTTCTGTTAAATATATACAGAATATATAACCATAAAAAATCCGGCATTTTCACAAATCCGGCACTCCTCAGGTCCGGAGGTTGCCGGATTTTTGAATGTCTACTGTATTTCTGTTCACAAAAGTACATGAGGATACTTTAATTGTTTGTTGAGTTCTCTGTGATGGCACTATCTTCACATGTGATATAACGTAACGCATTTTACTGTCAACAATTTTCTACAGTGGAATGTGCTTACTGTCACATAAATATTGGGTCGATCTCTTTTCCTCTCCGGCAGTATTTAGTTACATTTTTTGAGTGCACTAAATTACGTGCTTTTCTGTGGTCGGCACATTTTCTTTCCCTGCTATCAAGCAGATATTTAATACTTTCAAATCATCTTACACTCCACTCAGGGATAAGTCGTCATGTCTGTTTGTTTACCCATTCATCCCTGCTGGAAAAGGAGACGGATGAGATAATATTAACAGACAATCATGTTGGGAAATTTCGGATGTGCCCGACATCAGGCTTCAGATTAGCACAAAAATCGCCCAGCGAATTTGTTTAATCGCTGATAAGGCTGATGTGCCTTCCTCGACCAGATGGGTAAACGAAGAATTTTGTTTGCGCAAGCGACGGGTAGTTAGATTACTCGCCTGCGCGACACATTTCTGGACAGACAAGAATGACATTATCGTTTCCGGAACACCTTGTTACAAAAACATTACTTTATGCTGAGGTTTCCAGCCTCAAATGACTTGGACATACATTAACAATTTTCACATATTAATATTCACATGTCAATATATACATATTAGTTCGCATGTTAATAATGCAAAATATAGAATTTAAAATGTACAACTTACGCCAATCTTTAGGTTCACAGACTTCTGGCTGAGAGAAATAGTTTAAGGCAGCTTGACGATGCCTTTTACACGTGGTCTGGGATGTTGTTATTTTAGCAATAAGTTCACACTTTTGACTTTGTGTTACAGTTCCCTCAGATTCCGGTTTTTCGTGTTTAAATGGTAGCGATGTCCTGGTCTCTTAAGTCCTCAATTTGCTCCAACAAAGTCCGATCTGGTACTATTCTTAACTCTGGCAAGGTCTGGTTGTCTTCTTGGCGGCAGTGAATTTTCACAGTGCTTTATTTAGCCTGGCTAAAGTGTCTTCCCCCGCATTTGTTTGTTACGATGTTACGCAGGGCTGCAATCGGAAGGGGTGTTGTGCCTTCATTCCGAATGTCTGCCAATCGTTTCAAACATGCGTGTTTACTGGGATAATTCAAATTACTTTCAATGAAAGTAAGATGTATTTGAGAAAACATTGCCGAGAGAGGATCGGATGTTTATATTCCATATTTGGAAGACATGACCTTTGCATTAATGCAAAGAAATTTCCATGTGGAAATAATTTGAATTTTTCTAGGACTACTTATTCGCTTTCTTCTCTTTCCACAGGATGCGTCCAATTTTTCTACATCTACATATCAAGGGCTTCAACTCTTTCATCAAGCCATAATAATAATGATAGAAATAACGAGAAAAGCAAGCCAAAATCTTGTATACAATCTTCCAACTGACTTACCTTTCCTCTTCTTGAGCATGCCGATATGGACATGACATCAGCTTCCCATTGCAGCGTCTGCAGAAAGAGCGGGAAACAACAGTTTAACAAAATAATTGGAAAGAGAAAATAAACACTAATAAAAAAGCAGATCAGACTTCCTGGCATTGTCTAGGTCAATATAGAAATGGTGTATTAATATAATAAGACCCAAATCTTATTTATAGTGCTGAAACATTGTGTTAAGATGACATACTTGATAAATGTTTTTATGATTTTCTTTTATTTTTTTTTAATCCTTTATTATCATCAATGATCGTATTTTTCAAGACCAGCGAAATATAATAAGTCTCGTTCAAGTATTTGCTAAATGGTACACACCACATTAACTGGCAATCAAGAAGGTACGCACTCGTATGTTTGGGAAAATTAGAAAGATAACAATGGTGTGACAGGATCACCGCTGCCACAGAGTAGAGAGATTACAATGGTATGACAGGATCGCCGCTGACGCAGAGTAGAGAAATTACAATGGTATGACAGGACCACAAATCTGTAACTGATGGAAAGGACCAGGCGAGTACCAGTGAACAAAAGGTGAAGAAATGACGTTGCTGCTAGATAAGACACACAATGAGAAAACCGAGTGAAGCACAACCTTATATTAGTCGCTTCTCCTCACACGGTATGAGGAAGCAGTAGCCTTATCTTTCTTTCTCTCCTCAATGACTATCGAGAACTACATCCGGGCAATGCAATCTTGAATAGTTATATTGTTCATGTGCCTCATTGTAAATTTAACAAAGCATGCGTGGCTATGGGATATATACTTAAGTATACTTACAGAAATGTGCTTAAAGTTCCCAAACTTCACGTGATGTAATCGATTCCTGGTGGGGGTGAGAAATGAGAGAATTATCTACCGAACAAATAACATGTAATGATGCAAAACAGCAGGGCTTGTTTCAGTCATAAAAGTATCTCTGACATCTGAAGATTCTAAATCCATATGACATCAATCACAATAACACATACAAGCGATTTGTCACTGCCATGAATATACGTTTCTATTTTCTAAGGTGTTATATTACGATATGTACAATCATTCGCAATCATAGATCTTAAAATAGATCAGTGGAAATTTCCTAAATCCCGTTAAGACTCTGATAATCCGAATCCTTGCATAATTAGAAGATATTCAAACTGCCCAGACTGTGTCCAATTGGCTATTCTCACGGTTTTGTTACTGACAGTCATGGTTAGAGTACATCTCCTGCTGGGTTCAGCTATAGAAACGTACCAATTGTATCCCTTATTTACACGACTGACGCATTTGTACTAAATCGTGACAATAAGAATTATCTTGGTTTTAATGTCCCTGCTTACAAGGTATGTACGCCCACAAACAATCACAATAGCTTTTCGAGAAAATACGGAAACGGTGCGCATTGTTCTGTGCGATGAGTGACAGTTATGTTAAACACCATTAGAATCATCCCAGATAGATGGACAAATATGTATTCTTCTCGGCTTTCACAGACCTCCTCCAAGTAACCCTTCAGGCAATGACCTAGAAGTTTATTAATTTAGTTTAATAATAAAAGTGCCAACCAATATCTTTTCATGTTTTTTTTTTTTTTTAACTTTATCATTCTATTGAAACTACAGACTACAAGCTGAATTTTAACAAAATTAGAAAAATACCACATGCAGTAATTTAGGTGGACTAGTTTTCATTTTCCACGCATCATATTAGAGTCAATTCCTGTCAGATTGAGGCGTCGTTAGTTTCCTGTGATTTTAGCTGCTGCCATGACAATCAACAAAGCATAGGGATAATCATTTGATTAATTCGTTGTATACCTTCCAGAAGCAGTCTTGGCTGATGGTCAACTTTATGTAGTGCTAGCGCAAGAAATGAACCCAGACAATCTTAAAGTATATATTCATGTCACAGGCTATCAGGGCAACATTTTTATAAAGATAACAGTACATCTACTCCCCCAAAAAGAGCTGTAATCAAAGAGCTGCTGAGTAAATAGTGAAAATACACTCTGTTTACCTATTCCACTAATCAATCTTTTAAATGTGCTGCAAATACTGAAAGTTTAAGAAAGTAGGCTAATTCTTCGACCAAATTTTGACGGACATACTTGCTCGTAGTAATCATATTGCCCTCCATCTAAAAATTGAGTGGCAAATGTCAGATATCAATCAATTCATCAATCAATTCATGGCTACGTTATATTTTGAAGAGAAAACAGTCACTATGACAACTATTTCTACGACTCTTCTTTCATGTGATATTCTGTTATTTTTATCTTAAAGATAAAACCATTAAACCTAAACAAAGTTCTATTTATTTATTTACCTGTCTTTCTCTCTCTCTCTCTCTCTCTCTCTCTCTCTCTCTCTCTCTCTCTCTCTCTCTCTCTCTCTCTCTCTCTCTCTCTCTCTCTCTCTCTCTCTCTCTCTCTCTCTCTCTCTCTCTCCATTATAAAGATTAAATAAAAAGAATAATTAAGTAACTTAAGTCAACCTGCACAATCTTGAAGTGCGGAATCCAGCGAAAATACAAAGGTAAATATTTTCTTTGACGTCGTCAAACAAATGGTTATTTTATGATAATTGTCATTTTCCTTTTTAGGCGATAGATGCGTTTCCTAACATGACGACTTTTCCAGCCTCATTTCCAACAGCAAATTATTCGCCTTTTACGACCTGCTTGAAGGAGCAGTTGTTCTGTTCTTCCTTTAGAACCTGAGAGAACCTGAGAGAGAGAACCTGAGAGAGAGAACCTAAAAGAACATGAGAGAGAGAACCTGAGACAGAGAGAACCTGAGAGAGAGAACCTGAGAGAACACGAGAGAGAACCTGAGAGAGAGAGAACCTGAGAGAGAACCTGAGAGAGAGAACCTGAGAGAGAACCTGAGACAGAGAACATGAGACAGAGAGAACCTGAGAGAGAGAACCTGAGAGAGAGAACCTGAGAGAGAACCTGAGAGAACCTGAGAGAGAGAACCTGAGAGAAAGAACCTGAGAGAGAGAACCTGAGAGAGAGAACCTGAGAGAGAGAACCTGAGAGAGAGAACCTGAGAGAGAACCTGAGAGAGAGAACCTGAGATAGAGAACCTGAGAGAGAGAACCTGAGAGAAAGAACCTGAGAGAGAGAACCTGAGAGAGAACCTGAGAGAGAGAACCTGAGAGAGAACCTGAGAGAACCTGAGAGAGAGAACCTGAGAGAGAGAACGTGAGAGAGAGAACGTGAGAGAACCTGAGAGAGAGAACCTGACAGAGAGAACCTGAGAGAGAGAACCTGAGAGAGAGAACCTGAGAGAGAGAACCTGAGAGAGAGAACATGAGAGAGAGAACATGAGAGAGAGAACCTGAGAGAGAAAACATGAGAGAGAGAACCTGAGAGAGAGAACCTGAGAGAGAGAACTTGCGAGAGAACCTGAGAGAACCTGAGAGAGAGAACCTGAGAGAGAGAACCTGAGAGAGAGAACCTGAGAGAGAGAACCTGAGAGAGAGAGAACCTGATAGAAAGAACGTGAGAGAGAGAACCTGAGAGAGAACCTTAGAGAACCTGAGAGAGAGAACATGAGAGAGAACATGAGAGAGAGAACCTGAGAGAGAGAACCTGAGAGAGAACCTGAGATAGAGAACCTGAGAGAACCTGTGAGAGAGAGAACATGAGAGAGAGAACCTGAGAGAGAGAACCTGAGAGAGAGAACCTGAGAGAGAGAACCTGAGAGAGAGAACCTGAGAGATAACCTGAGAGAGAGAGAACCTGAGAGAACCTGAGAGAGAGAACCTGATAGAAAGAACGTGAGAGAGAGAACCTGAGAGAGAACCTTAGAGAACCTGAGAGAGAGAACATGAGAGAGAACATGAGAGAGAGAACCTGAGAGAGAGAACCTGAGAGAGAGAACCTGAGAGAGAACCTGAGAGAGAGAACCTGAGAGAACCTGTGAGAGAGAGAACATGAGAGAGAGAACCTGAGAGAGAGAACCTGAGCGAACCTGATAGAGAGAGAACCTGAGAGAGAGAACCTGAGAGAGAGAACCTGAGCGAACCTGAGAGAGAGAGAACCTGAGAGAGAGAACCTGAGAGAGAGAACCTGAGAGAACCTGAGAGAGAGAACCTGAGATAGAGAACCTGAGAGAGTGAACCTGAGAGAACCTGAGAGAGAGAACCATCATCATCACCATTCAGCTCCCTAAGGAGCATAGGCTTTCAACAAACTTAACGCCAAGTCTTCCTGTCACGTGCCATCAGGTCAAGGTCTCTCCATGTCCTCGTCATTCCCTTCATGTCTATCTCAAGTTCTTTTCTTCATGTGTTCCTTAGTCACCTTCTACCACTCTTACCCTTAGTCACCTTCTACCACTCTTACCTTTAGTCACCTTCTACCACTCTTACCTTTAGTCACCTTCTACCACTCTTACCTTTAGTCACCTGCTACCACTCTTACCTTTAGTCATCTTCTACCACTCTTATCCTGTCACCTTCTACTACTTTTACCCTTAGTCACCTTCTACCACTCTTACCCTTAGTCACCTTCTACCACTCCTACCCTTAGTCACCTTCTACCACTCTTACCTTTAGTCATCTTCTACCACTCTTACCCTGTCACCTTCTGCCACTCTTACCCTTAGTCACCTTCTACCATTCTTACCCTTAGTCACCTTCTACCACTCCTACCCTTAGTCACCTTCTACCACTCTTACCCTTAGTCACCTTCTACCACTCTTACCTTTAGTCATCTTCTTCCACTCTTACCCTTAGTCACCTTCTACCACTCTTACCTTTAGTCACCTTCTACCACTCTTACCCTTAGTCACCTTCTACCACTCTTACCCTTAGTCACCTTCTACCACTCTTACCCTTAGTCACCTTCTACCACTCTTACCTTTAGTCACCTTCTTCCACTCTTACCTTTAGTCAGATTCTACCACTCTTACCCTTAGTCACCTTCTTCCACTCTTACCCTTAGTCACCTTCTGTCACTCTTACCCTTAGTCACCTTCTACCACTCTCACCTTTAGTCACCTTCTTCCACTCTTACCCTTAGTCACCTTCTACCACTCTTACCTTTAGTCACCTTCTTCCACTCTTACCCTAAGAATTCCAGCACAAGGACTGCCATGTAATGTTATCAGAGATAGTAACGCGGAGAAACCATATAAGACACTGACTGCATTTTAATGGGGACAAAAATCAAAACCAACCTGGTTCCAATGAACACCCTGTTTCCTTCCACTCGCAGCAACTTAAAGTTCTCGTGACCTTCTTCTGCATTAAAAACTTCATCCGTTGATAAATATTCTGAAAAACAAAAGAAGCAAAGAAAAACTCGTTAACAACTTAAACTAGTACGTCACATTATTGGCGGTATGTGTCCGCGCGCACATATCACGACCGTTGCGTATTTTAAAAAATCGTGCGCCTTTTCATATCATTTACTCCCCGCTGATGGAATGCTATCAGAACAACAGCTACAACTACAACAACAACAACTACTACTACTACTACTAAGCCTCCAAATGCGATTTACGACGTTGCAGCTCCAATTACAGACCAGTTAAAAAGATAGAATTTAATTGTGACGACAATCAAGAAAAGGCCACGCAGCTAGCTTTTTGCCGTAAAGCTAAACATCCATAATTGTTATAGTTCTTTAATAGGACGCAAACAGATATAAGAAAGAATAGATCATAAATAGGAAACTCACAAGAGAAAGATAAATTCTTTCTGATAGGTTGTATTATATTTGGAAAGTTAGTACAGGAAGTAAGAGATTTAATTATCAGTTCTGGTGACCTAGATTTTGTCGACAATCGTGCTCTTCTGTCCTATAACCGTAATTAGGTGCAAGACAAAACAAAAATAATTAATGAGAGGTCACAACAAGTGAGTCTGAAAATGCAGAGGGAAGAGGCACATATAATGAGAACAGATGCGGGAAACAATAACAATACCGCACTTGAAGAAACACTCCTGCAAGATGTAGAATCATACATTTATCTTGGCAGCAACATAGACACAGTTGCAGGAGCAGAGAAGAACACGCTGACGATGGATAGAACACACACTCAGGAAACCTTTTGATAGCATTACATGGCAGTCCTTGTGGAATCCACAGAGTAAGAGAACGAACAGAAGAACAAACGAACTTTATTTTTAAGTGTTAAGAGAGGTAGAAGGAAGCCGAAGGACACAATGAGAAGAGAATTTAAGACAAGCATGACACGAATTATGATGACATTGAAAGACCTTGACCTGATGGCACGTGACAGGAAGACTTGGCGTAAGTTTGTTGAAGAGATTCCTCCTTGGTCATCTGAATGCTAATGAATGAATGAATTATTAATTGAGTAGAGTCGAAATTATTTACTATTAAAATGGTGTACTTGATGCCGGAGAGTGAGAAACAGTAGCAGTAGAACGATTAAAGTCAGAACAGAGGATAGTGGATGACGGAAATAGGTGTCTGGAGATAGTGCATTAACAGGGCAATCATCCTACAAACATCCATACATCACAACTGTCGTAAAACAAATATCACAGATGGCTCATATACAATATATCTCCTTATCTTGTCTCATCAACATCAAGAATTTCGTTTAAGAAAAGCAACACATGCTCTATAGAAACTCAGATTCTAACTCACAATCACCGAAGTTGGTAAGCAGAAAACCTAACGACTGACTGAGCAAGCACCAGCACAAAGACATTTTAAAAAAGAATATGCAATTAGCATGAACAATGGCCTGCAATTTGCTCCAGCTTCCATTTTCCAGTCTTCCGGTGAATTATTTAATCCCTTCCTCGGTCAATAATGAAAACAAATTCTCCATTCCTGTTAACGCCCTCGACATTCCGTCGGGCTGCACATACCGCCAAAGCTGAAGACAGACCTAATAGAACGCGAGTCGATCGATGCTCAGAAGCAATATTGTCGAGGTTAAGCCAGGGCAACAGGTCACCGATGCGACGCTAATTGACCATCTGTACACAGTCTCGCCAGCACCGGTTGGAAGGCACTTTCAGAAGATTAGGTCAGGCGATTCTTAATCCTGATCAATTTCTTTGTAATTAACGTGGCGTAACGAACCCGGGCTTAAGATTAATACGGTAGTACCTGTCCAATCTATCTTCACTAACTGGTGGTTATAACTTGAAGAAGATTACCACATTATATTAACTCAAGCCATCGTCTACACGGTTTCCAATGAGAAAAATGACTACTCTCCGATGTTTTTCATTCAATAAGATATACTGGAAGTTATTGGTTAAATTGTTGGAATAATCAGATGTACACGAATGTCTAAGTATGTCCCTACGAAATGACAGAAGCGACACGCTGATTGATGGATGCAATCGTCTAAATCGTTTAAAAAATCTACTTATACCAATACGCAGGGATTGGTTAGTGGTTAGAAAGTTTGCTTTATAAACAAACGTTCTTCGTTGCATTCACTGCAATATTTGTGTTTCTTAATTTTCTTCATTTATTTAAATTCAGCCTTGTCTTCAGATTTTATAAGTATGGTTTTGTTACTTATAAAGTTTTCAAGACTGTTGGCGGGTTTACATGCTAGGTGGAAGGTGAGATATGGAAGGAAATAAACAGGAAGAAACTGCGTACAAGAGAAGTGTGCTATTCTCAGGACATGAGACAGAAATCGCTAACCGTAATTCTCTGCCGTCATTTCTTGACGGTTTACTTACTAGTAGAAGTCGGTAGGGATCACACCAAGACTATGTAAAAAAGTTGATGAGAAAGATAATATCTTCTTCTTCTTCGTCGTCCTCGTTCCCTCCCAAATAACCACATGTATGTCTCTTATAAACCTGGTAGTTCGTCTCATGCTTCTCTCCAAGTGCAGTGATCACCACCAGAACTACTTTTGCTCTGACAGTAAGCTTCTAGCATATGGCTTCTCCTGCACAAATGTGTACATAGCGACACCTTCGCGCGGTGACCCTGTTCTCGAAGAGTTTGTTATGGTGGCGACCGAGTGCCTGGCGGTATTACAGGGTCGGGAGTAGTTTAGGACCCCTTAAGGTGCAGGCACACTATCCACCGGCGAGTGGACCATGCTTTGACCACCACCAACCCAAACCCCAGACATGGGTTAAATTCCGGGTAGATGAAGCTCGTAAGCCTTGGGTGGCAGTTCATCTAGGTCCTAGGAGAAGGAAAACTGATTGTCAACCACCTGCTGCCTTGCAGGTAGGCTGGGGACAGTCAAGGGCTAAGGACAGCAAACCTGAAAAAACGTCTTGCAGAAATCAGGAGTTCCGGGCCAAAAGACCCAGATATCGCAGCCCAACTGTAAACTACGACACAACGTATTTTCTGCTCAAAACAAAAAATAATATCTGATGGAAACAGTCTTAAGTTTTGCATTGATATCAGTTTACTAATTGATCTTTACACCGTCTTTTTTTGAGCCCCTTCTCTGACGAAGACTTTGTGGGGTATTAAGTTTTGCGCGTGTGTGTGTTTTTTTCTTTTGTTTTTTCTTAGTAAAATGTTCATTTTATTATTTACAACTGTTTGGACTAAAAAAAAAACCTTCAAAAATACATCTGGATTATGGACAAGCAGACGTCGACAAGAAGTAGCATCAACTATATATACAAAATGAAGAAGCAAAGTCTGACGTTAGCGAAGGTAAAACACTGCGCACTAAGCACACAAAGTGTATCTCATCGTCGGGTTTGACGATAACAATGAAAACAAACAGTAAAGTACTGTATTATTAAGCATAATTTTTCTTGCTACTGATAACTGAAATACCCGTATGTTAGTTCTGACACAAATCTCTTAAAGTAGTCTCGTGGATTTCTGTCAATAAAACAAGACTATGTCGAGTTGAGGAGAGAAAGAGAAAACTGT
The DNA here is from genome assembly GCA_024509875.1 of Oreohelix idahoensis. NCBI lineage: Eukaryota > Metazoa > Mollusca > Gastropoda > Stylommatophora > Oreohelicidae > Oreohelix > Oreohelix idahoensis. The sequence continues at coordinate 84,644 of JAMPIV010006982.1, read as the reverse complement.
CTGAGGTAAGCTGTCTGGGATCAGCTGTCCGAGATAACCCGTCTGAGGTCAGCTGTCTGAGATAACCTGTCTGAGGTCAGCTGTCTGAGATCAGCTGTCTGAGGTAAGCTGTCTGAGATCAGCTGTCTGAGGTAAGCTGTCCGCGATAACCTGTCTGAGGTCAGCTGTCTGAGATAACCTGTCTGAGATCAGCTGCAAATGTTACTGTAGGAGAGAAACTCATAGATTTTGAAGTTGTAGAAAAATGTTACTGTAAGAGACAGATTGAGAAACGAGATTAGACAATTGCTAACAAATGTTACTGTAACAGACAGATCATGAAACGAGATTAGATAATTGCTAACAAATGTTACTGCAAGAGACAGATCGAGAAACGAGATTAGACAGTTGTTAACAAATGTTACTGTAAGAGACAGATTGAGAAACGAGATTAGACATTTGTTAACAATGTTCCTGTAAGAGACAGATCGAGAAACGAGATTAGACAGTTGTTAACAAATGTTACTGTAAGAGACAGATTGAGAAACGAGATTAGACAGTTGTTAACAAATATTACTGTAAGAGACAGATCGAGAAACGAGATTAGACAGTTGTTAACAAATGTTACTGTAAGAGACAGATTGAGAAACAAGATTAGACAGTTGTTGACAAACGTTACTGTAAGAGACAGATCGAGAAACGAAATTAGACAGTCGTTAACAAATGTTACTGTAGGAGACAGATCGAGAAAAGAGAAGACAGTTGCTAATAAATGTTACTGTAAGCGACATCTTGAGAAACGAGACAAGACAGTTGCTATCAAATGTTACTACAAAAGGCAGATTGAGAAACGAGATTAGACAATTGCTAATAAATGTTACTGTAAGAGACAGATCGAGAAAAGAGATTAGACAGTTGCTTTTGATCGGTTCAAAGAAGTCTAGCATAATTTTATTGGATCCTCATCCGACACCAGTGACCTTGAACTTAGTTGCTTCTCATACATCACACAACAAACAGGATGTGGGACACTCTTTTACTACCATTGACGCTGTTAATACATTTATTTTGTATCAGCGGTTCTTAAGCTATCTGGTTCTTCAGACAAAGGGACGTGGTTAGAAACCAGGTCACGTCTCGTTCTAATCTATTCAAATGTAAAATTTGGTACCTCATTCTGTTCTTGCGTTCTTTTTCTTAACGTACCACGTCTGGAGGCGTAGGTGATCATTTCTCCCCACAACTTCCTGAATTCAGTACTATTTATCAATTATGTTGTCGACTCCTTTCCACTCCGTGTGACACATGAAAATTGAAGCTACACTTTAATCTCACCGATTCCCCTCATTTTGTTGAAATCAAAATCGCCAACGTGGGTCCCACGTGGATTTCCCTCGCTTCCTAATTAACATGTAAGTGAAGTACGTGTAAGCCAGGCCTCTTTCGCTATCTGTCTTCTTTTCTAGTTTAGCCATGCCTACGGTCTTCTCTCACGTGGCATTATATACTGTTCAAAAAAAGAAACGCATAACTATCCGAGGGCGCGTTTTTATGAGTTTGTAAGAAAATTTGGTGCTAGGGTATATAAAAACCAGCCTCAAATGTTCTTTACAGTGTCAAATGCACGTGTTGACCTGAATTGCGTTCGTTCTTGTAATCGTTACAACGCAGTGGTCAATAGTGTTTATGACGCAATTTTTGACCACAGCTCATGTTGCGCGCACGTGAAAGCAACAAAATTTGGGGTGAACACTATTCACTGACTACGCAACTGAAACCCTATAAAAGGATAACCCTACACACAAAAAATTCAGTTCATTTTCAAGCAGACATTTATGGCGTCTCTATCGATAAATTTAAGGAACATTGCTATTGGCCGACTGCATGCAGGCGAAAGTCAAAGTCAGGTTGCCAGGCATCTAAACGTGCATCAGGGTACCATCAGTCGACTTTGGCACCGGTTCCAAGCCACTGGCTCAGTTGAAGACCGGCATCGCAGTGGACGACCCAGAGTGACAACAGCAGCGGAGGATCGCTTTATTCGGCTTCGTCACCCCAGAGACAGGTTTACAACAGCTTCCTCAACTGCCCAGTCATTGCCTGCAGGACGTCATGTGTCTGATCAAACTGTCCGGAATAGACTGCATGACGCTGGACTTTGGGCACAACGACCTCACCGAGGACCTGTCCTTACGCGCCGCCATCGCTAAAATCGACTTCTTTGGGCCAACCAGCATCGCCTCTGGGCAGCTGACAATCAATGGAAACGTGTCTGGTTTAGTGACGAATCTTTCTTTTTGTTGCAGCGTCATGATAGACGGCGTAGGGTCTACCGTAGGCGAAATGAACGTTTTGCCCAAAATTGCGTTGATGAAGCTCCCCCGCACAGTGGTGGAGGTGCAATGGTGTGGGGAATGATCAGTTACAACGGAAGGAGTCAATTGGTGCACATTGCAGGAGGCTTGAATGCGCAGCGATACGTCAATGAAATTCTTCGACCCCATGTCCTTCCACTTTTGGCTGCCCAAAGGTCTGTGTTTCAACAGGACAACGCCAGACCCCATTGTGCACGGTTGACCACGCAGTTCCTGACTGCCAACAACATTCTAACCCTTTCCCTGGCCATCCCTGTCTCTAGACATGAGTCCGATTGAGCACCTGTGGGATGAGCTGCATAGACGTGTTTGTCGCCGAGACGTTGCTCCAGCCAATCGTCGTGATCTGTTCCAGGCACTCCAGGAAGAGTGGGCAGCCATCCCACAGGCCCACATCAGACGTCTGATCGCATCCATGCCCAGGAGATGCCAGTTGCTGATCGATGCAAGAGGAGGCCACACACCATACTAACGGGAAAGCCCGTACGCCAAAAACCTCTCGTGACCCAGATGCAAAACAACTGTCAATTGATTGGTTGAATCCAAAGGTATTCTTGTGTGCAATTTGAACAATTAACTCATTAAATTAAAAAAGTTATTGAGTGTCAAAATTATGGCTATGTGTGTGCCTTCAGTAGCTATGCATTTCTTTTTTTTTTAACAGTATAATTAGCAATCTCTGGATCTCTTACTGTCATTCCTTCAAAGAGGCGGGCCAGAGGCGGCACCGGCGGTCAGTTATCGACGTCTTTTGTAGTCACTAAGAGAGAGTGAGTTCTGTAACACCTCTGATTAACACCTGGTAAAAGACGGACGGAGAACCGTTTACACCGGGGAAGAAATCTCGCCGCGGAACGTATTAGCGGTCGGAAGAGTTGTGAAAAAGAGCTTTTATTCAGAAAATTGACCGAAGAATTCTCTCGAAGTGCGATTTCTGGCAGACATCGGCGAGATCGGGCCGATTCAGTATATATGTACAGTCTCCTAAAACTCATTATCAGTTCGCTCCAGGATTTCTTGAGATGGTCTAGCGCGTATTTCAGAGCCTTATTTGTCATTCGGATTTCTCGAAATACGCGGAGATTAACTCAGTTTCCTGATTTGCGGTAACTAAATATTGTTAGCACTTAAGTGCTTTTTCGTGTTAAAGTTTTTCATTATATTTCACTTGGATTTTTTGTGTTAAGTCGAATAACGTATTAAATAAACTTATAGCTAAATCTTCTCCAGCCGTAACGTAATTTAATTTCTCGTTATTCCCCAAGGAAATAGATGTTTATTTAATTACAAGACGCTAGGCGATTAATATTGTCGAGATACCATTTATTTCTATTTACACCATGCGTAAACTTGAAGTGACTAGTGTTCATCTCTCGTGTTAAAGCGATATATTAGCTAGAAACTCATGGTGTTTTTTTCTTCTATATAATTAAATACCGGAGTGAGTTATAGGTCTTACCTAAACGCGGGTGTTAGAATATAATTATAGTATGATTACCTGTTATCTATTGTCTTTTATATAGATAGATCATACCTTTGCGATCCAGCGGTTCTTATTGAGATGTATGGCCAGATGTCTTATGGCAGTCCAATTATATGTTCCTAAACATACAAACATTGTCGGTGAAAATCTGATGTTTGAGACCCTTTTTCGGTCCACCTTCTCCATCCATGAGAGCGGTTAAATAAACAGAACCCTTCAATTTACATTTTAAATGTTAACTGGAACAGGACTATACCAGAAGATTTTTCCATCTAGATACCTATAAGTATTACTGTCCTGATGTGGCAGAACTTATGGCACTAATTATTTTTAAAATCATTTGACAGTAAAGTTTTCCTACCACGGAATTATAAAGAGAGAATTCACGGGTCATACTCGGCTATTTCCCTCCAAGAACAGCCTAGCAGTAACATTCTGTTTGGTACACATTCCATTACGACAGAGAGAGTCACAGCCACTGAGGCTAAACCACACGGAAAAACTATATTAACTTATAAAATTTCCAGGACAGTGCCACCACATAGAACAAACTTATTCCAAACCCATACCTGCAGTAAGAAGAGGAATACCCAGGAAAAAATAATCAACGCACCAATTCAGCGACTCCCGAAAAATAGCAGTTGCCTAAACGGAGAGTCTGGGACTGAACTGGACAAATAATAGGACTATAAATAGTCTTAAATAACTGTGTGATTAATTTCAGGGAATGTATGCAGCGTCGGCAGAGGGGGTAAGCAAATTTGAAAGTGAGCTCACTGTATGTGTGTTGTGAATGAACGGAACGAAAGAATTTATTTCTTAAGTTACTACTTATTTACCATCTTTCATTTTATCTCTCACTAATCTGAGTGTCCCCAGGATAGGTTACATTAAGGACTTATTCTTTACCCGTCCTGAAATACCCCTACCCCATTGTTAATTATTTTTGATCTTTTTTGGGTAAATTACCCCTGTCGGGATCTTTCCTAGTTTCCCTATACAAGAGAGAAGGACTATTAGATTGTATTTTCATTGCTCTTATGTAACTAAAATTTATTGATTAATGCGTTTCTCGATGTTGTGATATTTAGCGAAAATAAACATAATAAACCTAAAGCTATCGTGTGGTCAAACCCCTGCCCTTATATGTTATCCAAAGTTTGTTTACACGTCTGTACGTACTACTGTCACAAAATTGTGTGCGTGAGTGTGGTGTGACTCGTACTTGGTACAAGTGAGAAAGTGCGTCTACCTTAAATAGAGTCATAAAAGATAGGCTGGATAGAGAGCAATTACTCAATCCAAGACCGTTCTTTCTCTTACACCATTTCTCCCCGTGAAACAGGAACTATCTCTTACACCTTCCTCTCACATAGCTATCACTCATTACCTCTGCTAGTACGGGACCATAAATAACTCAGTCCTACCTTCTCAAAAATTACGACACTCCGTAATGACAAACTGTCCTATATCTCCTTATCGTCTAGTATATATTTGTTTCCTTCAATATTTCTTGTTGTAACAATATATCCAATCTTTCTTGTTGTAACAATATATCCAATCTTTCTTGTTGTAACAATATATCCAATCTTTCTTGTTGTAACAATATATCCAATCTTTCTTGTTGTAACAATATATCCAAGCTTTCTTGTTGTAACAATATATCCAAGCTTTCTTGTTGTAACAATATATCCAAGCTTTCTTATTATAACAGTATATCCAAGCTTTCTTGTTGTAACAATATATCCAATCTTTCTTGTTGTAACAATATATCCAATCTTTCTTGTTGTAACGATATATCCAATCTTCTTTGTTGTAACAATATATCTAAGCTTTCTTGTTGTAACAATATATCCAAGCTTTTTTGTTGTAACAGTATATCCAAGCTTTCTTGTTGTAAGAATATATCCAAGCTTTCTTGTTGTAACAATATATCCAAGCTTTCTTGTTGTAACAATATATCCAAGCTTTCTTGTTGTAACAATATATCCAAGCTTTCTTGTTGTAACAATATATCCAAGCTTTCTTGTTGTAACAATATATCCAAGCTTTCTTATTATAACAGTATATCCAAGCTTTCTTGTTGTAACAATATATCCAAGCTTTCTTGTTGTAACAATATATCCAAGCTTTCTTGTTGTAACAATATATCCAATCTTTCTTGTTGTAACAATATATCCAATCTTTCTTGTTGTAACAATATTTCCAAGCTTTTTTTTTTATTGTAACAATATATCCAAGCTTTCTTGTTGTAACAATATATCCGGCAGAGACAGCTGTACATTAACTTTGTTAATTTTTAAAAGGCTTTTGACAGCATACACAAGGACAGCCTATGGAAAATTCTGAGTGCTTATGGAATTCCCAGCCGCATTGTTTCCATCATAAAAAGCTTCTATTCTAACTTTACGTGCAGTGTTGGATTGAGTAATGTAACTTTCGAAGTGAAAACAGGAGTACGACAGGGATGCCCCTTATGAACAACATTATTTTTGACAGCCATAGATTGGGTGATGCGCCAGACAACAGAGGGCAGTCCAAGAGGAATTAGATGGACAACGTTTTCTACACTGGAAGACCTGGAATCTGCAGATGACAATGCACTACTCGCGCATTCACATCAACAAATTCAAGACAAAACCGATAGACTGAATAAGTATGGCCAGCAGGTTGGCCTGAACATCAATCTGAAGAAGACAGAGGTCATGACACTAAATGTGGACAATCCTGAGCCAATAACAGTAAGGAACCAAAAGTTAGAACAGACAGACACACTTACTTACCTAGGATGCATAGTAACACCTGACGGCGGAACAAGCAAGGACATTAACAACAGAATGAATAAAGCGAGAACAGCCTTTGCTATTCTCAGCAACATTTAGAAGTCTTCCCAGTACAGCACAAACACCAAATTAAGACTATATGAGAGCTGTGTATTTTCTGTGCTTCTCTATGGGTTTGGCCAAACGTCCTCATAAAGGACCCTGATACCATCACAAGAACAGCTATGCTATGGACCCCCGAGCTTTCTTCACACAGTATGGCACACAAAAGTGCACTACTTCCATCTAATGTCAGTAACTAGCTATCCTTGCACGCTAGCTCATTTCAAGATATTCTCATTACTGTTTCAGCTGTCCGCAGTAATCTTAACATTCTTCTGTAGAACCACATCAATGTGGCAGCCAGGGCTTTCCCTGCCTGTTTTCCAATTAGCTGAGGTAGGGAAGGCAACGGCGGCGAAGAAGAGAACTGGCCATTCCGCGTCCTAAAAGCAATATAAGTAAGATCTCTAACACTTCACTCCCCTGCGACAGCGGGCTGTGCTATGAGACTACTTTTTATCCCCTGAGCGTATCTATTAAATCAATAACTGGTAAAATATGAAGACACAAAAACTGCCAAGAATGAGTAAACAATTTATTGTTTGTTGATATAATAAATTCTTCACTTTTTCGCTCCTTAACATAATGGGACCACCACTACAGCTGGTCGATACAAATCCTGTATAAGAGTTTTTATGTGCTTTTGTGGTGGTATCTTATGTAGCGATGTGTCTTACATTATGAGGTTGATAGTCCCATCCCAGGCCTCATTTGTGTCGCCTCTTACGACATGCTTGAGGAACCAGTAATTTATTTTTCTGTCTGTCCCCGCAGAGACCAACGAGAACTCAAAAAAAAAAAAATGATATTGGATGGACAAGTTATATTTATTGGTCACGCGTTAAAAGTCAAGCGTTTTAAATATGAAACTCTAAATGTCATGATTTCTCTTTGTCTACCTGACCAGCTTTGACGTGCCAGACTTTCAGGCCAGTAAGTCAGATCTAACTTATTTCTTGCCGTGATTTCATGCTGATCATTGTTGAAGATCCAGCTCAGCGGCAACATTTCGCGGCTACATCTAGCGGAGACGTCTAGCGACAACGTCTAGCGACAACATCTAGCGGCAACATCTAGCGGCAAAATCTAGCGGCAACATCTAGAGACAACATCTAGCGGCAACATCTAGCGGCATCTAGTGACAACATCTAGCGCCTACATCTAGCGGCAATATCTAGTGACAACATCTAGCGGCAATATCTAGTGAAAACATCTAGCGACAACATCTAGCGGCAATATCTAGTGACAACATCTAGCGACAACATCTAGCGGCAATATCTAGTGACAACATCTTGCCACAATATCTAGTGAAAACATCTTGCGGCAATATTTAGTGACAACATCTAGCGACAACATCTAGCGGCAATATCTAGTGACAACATCTAGCGGCAATATCTAGTGAAAACATCTAGCGGCAATATCTAGCGGCAATATCTAGCGGCAACATCTAGCGGCAATATCTAGTGAAAACATCTAGCGGCAATATCTAGTGACAACATCTAGCCGCAACATCTAGCGGCAATATCTAGTGAAAACATCTAGCGGCAATATCAAGTGAAAACATCTAGCCGCAACATCTAGCGGCAATATCTAGTGAAAACATCTAGCGGCAACATCTAGCGGCAATATCTAGTGACAACATTTTACGATACTTAGTCCTTTTACTTGAATTCAGCGGCAAACGCATTACAGAAGATGCTCGAACATATTTCAAAAAAACAACTAACCTTGAAAAGTAACTTTTTCTTAATAATAATGTTAGGAATATAAAACCTAGCTGGCCCATCTTGAGCAGAGAAATAATATGCTTTCATTTATACAGACGGATAGATAATAATGAAGATATTGACAAAAGACTGTGTTGTTCATATCAGCGAGCGACTGCATTGAAACAAAAAAATGTCACTAATTTTCAAAAAAATTGCGGCCTTGAGACTCAAGTGCTAAAATCTAGATGAATGAGAGAGGGGGGGAATTAGTGGAAAGTTGTGGCTAAAAATAACTCTAGAGGCAGATTCGTGTAGGAAATGCATGTATAAACAAGTGTGTTTTTGTAAAAAAACGCAAGTAGAGACAGACGGACCAACAGACAATAATACATACTTGACTGAGGTATGACTGAATTGACTTTTGGTAGGAGGTTTGAAATTTGAAAAGGGGGAAAGGCGGTGATTGGCCACAGATAAACATATTATCGGCGCTCAGACGCGCAATTTTGCCATTCATCATAAATTGTCCAGTAGTAGACACAGTAATTCTTCAGTGGTGTGATTCCCAGAAGCTAATTGCAATATTTAGAGGGACGCCATACTAGAGCCAGCAGCTCAGCTGAGTTTTGCTAGCATATAACTGTGTTCTCTATTCATAATTCTGAACTGTGAGTTTTTTATTTGGCACCAAAGTGGTGTCAAATGCTGTGTTGTAAAATACAAGTGAGGACCCGTGCAGTATAGTATTTTGGCAGAGCAGCCTTAAATTGCCCCCAAGCACGGAGAGGTGGGGCCACCAGATTCCAGCACCAGAACTACTCAGTCAAGATACGTGAGCGTCTGGCCTGCTGGACATTCACCAACTTATTTTCTAACTAACACACCAACTATATTTCCATCAACTAGAACATACCATGTTGGGAAATAAAACTTGTATTCCTCCCATCAGTAATGGACAATGTTTGGTAGTCATAGACTGGGAGTGATGAAGCCACCCCAACAGCACATCCATTAATCGTTCTCCCAGATAAATTACAAATATAAACAGTAGTAATATTAACTAGTCTTGTAAAATACATATGTACACACCTTTCATTTATTATGCCATATATTCATGCATTTCATTCATAATTTCAAAATCTTTCATATGTTCTGACCAAAATAAAACCTTGGTTCAGAACAAATAAACTTAAAGAAAATTTAATATCAAAATTTTAAACAGCTTGAGTTAGTTCAGTGTGTTATAAATTTTATTAATATTATTAGACTTATTAAATATCTGTGTGTGTGTGTTTGTATATACTAATACAACACATTCCATATCAGTACCCTAGATTTTTAACGTAGCCACATTCATTAGTAAAAAAAAGATATGTGTGAGGTCGTAAGTGGTAGCAAGAAGGGCCTTCTGTAAATTCACAGCTACATTTATCTCAGGAGCCTTCACAGCTGACCTCATGCATCACACTAGGTAATATCACAACCATACAGTACCATCAAATCCACTACATATATTGGGGTCTTGTCCAGGGATAATTAGCTTAACAGTAATATTAGGATCTCCTGGTGGGAGAATTAAAATTAGGGGAACACATTGTAAAAATTAAAAGTGTCCCTTAAAATTAAAAGTGAAATTAAAAGTTGGTGAATCTTCACAGCCAGTGGTAATTAATTAGTTAACTGGCTAATTAGAATTACTTTAGACTATAGTAATTAGAATTACTTTAGTGGTTGGAATTTTATCTTGCTCATTGCTAAATTGTCTAAAAAGTATGGCGGAGCTGGCAAAGTTCAGATCAGCTGCTGTGCTAACGGCAAAGGATATGGGAATGGATGGTCAGGTTTTAATTCAATATGTAACGGCTGAATGTGATAAGTATATTGAACGGGAAGAAAGAAGATTAGAAAAAGAGGCTGAAAGAAAATTAGAGTCTGAAAGATTAGCTGAAGAGAAGAGGCTACAAATTGAGGCTGAGACTAAGAGGCTGCAGATTGAGGCTGACAAGGAGGCTAAAGCATTAGAGGCAGAAGAAAAACGACAGCAAAGGGAAGCAGAAGAAAAAAGAGTGACTGCCGAAAGGGAGGCAGAAGATAAAAAGGCCGAAAGGGAGGCAGAAGATAAAAAGGCCGAAAGGGAGGCAGAAGATAGAAGGTTGCAAAGGGAGCACGAATTACGACTAAGGGAGCTGGAGCTACAAGGCCAGGCTCCTGAAAATGGTGCCAGCCCTTTTGCCTCAGATGCTACGCCCAGTCTGGGAGCCTCAACATCAGCTATGGGGTTTCATTTAGACCATTTTGTTGAAAAAGACGATGACATAGAGGGGTACCTCGGACGTTTTGAGTTATTAGCTACTACATATGGGTTAGAGAGAGAGAGGTGGAGTTTAAAGTTATCACAGGGACTGAGAGGTACTTCTTATGAAGTCTTCGCAAAAATGAACAGAGAAGACCAAGACAATTATGACATGTTAAAGCAGGCTTTGTTATTAAGGTACGAAAAAAATGGTGAATTTTATCGTAAGAAATTTAGAAATGCCAAACTGTTGTCTGGGGAGACATACCACCAATTCTCTGCCAGACTGGAAACCTATTTGGAGAAATGGACTGCTCTGGGGAAGACCCAAGATCTTAAGAGATGATCATGATAGAGCAATTGAGAGAGTCCATGGCTCCAGACATGAGAAAATTTCTCATGGAACAAGGTGCAGAGAAGTTGGGGGAGGTTTTAAATGTCGCTGAGAGGTATCAGGCAGCCCAGGCAGAGGTAAGTGGCTCTAAAAAGAAGCACATAGAAACTTTTAAAGCTCCACAGCCATTTAATAAATTTGAAAATAGAGAACAGGGTAATAAGGGCAGGACAAACTTTGAACGGCCAAGAAATGACTATCGAGACAGAAACTCACAGTTCAATGACCAAAAATACAATGAAAGAAAACCGTTTAACCAAGGAAAAAGATGGTGTAAATGGTGCAAGAAAGATAACCATAACACCGAATTTTGTAGAAGGAAACCTTCAAACATTGCTGCAATGAAGTCGGGGACTCAAAGATTAAAGGTTAATCCTAATGGACAGCAGGAACCTTATCACCCCCCAGTTTGTGAGGATGTTATTTGTAATGGGGTCACCATAAGGTGCCTTTATGATACAGGTTTGGATTATGATTCAGTTGTGAAGTCTAGCCTAGTGGACCCAAGTCAGTATACCACAGAAACAGTGGAAATACAAGGGGCGACTAAGGACATACCACTCATGACACTTCCCATCGCAAGGATAACGGTGAAAACTCGCTATGTGGAAGGAGAAATCAGAGCAGCAGTGATAGATGAACCAATCTACCCTCTGATATTGGGGTGTAGATACGTCTTCTTGGGGAATCCCGAGAGACCTGTGATCATGGCGACAGTGCAGACCAGGTCACAGAAGAAGGAGGAAGAAGGTGAACCTATAAATGCTCATCCAGAGGAGATGAGGAAGGCGCAGGCTGAGGATAGGACACTCAAGCCATGTTTTAAAAAATTGCCCAAATGCCACACACCTCCGAGCAAGGGGGAATATTTTATGAAGAACAAACTATTATACAGGAAGGCCGGAACTGGAACAAATGGTCACAACCAGCTGGTTCTTCCCACTTCATATAGGGATAAAGTGATGGAACTCGGGCATGCGATTCCCTTCAGTGGTCACATGGGGATCAGCGCCACAGGACAGCGTATAGCTTGTCATTACTTCTGGCCAGGGATAACGGAGGATATAAAAAGATATGTCAAATCCTGTCCAGAATGTCAAAGGGTAGCTCCAAAGCACTGGACTGCTCCTGCAACTCTAGGGGAAATGCCCATAGTGGGAACACCTTTTTGAGAGGGTTGCAGTGGATATTGTGGGACCTCTCACTCGGACCAAGAGGAGGAACAGTTACATCCTTACTCTGGTGGACACTTGTTCTATGTGGGGAGAGGCGGTAGCCCTGCCATCAATTGATTCAAAACATGTAGCAGAGGCACTACTTACAATATTCACCCGATTAGGATTCCCGCATCAAATCTTGACTGATAATGGCTCTCAGTTCAAGGGGAAACTAACGGAAGAAGTTTTTTAAGCTATTTCAAGCCAGACACTTTCATTGTAGTCCGTACCATCCGCAAGGGAACGGCCAGGTAGAGAGGTTCAATGGGACTCTCATTTCTATCCTGAGAAAGCTGGCACACGAAAAACCGGATCTGTGGGATCAATTCCTGCCCGCCGCATTGTTTGCGTATCGGGAGGTACCACATAGTTCAACCGGGATGGCTCCCGCAACTCTGCTATTTGGGAGGCCAATAAAAGGTCCATTAGAAGCACTATTAAGGACCTGGACAGATGAGAAGGCGGAAGAGACTGTTACCTCATCTTATCAATACGTGAACGAACTGACCACTCGTTTGAAAGCTGGATGGAAACTGGCAAATGATAATTTGAAACAAGCCAGGAAGAAACATGCAGCATATTTTAATAGGAAGGCAAAGGACAGAGAACTAGCTGTGGGAGAGAAGGTGCTGCTTCTACTACCCGGTAGCCAGAATAAATTACAAATTGGATGGCAAGGTCCATATACGGTTCTAGAGAAGGTGTCTAGAACAAACTATAAAATTGACAAAAAGGGGAAGGAGAAAGTTTATCATGTAAACCTGTTAAAGAAGTATCTGGACAGACCACTCCAGGAAAGCACCCCCTTACTGACCTTGGCTATCGCAACTCAAATGCAAAAGGAACCACTCACCTCACATGAATACCCATTACATCCTTGTGAAACAGCAGCACAGGTAAAAGTCAGTAAGCACCTGACTAAAAATCAGAGGGAGAGAGTTCAACAGGTTCTGGAGGAACATACAGATGTATTAACAGATAAACCAGGCCATACAAATTTGCTACAGTATGACATGAAACTGGTAGACTCAAACCCAATCTGTATGAGAGCCTATTCTATTCCGTTCGCGAAGGAGAAGGCATTGAAGAAGAAATAGATTATTTGTTGAAGGAGGGGATTATTTCACACAGTGAATCATCTTTTAGCTCCAGTGTCGTTTTGTTGAGGAAACCGTCTGGGGAACACCGACTGTGCATAGATTACAGGAAACTGAATGCTGTCACAGAAGGACAAGTGGATCCATTACCAGACACAAAACAGTTATTTGCCAGATTAAACAAGGCAAAATACTTTTCAAAGGTGGATCTTAGTAAAGGCTATTACCAGATTCCAGTGAAGCCTGAAGTGAGACCTTATTTAGCATTTAGCACATCGGAAGGACATTATGAATTCAACATGCTACCATTCGGACTGAAAAATGCTCCGAGTGTATTTTCAAGGATGATGCGCAAATTGTTGGATCCCCTGAATAACCCATGTATCACGAATTTCATGGATGATATTCTCGTCGCCACAGAGACATTTGAAGAACACATTGACGCTCTAAAAATGTTATTTAATAGGCTTAGGGAGGCGAACTTAACTGCTAGGCCAACAAAATGTTGTATTGGATGCAAAGAGTTGGAATTCTTGGGACACACTGTATATCAGGGTAACATGACCCCTGATCCCAAGAACTTGGAAAAACTGCAGAGAGCACCTAGACCACAAACAAAAAAGGACGTGCGATCATTCGTGTCGTTATGCGGATTTTATCAAAAATACATCAAAGATTTTAACTCTATTTGTGCTCCTCTGACTGATCTGACTCGCAAGGGACTTCCAGATAAAATTATTTGGACTGCGCAAAGTGAATTAGCGTTCCAAGACTTAAAGGAAAAACTCACTAGCAAGCCTATTCTCAAACTGCCTGATTTGACACAGGACTTTGTCGTAAGAACAGATGCAAGTAATGTAGGACTCGGGGCGGCTTTGTTGCAAAGATCATCTTCACCTGATGGGGAACTGAACCCAGTCGCTTATGCAAGCCGCAAATTGAATAAGGCGGAACAAGGATATTCCACAAGCGAAAAAAGAATGTTTAGCGTTAATCTGGGCAATAAAGAAGTTTCAAATCTATCTGTATGGTAGGACTTTTGTGGTCCAGACGGATCATCAGCCCCTCGTATTCTTATCTCAGGCTAAGCATGAAAACGCAAGATTGCTGAGGTGGTCTTTATTGCTTCAACCTTATCAGTTTAGTATCCAATATATCCCAGGCAAATTGAATGTCGGTGCAGATTTCCTCAGTCGGCACCCCTGTGATCAAAATTAGAGTAGTGGCAGGCGTGAGGAGTAATTTTATCTATGTGTATCACTGGTTTTGGAACTTGCCGTAGGCATGTTTTCAAGTGGGGAGATGTGTGATAAAATTAACCGTGATACAACGTTAAAATATCTCCAAAGATAAAATGTAGGGATAAAAATAATGCGTAAGCTACTAGAAGACATGATCGCCCATGCCGCGGGTCACTACCCGCCATGAAAATTAACTTGTTAGACGTGAAGGCAAAACGTTTACCCTTGTAGACGGGATGAGAACGGAGATCAAAAAGAAAAAAATATGACTGAACACGTGCTTGAAACTAGCAAGGCTAAAAAGACGCAATTGGTGGGGAAAGGAAAAAAATTCACGTCCCCAAGTTGACACAAGGTAAAGAAATGGACAAAAGGGACCTTAGCTATTATACGCAACAGTCATTTCTTGGACGCTTTTACGATACTTAGTCCTTTTATTTGAATTCAGCGGCAAACGCATTACAGAAGATGCTCGAACATATTTCAAAAAAAACAACTAACCTTGAAAAGTAACTTTTTCTTAATAATAATGTTAGGAATATAAAACCTAGCTGGCCTGAACCCCCATCTTGAGCAGAGAAATAATATGCTTTCATTTATACAGACGGATAGATAATAATGAAGATATTGACAAAAGACTGTGTTGTTCATATCAGCGAGCGACTGCATTGAAACAAAAAAAATGTCACTAATTTTCAAAAAAATTGCGGCCTTGAGACTCAAGTGCTAAAATCTAGATGAATGAAAGAGAGGGGGAATTAGTGGAAAGTTGTGGCTAAAAATAACTCTAGAGGCAGATTCGTGTAGGAAATGCATGTATAAACAAGTGTGTTTTTTGTAAAAAACGCAAGTAGAGACAGACGGACCAACAGACAATAATACATACTTGACTGAGGTATGACTGAATTGACTTTTGGTAGGAGGTTTGAAATTTGAAAAGGGGGAAAGGCGGTGATTGGCCACAGATAAACATATTATCGGCGCTCAGACGCGCAATTTTGCCATTCATCATAAATTGTCCAGTAGTAGACACAGTAATTCTTCAGTGGTGTGATTCCCAGAAGCTAATTGCAATATTTAGAGGGACGCCATACTAGAGCCAGCAGCTCAGCTGAGTTTTGCTAGCATATAACTGTGTTCTCTATTCATAATTTTGAACTGTGAGTTTTTTTATTTGGCACCAAAGTGGTGTAAAATGCTGTGTTGAATAATACAAGAGAGGACCCGTGCAGTATAGTATTTTTGCAGAGCCGCCTTATATTGCCCCCAAGCACGGAGAGGTGGGGCCACCAGATTCCAGCACCAGAACTACTCAGTCAAAGATACGTGAGCGTCTGGCCTGCTGGACATTCACCAACTTATTTTCTAACTAACACACCAACTATATTTCCATCAACTAGAACATACCATGTTGGGAAATAAAACTTGTATTCCTCCCATCAGTAATGGACAATGTTTGGTAGTCATAGACTGGGAGTGATGAAGCCACCCCAACAGCACATCCATTAATCGTTCTCCCAGATAAATTACAAATATAAACAGTAGTAATATTAACTAGTCTTGTAAAATACATATGTACACACCTTTCATTTATTATGCCATATATTCATGCATTTCATTCATAATTTCAAAATCTTTCATATGTTCTGACCAAAATAAAACCTTGGTTCAGAACAAATAAACTTAAAGAAAATTTATTATCAAAATTTTAAACAGCTTGAGTTAGTTCAGTGTGTTATAAATTCTATTAATATTATTAGACTTATTAAATATCTGTGTGTGTGTGTATGTAATCTACCACAACACATTCCATATCAGTACCCTAGATTTTTAACGTAGCCACATTCATTAGTAAAAAAAGATATGTGTGAGGTCGTAAGTAGTAGCAAGAAGGGCCTTCTGTAAATTCACAGCTACATTTATCTCAGGAGCCTTCACAGCTGACCTCATGCATCACACTAGGTAATATCACAACCATACAGTACCATCAAATCCACTACAGTGACAACATCTAGCGGCAACATCTAGCGGCAATATCTAGTGACAACATCTAGTGACAACATCTAGCGGCAATATCTAGTGACAACATCTAGTGACAACATCTAGCGGCAACATCTAGTGACAACATCTAGCGGCAACATCTAGCGGCAATATCTAGCGGCAACATCTAGTGTCAACATCTAGTGACAACATCTAGTGTCAGCATCTAGTGACAACATCTAGTGACAACATCTAGTGAAAACATCTAGTGACAACATCTAGTGACAACATCTAGTGACAACATCTAGTGACAACATCTAGTGACAACATCTAATGACAACATCTAGCGACAACATCTAGTGACAACATCTAGTGAAAACATCTAGCGGCAACATCTAGTGACAACATCTAGTGACAACATCTAGCGGCAACATCTAGCGGCAACATCTAGCGGCAGCGGCAACAAGAATAAGGCGTGTCGTAGCTGTCCCACAGGGAGTCTCGTGTTCACCAAGAAGGCTTACATTTGTAGACCTTACATTTATCATCAGCATCATTTTCCTTTGTGCTCCTTACGGAACATGGATCTATTACTGCAGCTTGTTCCCCTTGCTGAAAGCCCACACCAAGACTTGTTCACTTGCTGAAAGCCCACACCAAGACTTGTTCCACTTGCTGAAAGCCCACACCAAGACTTGTTCCCCTTGCTGAAAGCCCACACCAAGACTTGTTCCCCTTGCTGAAAGCCCACACCAAGACTTGTTCCCCTTGCTGAAAGCCCACACCAAGACAGTCACATGCTCTTACAGCGGTGGTTCATGTGGCAATGTTTGTTAGACGATGAGTTGTCAGTGGTCATGTACAATCCCATATTAGTGGCCTTCCTCTTGGTCTTGAGGATGCAGTAGTTCTATTATTTCTTGATGTCCGGGTCAGATACACGGGTCGGGTCTGACGTCACCAACAGTAGAGCAACTCATTTCTTGTTGTCCGGGTCAGATACACGAGTCGGGTCTGACGTCACCAACAGTAGAAAAACTCATACGACTTTACTCAGCTTGTGAAAAATGGAAAAAAAAAAGGGGGGGGGGGGGCATTTGTGAAGCGAGGATTTCAGGAGTCGGAGAAGGAAATTTGTTTGGCCGACTCCACAACCTCTATTGTAACCAACACGACGTCATCAAACTGCAGGATATAAGTTAAGTATGACTCTTTCTCTTCGATGCATGACAAATGTTTACTTTCAAGATAAAAGCCACTTTTCAGAATGTGCGAGAATGTGTTTATCTATTTTACCATTGATAATGCTTCAAAAATGTACAAATTAATGTTGTACGGTTTGCTCACATGAGAGAGTATATTTCAGTTTTGTTTCCCTGGCATATCGATCGATAACATACCGAGGTACGATATTAATGTCACGACAACGACACCAAAGTATGAGAGTATAAGGATACAGACTATAGTTAAAATAAAGGGCAGAATATTAGAGGTGGCTAGCGAGTTCAATTCTCAACCTTTTATTATATAAAGCTAGTTCGTTCGCTCTTGTTGGTTTAGTGAAATGACCCACATCTGTCACTAGGAGACCCCTCGTAAATTAATATTTTAACACAAATCAATGATCAACCATCATTGCTGGAATTCTGCATGCAAGACTTTATCGAGGGTTTAAATTATTTGACTGCGACGATAAGCACGCACACGATTAGTTTATCGAGCTGTGGTTTGTGTTATATGACTACTGAATACAAGGACCACCACAAATTATACCACAACGAGTAACGCTTTTGAATTTTTAAATCATCTGTTTTAGGCAGAGTAGGTCACGCAATTTTTGACACATTAACCCCCCCCCCCCCCCCCCCCCCCCCCCCCCCCCCCCCCCCCCCACCCCCCCCCAGCCCCACCTTCCCAAATATCGTCACAAAATCCCATAACCCCTTCCCCCCCCCCCCCCTTTCCCCAATACGAGACGTCACTTCTTCTTCTTCTTCTTCTTGCGATCGCATCTTGATGATTACACCGTCAGACGAGTTCTCATGATGAATTCGACTGTTGTTTGAAGTTCCTCTTTAACTCCATATAGCTTTGAGTTTAGTGTTGAGTCATTGGGCCAGTATATCTTTCTTAACTGGTCATACAGAGGACAGTCCTGTAGAACATGCTCAGCAGTTTGTTCGTTTAATCCACATGTGCACAGTGGTGAAGCAGACAATCGTAGCTTGTGCATGTGTTTATTAAGTTTGTTATGCCCTGTCCTGAGTCGAAAAATAGTTATCTGTCCCTGCCGGTCGAGAGTGTGATAGTCGTCTTTGGGTTGGTTCTGTTCTCTTCTGATAGTCTGGATAGCTCTCTTTTTCTCAAAGTATGTGACTTCATTATCTTCTTGGTCACATTCTCCTCCCTTTTTTGCAAGTTTATCTGCCTTTTCATTTCCGGGTACACCACAATGAGATGGTACCCACTGAAGTATGGTTCTCTTTTTGGCAGCTACCTTGTTTAGTTCATTTCTCAGATGCGGGAGTTTACCACCCTTGAGAGCTTGCAGGACAGACAGTGCATCTGTGAGGATGCCTACCTGGTGGCAGTCAGAGTTGGTGTTATAAATCATATTTGCAGCTTGCTCTAGAGCTTGAACCTCAGCTGTATAGTTGGAACAGAATTTACCAGTGGGAATGTGCCTAGTCTCATAGTGGTTGTCAGGATATGAGATAAAGATACCGGCACCTCCATTCCTAACAGCATTAGTTGCTGATCCATCTGTATAGGCATGTATCCATGATTGATCGGGATAGCTTTCTTGGATCATACTCAATGTAGCAGTTCGTTTTTGCAGATCATTATACTCACATCCACTTGTGAGACCACTGACTGATGTATTAATTTGGAGGGCACTGCTGGCCTGCTCCATGGTACAGGGTATAGGGTGGGCTTCAGTGGTGTTGTCTTCATGGATAGGTCTTCTTGATGCTGTCTTATAAGTCTTTTCCCCCGATGCACAAAGCTGCTACGCTTTAGACGTCCCAATGCCAGATCATCTAGTCTTGCCTTCATTGGGTGCATTTGCATACTGTTGTACTTTTCCATCTGGATCATGGTTTTTGTGTCTCTTCTATGGGACAATGTCTGTAATCCAGCAACCTTCTGCATCTCTGTTATTGGTGTAGTTTTCATGGCTCCTGTAATGAGCCTGAGAGCTTGATTTTGCAACTTGTCCAAAGACTGCAGATGTGAGTTAGCAGCTGATGACCATGCTGCTGAGCTAAACTCTAAGTGTGGTCTTATTACTCCATTATAAATCTTCTTTAGATTTCGTTCATTTGCTCCCCAGTTGGTACCTGCTAATTTTCTGAGTATGCCTAGTCGTCTTCGGGCCTTTCCTTCTGCATTTTTTCAATATGCTTATTCCATGTAAGCCTTTGGTCAAATGTCACCCCAAGATAGGTGGGGTAGCTTTCTTCCTTGATCACGGTTGTCCCTAGGTGTATGTTAGCTGATTTGTCCTTGGGGGCAAGGGAGAACAGTGTTGTGGAGGTTTTGTCTGTGTTTATTGTGATAAGCCATTTCTCTGCCCATGACACTAGCATGTCTGCTGCCCGCTGCATTCTATAATTTGCTGTGGTGACGTTTTCATCAGCGCACCAGAGTACTAGGTCATCTGCATATAAGGCAGCTTTAACTCCTGCAGGGAGATCTTTCACCAGGTCATTGATGTAAACAAGGAAGAGTGTTGGGGAAATTACTCCTCCTTGAGGTACCCCCTGATGGAGCAACACTTTTCTGCTCTGCAGACCGTCAAGAGTGACTCTAGTTCTCCTGTTATGCAAGTATGACTGGATCCATTTCATCATGTTGCCTTGGATTCCACTTCTCCTAAGTTTTGCAATGAGGCCATCTTTCCACACCTTGTCAAAGGCCTGCTTGAAGTCGACCCAGATCGTTAGGACCTTTTTCTTCTCCTGGAAGGCATCTTCTATTGCTTGAGACAAGTAAGTAACTTGGTCTTCTATACTGTAGCATTCTCTAAATCCAGCTTGTTCCGGCACCAGGATCTGCTCAGACTCTAAATACCATTTCAATCTGTGGTTGACTATTCGCTCCATAGTCTTCCCAACACAGCTTGTGAGACTGATTGGCCGGTAACTTGCAGCCTCGGTCTTACATTTCCGTTTCTTTAGTATGGGTATTGTGATGGCTTCTCTCCATACTTGGGGTACCGTTCCTTTCAACCAGCTGTGGTTGAATATCTCAAGCAGTTTTGTCTTTGCTGCTGAGCTCAGATTTACTAGCATTTCGTTGCTGATTTTGTCTGGGCCGGGTGACTTTTGAAACTTAAGCTTGGAAATAGCCTTCTGTAGTTCTCCTAGTGTGATGGGTTCCCTCATTGGGGCAGGAGTATCTGTTTGTCCCATGGTTGCCAGTATTTCTTTTCTTATCTCTCTCTGATGATCTATGTTAATGGGTAAGTTGCTTTCTGAACTGTATCTTCTAGCAAACAAGTCTGCAGCTTGTTTTCCTCTGAAAAGTTTGCCACCTTCATCCAATGTGATAGTCTGCCTAGGTGAGGAACGCTCTTCATTTAGAGACTTGACTAATCTCCAAAGTTTCCTGCCGTCTTTCTCAAGGTTCAGCGATGCCGTTTTAGTTCTCCAGCTTTTCCGTTTTTCTTCTAGCTTTGTTCTCTGAAACTCTGCTACAGCCTTTTTCCATTTGTTGTGAGTTTCAAGTGAAGGCTGAGACTCTGCGTCCTTTCTAGCCCTGTCCGTAGCTTCCTGACGTTCTTGGAGTGTGCTGGACCAGTATGGTATATAGTTACGCCGGCATCCTTTGGGAATGGTTTCTTTTGCAGCTTGTAGTATGCATCTGTTGAAGTCTTTAACCACTTCATTAATGTCTCTGTTCTGTACCTTGAGGGTAGACAGCAGCGTGTTCACCTGATGCCTGAATAAACCCCAGTTGGCTTTTTTGTAGTTCCATCTTGTAATGGCTGGGCCTGTACTGAGAGTTGCACTCTGGACAGTAAGAAAGATTGGGCGATGGTCGCTTCCCCCTAGTTGGTCTCCTACTTCTCTATTAATAGATCCAGCTATATCTGGTGTGGAGAAGGCAAGATCTGGTGTTGAAGTTGTGTGCCATCCTCTGGAGTAGAAGGTAGGAGTATCTGTGGCATTATTGACTAGGATTAGGGAGTGATCATCTTGCCAAGTTTCCACCTCTTCACCTCTGTGATCCAGATGGTTATAGCCCCAGCTCTGGGAGTGGCTATTAAAGTCTCCAACTGCTATAAAGTTGGTGGCTGGTACCTGTATAGAGCTGAGACTCAGGGGTTTGTTGTTCGGACAGTAATAGTTCAGGAGTTCTATTTCCATCTTGTCTACCTTTATCTGCAACAGCTGATATTCTGCTCCATCCATGAAGGTTTTCCTTTCGTGTGCAGGAATGTTATTCCTTACAAGAGTAAGTACTCCTCCTTTTCGTCTATCTTTTCTGTCAGATCTGAAGCATTGATATCCCCTTATTTTAAAGGTTTGATCTGCTTTTAAGTGAGTCTCTTGGATACAGCAAACACTGACTTGCTTCTCATACAAGATGTTTTCCAGCTCTGTCTTTTTGCTGTATCCAGCCTGCTTGCTGTTCACTCCCTCTGCATTCCAGTGCATCATGACAAGTGGCACTCTGGGTTTCTCTTTTTCTGTTTTGTTTTGGTCAGTAGTTCTCCTCCGCCGTCTGCTGACTCCACAAGACGGTCTAGAGGGTCCTCCAGTAGCTGAGGGTGGGCTCTGTCGAGGCTCAGAGCCCGGCACTGCACCTGCCTGGTGGAGCTCCACAGGGCGAGCACCAGTACGAGATTTATTTGACGGTGTACTCTCCATAGAAAAAAAAAAGCGAGTTGCGTGATACTGTGGTTTCCGGTGCGCCTTCTGGCCCATTATCTATGACTTTAGCACCTGAGACGTCACAAATCTCTGCCCTCTTCCCCTTTTTTTCTTCCTTAACTATTTTTGTCATTAACTATTTCACTGTGGACATATCTCTTGCAGCTAATGTTATCTGGGCCTGTTAGCGAGAGACAGGAGACAAAGTCGGATTGGAACCACTGCCCCTTGTAGTCATACAGTAAGATGTGACAAATGTTAAGTCTAAGCATGGGCTAGCATGTTAAATTAACTACTACAGATGAAAACATGAAGTGCTTTAGTACACGCGTCGTGCATGAGTGCGAACGGTAGTTGAGGTTCTATGCTCCACGTGGAGCAAACAGTGGATAGTCGTGTCTAAAATAGTATCTGAATGAGGACTTGAGTAAGCCTACATGTTGCTAGAAGTAAATCTTCATTGGTGGAATTTTACAAGGGGAAGGGGGGGGGGGGGGGGGGGGGGGGGGGGGATAGAAACATTTGCTTTAGCAGTAAGCGAGAATAATAATAATAAAGCAAAAATGTATAATCGATGTTTTTGTCTGTGACATGGTAAATAATAAACTTTTTTTGGATATGTGACAAGCACTCGTGAGAAATGAAGAAGTAGAAAATTAGACAAAAGACAAACACCAGATATGATAGGCTTACCGAGAAATATAACCTAACCACGGATAATACCATTTACTTCAGTAGCGAAGCAATGGCGCAGTTCGGATGGTCCTGCGTTTGACTCCCCAGTAAGCCTAGCACTTATATTATGTCGTGCTTAGATAGGTTTTAAAGTTATGTATGGTCCCGCCTGAGTATAGGAGATGGCGATAGTACGTGAGAAGTAAAAGTGTAAGAAATAGAGTTTCACGAGTGAATAGTTAAGGAGATCTGTCTCTGGACTGAGTAGTTTCTCTAGTCCAGCCTATCTATACGACTATAATTTAGTATCAGACAATCTTGCACCCCCTTATATTGAGAAATATAAGTTTACTATACACGCACACACACACAGCTATGTGACAACAAGACACACAAATGTGGAAAAACTATGGTTAATTTGGGTATGGGTCTGACCAACACACACAAAGTTAGTTCTTTTGTTGTTTATTATCACTAAACTTTACAACATCGAATATCTAAAAGAGAAAGATCAAATACATCAGAATTTCATATATAGAAAAATAACAGAATATTTATGCCCTCCCCTCATTGAGAAGAAAAGAACCCAACAAGTTAATAACCCCAAAGGTTAAAGGTTAGCACTAGGTTACAGTATAGACAGTAAAGAAAGAACACAGTTCCCACTAAACGTTATCCAATAAAAATTAAACAATGGTCAAACAGAGTGCATGTGATACAATGTTTCCTGTACTAAAGAAAATATTTCACTCTCTCTCTGTCATACGTGGCCACACAATCTCGCTTCTTACCCTATTCTAGGTGAACAATCCGTTGGAGGTATAATCCATGAATATGTATTTAAGGTCCGGAGTATTTATCGTCCGAATTGGGCCCAAGTTCCTCCTTTCAATAATTAAATTTTATAAGAGGAACGCCTAATTTGGTGGTTGATTTTCCTGGATAAACCCTGTCACCTTGGATAGTTAATGCCGAAACTCTCTGAGATCTGGTGTTCACAGTAAACAGCAGGAGAACCTCTGATTGCTAACAAACTGTTAATTATTGTTAGTTGATGATGATGGTAAATCCTATCGGCTGGCTCTGGTGAGTGCCGATTCTGAAATAGCGTACTCTTCTGGATACAAATTCACTTGGATACGACCATCAGAAGTCGGGAGAACTGTTATTGGTATTATTTCACAATGGGCTGATAAAAATTGAATAGATATTTTCTGGTGATTATAGTCCAGTTACTTTACTCTTTAAAATGTCAGTTAGTCTCTGTGCCCTGTCCTGTTCCCAAATGAACTGGGAGACGAGTAAGCCAAAAAAAGACTACTTTAATCCGATCAGTAAATGGAGAAAAGGCCAACATAGACCACAATAAACCAAAATATATGCCACAATAAGCCACATTAAAAAAACCGCTGGTCGCCGTTTGATCAAGTCATGCCTAAGGATAGAAAAACATTAGAAAAATAAGGCTACTAATATATATATATATATATATATATATATATATATATATATATATATATATATATATATATATATATATACATATATATATATATATATATATATATATATATATATATATATATATATATTATATACATATATACATATATATACATATATATATATATATATACATATATATATATATATATATATATATATATATATATATATATATATATATATATATATATATATATATATATATATATATATATATATATATATATATATATATATTATATATATATATATATATATATATATATATATTATATTTTTTTTTTTTTTTTTTTTTTCTATAACCAGCGGCACTCGAGCTTTCCAGCTCTTTCGGCCCAATGACATGTCATTGCGAGGCTGGGGGGGTCAGTGGACTTTCCTTCGCTCCTTCCCATCCACACGGGATTTATGTGCAGGAGCCGTTCAGGTTATTCAGTCAAATTTCCGGTCGTAAACATTTCTTCAAACGCCGACGGCCGGGTTTGAACCATGAACACCTGGTCGCCAGTACAACGTCGTAGCCATTACACCAGCGCGGCTCCTATATATATATATATATATATATATATATATATATATATATATATATATATATATATATATATATATATATATATATATATATATATATATATATATATATACACACGGAAGGGGACGAGACGATCTCTAATCCTCTCCGTCAGTCCTGATTAAAGTTAAAAGGCGCACGTTGTGTCTAGCCTATCCTATTGCGCATCGCTTAGCGGGTGCAGGTTTGGTTGAGGCATGCAGCCTTTTCCCCCTCCTGATCCGGACAACGATCGGCGCATAATGTCAATTATGATTTAATTTTCCCTACACGCACTCAACAAATATCGCCTGTTATTAATAACTATTAGATTGTCGGGGTCTGTTTGTTTAGTCGCATGATATTCAAACACAGTCACTTACTAAATTACACACAATGAAATAAAAGTGAATTCTATTCCGTCAATTATCAGTCGCTCCTAGTGTATTAATTAGTCAACTAAACCGTCTCTTGCGGTGTGATAGCGGGTGATAAAATTAACATTACAACTGAAACCCCTGGAAAAAAATAGCTACGCGTTATTTAATTCACTAGTTCTAACACTAGAAAATCACAGTAAATTTAAGATGCTAAAACTTTTAACGCTTAAGCACAAATTTATATATTACCAGAAATCCAGAAAGAAAACACCACGAACTATTAAGACATCTATTCTCAATGGTTCTAGGTAACGTGTTTAGACTCTCCGAAAAATTCTGAGCTACACTGATAACTGATTTGGGAAAGACGCAGTTTATATACGATCATGTTGTTATGATCTCTAGAAGATGTGAATTTTCACACTCCGTTTCCCAGCAGAGAAATCTGAAACTACGTTTCCCAGATAAAAGGTTAACGGTCGCTTCTGTCGGCCGCTGCTAACCGACAACAGAAGCTTAACCCGTTGTAGCGGGCTTCCTTCCGAGATTTTCCCTGTTTTCTCGAGATCACAGAGTTATCTATTCCCTGTATGTACGAACATCAAAGGATTTGCTCCCCTTGTAGAGAATCTTCAAAGGCCGTTACTCTTCCATGTGTTTTCCACGTGCGATCAGCTCGCGTCAGAAACTTGCGTAAACGAACGTGGTTTGTCCCCTGCTATGAATGACAGGTTGCGAAGTTGGTAAACAAGCTCGTTTGTTATGGTCAGTAAAAAGAGGCGTGGATTAAAAGGTGAGTCAAACAGGCAGAGAAATGCGTGACTTAGCGAATCTTAAAACTACGCCGAGGTCACGAAAGGCTGTAGTATACAGGAGGCTATATTTCCATTATACGTCAGATATTACTTGTCTGTTGTCTAGTTTTCTTTATTTCTCACGAGGCCTATAACATACCCATTTATATTTATTATGTACTGTTGACAGGTCTCGAGTTTCCCCTCTCTGTTTGTTTCATTTTTCTGTGAAAGCTCAAAAGACATCTAGACCCTAGGAAGTCAAGACATAGATAAGCGATGACATATTAATATGGACGCTGCTGGCAATAATACTGTGTTTAATGAAGTCTTTGTTTCATGAGCAGAAATAAACAAAGGGGATATAAAAGGGTTAATGACTTTTGGCGGATGGCACAGGACATTACAGCGTAGATGTCAATTTGTTGGCACAGTAACATGAAGGGTAGCACAGTAACACGAAGGGTAGTGAATCAATGCGTGAATAAATGAATGAATGAATAAATATTTATACAGAACCTAACCTGAGAATGAAATAATGACCTTTGTTTACAACATCCAGAAACTATTACACTGGATGACGAGTTAAAAAAATAATAATACCAGGAAGCGCAGATCTTCGGCCACTTCACTATCAGCAAAAACAAATGTCAAACTAAATCCCTTTGTTACTCGAGAACTTTTCATTGCATTCTAAATTGTGCTTCGGGATTTGTAGCTCAGACAGGTGACCTCATGTACTAAATATTCAGCAAAAAGTTTATTATTTGAGCACATATTTTTGCGACTTGAACTGCAGGCGTTGCTATTTACGGAATCAGCTTCCAAAACTGATTTTGGGTCAAGGTTAACTGGATCGCTGGAAGAAAAAACCCAGAAAAAGTAGGCGGGGATGGTTAAAGCAGTCATGAAAAGGTAACTACTTCTCCCCCTCCTGTCTGAAATGTCACAACTTGAATCGAAGTTTAAGAGTACAGGGTCTCAACAGGTGTGTGTATGGCGACACAACTGAGTCTCGCAGCAGACCGCCATATAAGCCAGTCATTTCTATTTGTCCTATTTACGAAATGGGCTACCATTAAAATGCCCTTAAGAATGAACGAACTTTATTTTCAAAGGATGAGAAACAGTGCAGATCTGATAAAGTGTGTGTGTGTTGTTTAATAATATTTTTTTAAAAATAAAAATGGAGAAACCCTGTTCTCCAGCGTGAAAGGGTGAATATTTAAAATTCGAACACTTGACATGTAATTCTAATGTGCTACTTTAAAAGGCGGGAAAGCTGTGAGACGTTTAAGGAAGGAGGTTTGGCAGTCCGAAGTCTGAACCGGGGCAATGAATGATACCGTTCTTCATTCAAATCTCTGACCCACAGAGGTGGATCTACTATGAGGCTAATGAAGCTTAAGCTTCAGGCCCCCAAGTTCAGTTTTCTCTATAGTACGTTACTTTCCCATCCTCCAACACTTTTTTTTAATAAAAGGGGCCCCTCCAAGAGTCCAAGCTTCAAGGTCCTCAAAATGTGGTTCCGCCACTGCTGACACGTTCAGCTTCTGTGCCTGGTAACTGTACAAGTCAATGTCTTCAGCTCCACACACTTTCATAGCCTTCAACACATTCCTCTATTTCGTGGCTCAGTGGCTAGAGCGCGTTTTCTCGAGGCAATGACACCTGATTCGAAACTAGACCAATCGATGGGGGAACCACTTCTGATGATCAGATTACCTCCTGTTGTATCGCTGTGTATAGAGTTTCCCATTATGATTCGAAACTAGACCGCATCATGACCCAGCATAACTAACTGTCAAAATGAGTACCTGTCACTGCTCTTCAGTTAGGGACAGCACAGGCAACAAGGCAGAGAACTGGTGAGACCACCTATACCTGATCAAGCAGAAATCACGTGACATATACCTGATCAAGCAGAAATCATGTGAATACTTGACTTACAATTAAATATAACAAATATAAAGGCAGTCACACAGAAGATACTGCAGTTTGAGGAGTGAAATGTTTGAGACTTCACTATATCAGGTCCAGCATTTCTATTTTTATTTTATTATTATTTTTTTCTTAACCAGCGGCACTTAGTCTTTCAACCCCTAGGCACAATGACATGTCATTGCGAGGCTGGGGAGTCTGTGGACTTTCCTTCCAACCCAGTCAGGAGCTTCGCTCCTTCCCATCCACAGAGGGTTTATCTCAGGAGCCGTTCAGGTTATGCAGTAAAATTCCAGTCGATGACACTCCTTCAAATACCCACGCCCGGGCTTGAACCTTGAACACCTGATCGCCAGCGCAATGTGGTAACCATTACACCAGCGCGGCTCCTGCATTTTTATTAGATGGAGTGACCAATACCATTCCTGACTGCCTTTACGATCCCTAACCCAAGAGTGGAGTCAGGGATCCATTTACAACTGGGTAGACTGCAGCGGGATGCCATCGTGTTTCGATCCGGGTACCTTTGTCGAGAGAGGCCAGCGCTTTAACCACTCTGCCAATCGGATGCTCAAATGAATACATCAAGGCTAAAATTATGATAATTAAGGAGAAAATAACAACCCGGATCTATTAAGAGGAACACTACGGACGAGAGGATTGAGACGCTGAGAGCTGACAGATGATGGACCTGAGCATATACCATCAGGGAAAAGACGATGTTTTAATTAGTACATCATCTACAGCAGTGATTCTTAACATGAATCATATGGTCCCACAGAAGGTCATGCCATATTTCTGGGAAAAGGAGGGGGGGGGGGGGGGGGGCACAGTAAGTTGGTACTTTTTTTCCAGCTAACAGCGACTATGAGGGGCGCCACAGAGGTAAATGAGACTCAGAAAGGGGCCATCAGCAAAAAAAACCTTTGTCTACAGTTTGAAAACACAGCACACATATACCTGCACTACGTCTATAACAGCACACATATACCTGCACTACGTCTATAACAGCACACATATACCTGCACTACGTCTATAACAGCACACATATACCTGCACTAC
This sequence comes from Oreohelix idahoensis, assembly GCA_024509875.1. Taxonomy (NCBI): domain Eukaryota; kingdom Metazoa; phylum Mollusca; class Gastropoda; order Stylommatophora; family Oreohelicidae; genus Oreohelix; species Oreohelix idahoensis. The sequence continues at coordinate 55,204 of JAMPIV010006982.1, read as the reverse complement.
GTCTATAACAGCACACATACACCTGCACTACGTCTATAACAGCACACATGTACCTGCACTACGTCTATAACACAAATCATTCACTCTACTGTGTTATCGCGGTGTTTACCTTCTTGTGGTGCTGCACCCAACTTTAAACCATAGACAGGCGTCCTTGGGTTACATCATAGCCAATAGTCAGTTTAAAAAACAAAAGCAAAACAAATAAATAAAATACGGGAAAGAGTTTTGTGCCTGAACTCTACAGCAGCGTTGATTAACATCAAACGCTGGAAAGGACTACTAGTGTCCGTTAGCTAGCAGGGTTAGGCCTTGAAAATGGCCGCCAGCACGCCATTGTAACACGAGAGATCCCCCGCTGTTCAACTGCTATCACCATAAACCTCTGGTAGCCAGAATATTTATCTGTCTCTTAACGTTTACCACCTTGTCAACAAATCTAGCTTTTATTACTTCATGATTTATGGCGCTCGATAAGGCTTCGGGAAGTGATAATCCAGTCTCGAATATTTGTATTCATGTTTGTCACCATTGCTGTCTATTCCTGCCGTCTAGACCGCGTGTTCAAAACCCTTTCTTCATGGCTACGCGCTAAACAAATTTCTACCATTTCGTCCTCGCTAGTATTCAGTTGGTATTACTGGTAAACTATCAGGTTGAAGACCATGATTTTAGTACATTCAATGGTTGGCAAAATATGTGCACTGCAATACTGTTAACATTTATAGTTTCGTTGTGGCGCACTTTTCAGGTTGCACAATTTGTAAGGGAGTTAATATATTGCCGATATGCAAAAAGTAGATTATCAATATATATAAAATCCCAGCTTTTTCTGTCACTAACGCTAAGGGATGCAACTTTGGATTAAAGTTAGACATTAATTGTATTGTATCCCTTATATGTACTCTCCCGAAAATAGTAACACTCGTCAAAGAAAAGTGCGCAAATGACGGTGTGCACAAAAATATTTATAGAACTGTGGTGATGCGCAGTGGTTTTTTAAAATACTTTTGAATAAGTAAAATTGCCGTTAGGTATTGGTGCTTTTGAATTTAATTCCCGTCTTATGACGGGCTTTTACACATGTTTTCAGGTCATCATTATCCATATACGCCATTTCTTCAGGTAAAGCGTAGGTACATACATCAACCGCTGGTATCTAGGCAGAGAAAGACAGAATAAGTATTTGTGGCGACAGGGTAGAAGAAAGGATAGATAGAAGAATAAAAAGAGAGTACCAATCTCTTCCACAGTGTCTTTTGGCTCGCTGTAAGTAATAGTCTGACACTTGTAAGAAGAAATGTTTCAGGAGACTGAAATTTAAACTCTTCTCAGTTAAGCAAAGAAGCAAATCCCATCAAGGATCCTGAGAGTATGTTAGGTCTTCAGCCACACTTCCCCTGAGGTACTGATATGGCTCATGAGACCCCCAGCTGGTAATTAAGATAATAATTCACATAAACAGTTAACTACCAAGCAATACAAAACATATAGTGAAAAGAAAGAAACAACAGTGAAATTCGTTTCTATGAATTTATATATATTAGACCAAGTTAAATTGGTTACAGATAAACGAAAGAGAAAAATACAAATATTTATATATATGGTTCTATGTATACAGCACTGGGTAAATGGAGATAAAATAGTCTACACAAAAGTTATGTTTATTATTAGGGTACCCTTTCACGATGGCTGAGGTTTATGTCCTAATTTTAATCATTGACTGGTATGACCTAAGATCGTTTAGTGTTTGGTCCTTTTTAAAAGTGCACTTATCATGAATGGGTTGCTGCTGTATGACGTCACACTATCACTGCAAGGTTTCTTCCCCCGGCCAAGTTGCTGGAATAATTCGTATCAAGTACTGCAAGGTTTCACTACACGACTGCGAGTTTCCCTTGCCTTTTGTCACCACCAGGGAGCTAGGAGATAATACAAAGGAACATTCTATTTAGCTCTCTGGTTAGAGGCATTAATTTGTCCTGAGTGTGGTCCATAAACCAGGCTCAGATATCATTGATATTATTACGTAAATGGCAAGGACCAATGTTGAGCGCCATTCTTCGAGCTGCAAACATATGATATTAATAGGGTAGGGGCATAGGCATACATATATTATCAACTGTTGTAAAGGCATTACAAAATCATACATTAAATACATGAATGCGATAATGGTTACAACCATTAACTAAAAGAAGCGGGCAGGGTAGCGCAAATGCTTTCTGTAAAACAACCTGAAGGACATCAAAGGCGTACAAAAATCATACAAAAAAAAAATCATATAACAGTAAACATATGGATTCCATAATGTATATACAACCATTACATGAAAGTATGAAATTGACTGAAAAGCAGTGCAAACATTAACTAATGTTAATTGCATATAATGAAATAATAATGAAAAGCAGTTCAAACATTCAATACAAATACTTGCATATAAGAAGATAATGCATTTCGCTCACCCGCATTGATTCCAAGATTGAATTTGGCTCAAAAACGGCATATACTATATATATAGCTAATTCTTTGGTCTTCTGGTTTCTGACAGATTATATGCTTAGAAGTTTCTGCCGGGGCTTGCAAAATGTGAGTAAACTATATCCGATATATTCTTCCATATATACAGGTAACAGTGGTCGCTGACCTCAGCTAAGTCGGGAATCCCTAAACTCCTGGTCACCCGGAAATCCCCGGCTACTGTGGTCTTCACCCGGTCACTGGAGATCCCCAACTATTTGGGTCATTGGGCGGAGTTCACCCCGGTCACTTGCCGGTATTCCCCGCTGATGGGCCATTCGTTGGGCGGGGTTCACCCCGGTCACTTGCCGGTATTCCCCGCTGATGGGCCATCGACAATGAACTGGAAAATCCCCGGTATCTTGGGTCATTCCTGGAGCATTAGAAAACAAGAGAGAGAGAGAGAGAGAGAGAGAGAGAGAGAGAGAGAGAGAGAGAGAGAGAGAGAGAGAGAAAGAAGAGGTCGGGCGAGGGATTTCGCGACAATAGCCCCCTGTGAAAGTTTATCGTAAGGTGAACTAGTTTCGACTGACATCTTCTTCTCGATCCCTCTCCGTCCTAGTTTGATTTCCCCCATCATCCTGGAAGTTTTTAGGAAGGTTAAGATTATTGGGTCGCTGATGACTTCCCTGGTCGTCCCCACTGCATGGGTGGCGGCTGAGAAAGTCTGCTCCGACATTGAGTTTCCCAGGTATATATTCAACCTTGAAGTTATATGGTTGCATTAACATCGACCACCTCATGAGCCTTGAATTCAGGTTTTTAGAAGCCGCCAAGAACATCAATGGTTGATGGTCGCATTGAACGGTGAAGGGCTTTCCATATAAGTATGGTTGATATTTCTGAATCCCCCATACTAAAGCTAGGCATTCCCGTTCAATAGTGGAGTAATTTCTTTCTGCAGCATTCAATTTTCGGCTAGCGAAAGCTATGGGGAATAATGTAGACGCTTTGTCTTCCCCAGTTTGTAGCAAGGTGGCTCCAATCCCAATCTGACTAGCGTCGGTACGTAGTATGAATGGTCGGCTTAAGTTCGGTAGGTGCAGAATAGGTTTCTCTGTGAGTTTTTCCTTGAGGGTACTATAAGCATTCTCACACTCAGCGGTCCAGATCACCTTTTCCGGAGTATTCTTTTTCGTAAGGTTTGTCAGTGGGGCGCTTATAGTGTTGAAATCCTTAATGTAGCGTTGGTAAAATCCACATAATGCGACGAACGATCTGACATCCTTTTTAGTAATAGGGCGAGGTGCATTGCGCAGTTTGTCAACATTACGTTCCTCCGGGAACATGTACCCTTGTGAAATGGTGTGGCCGAGAAACCCCAGTTGGTCAAAACCTATCTGGCATTTAGTTGGACGGGCGGTTAAACCTGTGTCCTTAAGCCTTCGGAGTAGCATCTCTATTGCATTCAGGTGTTCCTCAAAGGTGTCTGTGGCGATGAGTATATCGTCCATAAAGTTTGTAATAGCAGGGTTATGAAGGGGTGCGAGAAGTTTTCTCATCATTCTCGTGAATGTGCTAGGCGCATTATGTAATCCGAATGGGAGGACATTAAATTCAAAGTGTCCTTCCGGGGTGCTGAATGCCAGTAGTGGTCGGATCTCTTTCTTCACAGGGATTTGATAGTATCCCTTGCTAAGGTCGATTTTAGAGAAATAACGAGCTGTATTTAGCTTAGCGAACAGCGAGTTTTGATCTGGCAGAGGCTCAGCTTGGTACTCCGACACTGCATTCAGTCTCCTATAGTCAATACATAATCTATGCTCTCCGGTAGGCTTCCGAAGGAGCACAACACTAGCACTATATGGTGATTCGGATGGAGAAATAATGCCTGCACTGAGCAATTTCTCTATTTCTTCTCTCAATGCATCCGCCTTGGCATAGGGTATAGGGTAATTTTTCACACGGACTGGCATTGCATCTGTCAACTTCATATCAAACTCTACTAAACTGGTTAGGCCTGGCCTGTCCGTGAGAACTTCTGCATACTTTTCCAACATTGCTTGTACCTGCTCCTGCTGTTCCAGGGTTAGAGTGGAACTTATTTGCACATCGGCCTGAGTCTCACTCAAGGACATAGGGTATTCGACTGCTACACTGGGTTCATCCTCTACTTCACTGGCTACTGCAAGGGCCATCAAATGAGCTGGCTCTACTGATGCGCGTTCATTGTACTTTTTCAGCAGATTGATGTGGTAAATTTTCTGTTTACCTTTAATTGCTATCTTGTAGTTGGTGCGGGAGATTTTCTCGACAACAGCATAGGGTCCTCTCCAACCAATCTGAAGTTTATTATGGCTGCTTGGCAAGAGCAATAAAACTTTATCCCCAATGTTCAGTTCTCGGTCCTTAGCTGTTCTGTTATAATATTGCGCATGTTTCTGACGGGCTTTGCGCAAATTTGCAGTGGCCAACTTCCAACCTGTTTGGAGGCGTTGCTTCAATTCCTCAACATAATGTGACGCGGTAATGACTGTGTCATCCGCTTTATCGTCTGTCCAGGATCTCAGAAGTGCCTCTAGAGGACCTTTTATTGGGCGCCCAAACAGCAGTGTTGCTGGTGGAATTCCTGTCGAGTGATGAGGTACCTCTCTGTAGGCGAACAGTGCTGCTGGCAGGTAGGAATCCCATGAACTTGGGTTCTCCTGCTCCAGCTTTCGCAGTATGGTAATTAAGGTTCCATTGAACCGTTCTACTTGGCCGTTGCTCTGGGGGTGATATGGAGAGGTATGAATGTGTCGCGTTTGGAAAATCCGAAACACTTCTTCCATTAATTTCCCCCGAAATTGTGATCCATTATCCGTCAGGATCTGAAGAGGGAACCCCAACCTCGTAAATATAGTAAGGAGGGCTTCCGCTACATGAGTTGAGTCGCACGAAGGCATTGCGACTGCTTCTGCCCACATGGAGCATGTGTCGACCAACGTCAAGATGTAGCTATTCTTTTTCTTTGTCCTAATCAGGGGCCCAACAATGTCGACTGCCACCCTTTCGAACGGGGTACCTGTTACAGGCATTTCTCCTAAGGTTACCGGAGCTACCCAGTGCTTAGGAGCCACCTTTTGGCACTGTGCGCATGACTGAACATACCGTTTTATGTCTGCGTTCATTCCTGGCCAATAGTAGTGGCAAGAAATGCGCTGCATGGTTGCTCCAATTCCCATGTGTCCGCTGAAGGGTAAGGCATGGCCCATTTCTAATATTTGGGTCCTATAGGATGAGGGGACAATCAGCTGTGAGTGTTCGCTCGCTCCTTTGCCTGCTCTGCGGTACAACAGACCATTCTTCTTATAAATCTCTCCCTTGAGAGGCGGGGTATGAGCCTTAGGAAGTTTTTTAAAACAAGGCGACAAAGTGCTATCCGCTGTTTGTGCCTTCTTCAACTCTTCTGGGAAGATGTTGGTAGGAGTTCCAGACTCAGGGTTCTGCCTGCATTGATCCCTGGTCTGTACGGCCGCAACTGACAGAGGCCGGGCTGGTTCTCCTAGGAACACATATCTACAGCCCAAAATCAAGGGGTAGATGGGATCCTTTAGAACAGCGGCTCTGATTTCTCCAGTCACATACCGCGATTGAACCTGAATCTTGCACACTGGTAGAATCATGGGCGCACCAGATTTGGTGGGTCCTTGTATTTCAATCGTCTCCTCTGTAATTTGGTCAGAATTAACAAGAGAAGCTGCGACGATTGCATCATAAGATAATCCAGTGTCATACAAACAAAGAGCTCTCTCCCCATTAACCAAAACAGATTCAATGACAGCTGGTCGCTTCGAAGAATCTATGTCATCCTTTGAGGGCTCCGGGCTGTCAGATCTGGTTGTTATGCAAGCTGCATTCATGGGGAGGGGTCGGCGCTTACAATCACGAGAACTATGTTTAGGCGACCGACAGTGTTGGCACACATCCCTCTCTGTGTTTGCTGTATAGGAAGTTTTCCTTTCCGTGTTCTTGTGGGTTTGTCCATTGTTGGGTCTGTCATGGTGAGTTGTCATGTAGGGTGGCTTTGAACTTGTAATACTATTGGAGCTGTTAGGCGCAGTCTGCCGAGCCAGGTAGTCTGTATATCTCAGTCTGGAGGTCAGAGTCTCAGCCTGTGCATTCTGAAAGCGTTCTGATATGGTAACTATGGTATTTAACCTTTCTGCCCCGTTTTATACCAGAAATCGTCTCATCTCAGGGCTCATCATTTCTTTCAGTTGCTCCATTAGTATTAATTCTTGCAGTCCTTCGTAAGATTTCTCGAATGACGCGAGAGTGAGCCATTTCTGCAAATAAGCTTCCAGGCGAGCAGCGTACTGGGCGTACAATTCTCAATTTTCTTTACGGAAATTTCTGAAACGTTTCCGGTAAGCTTCAGCATTCAATTCGTACCGAGGTAAGAGGGCTTTCTTCAGACAATCATAGTCATCCTGTTCATGTGGGGCCAGTTTTAAGAATACATCATAGCCAGCACCCCTGAGTCCTTGCGAGAGTTTCAGATTCCACCTCTTCCGGTCCAGCCCGAACGAAGAAGCGAACCTCTCGAAACGGTCCAAAAAGCTGTCCATGGAATCCTTTCCCTCCATAAATGGCTCCAGAGGGAAGGCCATCGGTCCCAGGTGTGGTGTAGAGAGAGCTGATGCACTATCAGATTGAAGGGGCGAGGGCGGAGAAGATGAAGTTTCGGAATTGCTCCCAGCTTCCTTGCTTTTTGAGAGAAGTTCCACATCCAGTTCCTTCATTTTCAGGGCATGTTGTCGTTCCTTCTCCTTCTCTTCTGCCGCTCTTATTTCACGATCCTTCTCCGCTTCTGCCGCTCTGATTTCACGATCTTTCTCCGCTTCTGCCGCTCTGATTTCCCTGTCCCTCTCCGCTTCTGCCTCTCTGATGCTCTTCATCTCTGAGGATACATAGTCTGCAAGCTCTTTTCCTGCAAGCCCCACCTCTTTTTCCACTCTCAATTAACAAAGCTCTTACTTTTGCTGTCTCTGCCATTGCAATATTGGATCAAGTCGAATGAGCTTGAATAAACCTACTCACAAACCAATACAGGTAAAAGTAATACTGTCTAATATTAATAATATAGTGTATTACTGCCACAACAATAAAACAAAATTTTGCAACAACAACAATTTCAACCAATAGGATAGCTCTTAGTTAAGTAGCTCAGTTAAATCTTGTATACAACTTAACTAAAAAATTGGACCATACACTAGAAGATCAGTCACCAGTTATATTTTGTGTACTATTCTATCTGTGCAATATACTGCATATAAGATCAAACCAGTTACATGCAAAGTGTACTGGGAAGCTGTATAAGATTACTTGATAACCAAACTATTAACCCAAGTTTGTTACCCAAAAGTAAAATGTATATTAGCAATAAATTTAATTGTAGTCTAGGGAACATACAGATGCTATGAGTTCATCCCGGAACGAGCAGTCCAGTTTGTGGCGACAGGGTAGAAGAAAGGATAGATAGAAGAAATAAAAGAGAGTACCAATCTCTTCCACGGTGTCTTTTGGCTCGCTGTAAGTAATAGTCCGACACTTGTAAGAAGAAATGTTTCAGGAGACTGAAATTTAAACTCTTCTCAGTTAAGCAAAGAAGCAAATCCCATCAAGGATCCTGAGAGTATGTTAGGTCTTCAGCCACACTTCCCCTGAGGTACTGATATGGCTCATGAGACCCCCAGCTGGTAATTAAGATAATAATTCACATAAACAGTTAACTACCAAGCAATACAAAACATATAGTGAAAAGAAAGAAACAACAGTGAAATTCGTTTCTATGAATTTATATATATTAGACCAAGTTAAATTGGTTACAGATAAACGAAAGAGAAAAATACAAATATTTATATATATGGTTCTATGTATACAGCACTGGGTAAATGGAGATAAAAATAGTCTACACAAAAGTTATGTTTATTATTAGGGTACCCTTTCACGATGGCTGATGTTTATGTCCTAATTTTAATCATTGACTGGTATGACCTAAAATCGTTTAGTGTTTGGTCCTTTTTAAAAGTGCACTTATCATGAATGGGTTGCTGCTGTATGACGTCACACTATCACTGCAAGGTTTCTTCCCCCGGCCAAGTTGCTGGAATAATTCGTATCAAGTACTGCAAGGTTTCACTACACGACTGCGAGTTTCCCTTGCCTTTTGTCACCACCAGGGAGCTAGGAGATAATACAAAGGAACATTCTATTTAGCTCTCTGGTTAGAGGCATTAATTTGTCCTGAGTGTGGTCCATAAACCAGGCTCAGATATCATTGATATTATTACGTAAATGGCAAGGACCAATGTTGAGCGCCATTCTTCGAGCTGCAAACATATGATATTAATAGGGTAGGGGCATAGGCATACATATATTATCAACTGTTGTAAAGGCATTACAAAATCATACATTAAATACATGAATGCGATAATGGTTACAACCATTAACTAAAAGAAGCGGGCAGGGTAGCGCAAATGCTTTCTGTAAAACAACCTGAAGGACATCAAAGGCGTACAAAAATCATACAAAAAAAATCATATAACAGTAAACATATGGATTCCATAATGTATATACAACCATTACATGAAAGTATGAAATTGACTGAAAAGCAGTGCAAACATTAACTAATGTTAATTGCATATAATGAAATAATAATGAAAAGCAGTTCAAACATTCAATACAAATACTTGCATATAAGAAGATAATGCATTTCGCTCACCCGCATTGATTCCAAGATTGAATTTGGCTCAAAAACGGCATATACTATATATATATAGCTAATTCTTTGGTCTTCTGGTTTCTGACAGATTATATGCTTAGAAGTTTCTGCCGGGGCTTGCAAAATGTGAGTAAACTATATCCGATATATTCTTCCATATATACAGGTAACAGTGGTCGCTGACCTCAGCTAAGTCGGGAATCCCTAAACTCCTGGTCACCCGGAAATCCCCGGCTACTGTGGTCTTCACCCGGTCACTGGAGATCCCCAACTATTTGGGTCATTGGGCGGAGTTCACCCCGGTCACTTGCCGGTATTCCCCGCTGATGGGCCATTCGTTGGGCGGGGTTCACCCCGGTCACTTGCCGGTATTCCCCGCTGATGGGCCATCGACAATGAACTGGAAAATCCCCGGTATCTTGGGTCATTCCTGGAGCATTAGAAAACAAGAGAGAGAGAGAGAGAGAGAGAGAGAGAGAGAGAGAGAGAGAGAGAGAGAGAGAGAAAGAAGAGGTCGGGCGAGGGATTTCGCGACAGTATTCTCCCTTATGATTGTCGTAAGAGACAGCTAATATGAGGCTGTATGTAAGGCTGTATGTGAGGCTGTATGTAAGGCTATATGTGAGGCTGGCAGCCGATTCGTGAAAGACAAACTGCTACATAAACTACCGCTAACAGAGCACATGAACACTTTGGTGCAAGCTTCTTGTAACGGGGGGAGGGGGGCTAGCTGCAGTGATGGTTCTATAGGCACTGAACAAGGAAAATTATAATAATGATGAACAATGTTGTCCTAGATAATGATGAACAATGTTGTCCTAGATAATGATGAACAATGCTGTCCTAGATAATGATGAACAATGCTTTCCTAGATAATGATGAACAATGCTGTCCTAGATAATGATGAACAATGCTGTCCTAGATAATGATGAACAATGCTGTCCTAGATAATGATGAACAATGCTTTCCTAGATAATGGTGAACAATGCTTACAATGCTGTCCTAGATAATGATGAACAATGCTTTCCTAGATAATGGTGAACAATGCTTTCCTAGATAATGATGAACAATGCTTTCCTAGATAATGATGAACAATGCTTTCCTAGATAATGATGAACAATGCTGTCCTAGATAAATGATGAACAATGCTTTCCTAGATAATGATGAACAATGCTTTCCTAGATAATGATGAACAATGCTGTCCTAGATAATGATGAACAATGCTGTCCTAGATAATGATGAACAATGCTTTCCTAGATAATGATGAACAATGCTGTCCTAGATAATGATGAACAATGCTGTCCTAGATAATGATGAACAATGCTGTCCTAGATAATGATGAACAATGCTTTCCTAGATAATGATGAACAATGCTGTCCTAGATAATGATGAACAATGCTGTCCTAGATAATGATGAACAATGCTTTCCTAGATAATGATGAACAATGCTTTCCTAGATAATGATGAACAATGCTTTCCTAGATAATGATGAACAATGTTTTCCGAGATAATGATGAACAATGCTTTCCTAGATAATGATGAACAATGTTTTCCGAGATAATGATGAACAATGCTTTCCTAGATAATGATGAACAATGTTTTCCGAGATAATGATGAACAATGCTTTCCTAGATAATGATGAACAATGCTTTCCTAGATAATGATGAACAATGTTTTCCTAGATAATGATGAACAATGCTTTCCTAGATAATGATGAACAATGGTTTCCTAAATAATGATGAACAATGTTTTCCTAGATAATGATGAACAATGCTTTCCTAGATAATGATGAACAATGCTTTTCTAGATAATGATGAACAATGCTTTCCTAGATAATGATGAACAATGTTTTCCGAGATAATGATGAACAATGCTTTCCTAGATAATGATGAACAATGCTTTCCTAGATAATGATGAACAATGCTGTCCTAGATAATGATGAACAATGCTTTCCTAGATAATGATGAACAATGCTTTCCTAGATAATGATGAACAATGCTTTCCTAGATAATGATGAACAATGCTTTCCTAGATAATGATGAACAATGCTGTCCTAGATAATGATGAACAATGCTGTCCTAGATAATGATGAACAATGCTTTCCTAGATAATGATGAACAATGCTGTCCTAGATAATGAATAGTGAAACTGAATAATTTTATAATAATTTAATTACTAGTAAATATTAAAATTAACTCTTCAAATCAACCCAACTTAATGCACATAACTGTCCCAAAAATACGCTGGGCAGACAGTATTCAGAAATGGAAAATAAAAATCTCAGCAGAAAGAAATACTGGCACCAAACTGACCTGTGTGATGGCAAATTCATGACGCGTACAACAGGAATATATACCACACGACATGAAGACATCAGTTTTCATAACATTGCCCAAAAAAACCAAATGCAACAGAATGTTCAGACTTCAGAACAATCAGCCTGATGAGTCATGCAATTAAGATACTGCTCAAAATCGTACAGGAAAGAATAAAAAGTAAAGTAGACAGCGAAATCCAAGAAGAACAGTTTGGTTTTAGACGGAACAGTGGAACAAGAGAGGCAATATTTTGCCTAAGAATATTAGCAGAAAAATATACAGAGGTCCAAAAAAGTATGTATATGTGCTTCATTGACTATAAGAAGGCTTTTGACAGAGTCCATCATGAGAAAATAATTGAATTCCTCAAAGACATAGGTATTGATGGAAAAGATATAAGAATACTCAGTAACCTTTATTGGGAGCAAACTGCCACAGTAAGATCGGGAAGGAATTATTCACCATACATAGACATAAAAAGAGGTGTCAGACAAAGTTGTGTGCTGTCCCCCTGCCTATTTAATTTATACACCGAAAAAATTGTCAAACAGATACAGGAAATACCAGGACTGAACATCAGTGGAAGGTCATTAAACAACCTTAGATATGCAGATGATACCGTGTTGTTAGCTGAAAGCGAACAGGAGTTACAAGAGCTAGTGAAGCAAGTGAACAGTATAAGTCATGAATATGGACTCGACATTAATATTGAGAAAACAAAAACTATGATAATTAGCAAAACAGACGATAAACCCACATTAAAGACAAGCGTAAATGGGAAAATCCTGGAACAAGTCAAGAGCTACGTATATCTTGGTCATATAATAACAGAAGATGGCAGATGTGAAACAGAAATCAAGAAGAGAATAGGAATGGCCAAAGCTACATTCAACAACATGAAACATATACTGACATCCAAACAGTTATCTCACAAATTAAAACTGAGAATCATAAAGTGTTATATATATTCTGCATTTCTGTATGGTGCAGAAACATGGACGATGAATAAGCATTTGGAAGAAAGAACAGAGGCTCTTGAAATGTGGATATATAGAAGAATGGGGCGTATCTCATGGAAAGAGAAGAAAACAAATAAGGAGGTCCTAGAAAATCTAGGTATGAGAAGAGAAATAATGAGGGAGGTCAAAGTTCGGCAGCTTAAATACTTTGGCCACATAAAAAGGCATAACACCTTGCAGAAGACCATAACAGAAGGGAGAGTTGAAGGCAAACGTGCAAGGGGAAGACAGCGCTATAAGTGGGAAGATAACATCAAGAGATGGACAGGAAAGAGTCTATCAGAGTGCACCACCAAGACAAGAGACAGAAGACGTTGGAGATCCATTACAGCCAACCTTCGTTGTGGAGATGGCAACTGATGATGACAACAGGAAGCTTTGCCCAAACGGTCACCTGGGGTGTTGGATAAAGTAAGGAAGGAAGAATTTCGTCCGTGAGATGAAGAACTTCACATAAATCAGCATTTCATGACACCCCTTCATTGTTCCTGGCTAGTGTGTCCGACGCACCTCCTGGTCAAGACTATCCACATCGACATTCTATTAGCCCGTCTTCCATACATCCTGGGCTATCTTAAATGTTTCCTTGCTGTGAAGGTTAAAGGTCGCAGTTGTAACTGCCTGGTATTGGCTGCTAGATGCCTGTCACTTTTGTTACTCCCAACATTGAAGCACAACTTTGTCTAGATATGATCTTCGTCGTTAATAATGTTATCTGATCTTTCAGGAGGGGGTAGAAGGAACAAAGACTGCGAATACTGGTCAGTGTACAGTTTAGTTCCCGGGGGTCACTTATGAAACAATGAAATAACAGGTCCACTGCTCCATCAGGCATCTCGTTCAAAGCTACTAGTTGAGTTTGTGCAATGGACTGGCAAACTTATTGTGTAAAACATTGTGCTACAGAAACTGTCGCTGTAAGAGTATTTGAATGTTTTGTGAAGGCCTCCTGCAAGGAAACCAGCTAAGGTGGTGGTTCCATTGCTCCACAGACGGCGAAAATGAAAATGTTGATACTGGCCGGTACACACAACTCTCATACATTCAAAAATCACTCTAGCCCTAGAGATAAAATAGCTCTGAATACCTTTCGTAGAAAGCCAGTCTATTTTGCATTTCCGCATCCACTCGTCAGACATCTTATCACGTCTGCCTGGGCTTACACACAATCGATGTTTGAGCGGCAAACAACAGCGACTTCAATTTATTTAAAAACAGCGTCTGTAGTTTCTCTGGCCACTGTGTCTGCTCGGAACTGGCCTCTTGGTTGAAATGATTATTTATTTAGCTCGTACACCAACTGGAATAGTTTCCTCTCTATGTTCTGCTCGGCAGATCTTGTTTATGTTCATTTGATAGAAGCAGACGAATAAAGAGGGACGGGGGAAAACAAATCGAAAAATGAAATGAGAAGTACTGAGAGAAGTCAGAATCACATTAATAAAAAATTATAGTCGTAATAAAGGACATAAAGCTGTGTTGAAAACAACGGAAATTTTTTAAATTATTTATACCATACTCATTTTAGTGTTGGGTGTTTTCACGTGTTGACTTTTTTTCTTTTACGTTATAATTGTCCATGTTATTAATTTTCGTGTGAAATGTTTATTTTGCTTATGAGTTTGGTTTTTTTTTTAAATTAAATATGAAACTACCCTTATATAAATTAAATACTGATTATTTTCCTTTTTTCTCTCTCTTTTTAAATTTAATTAAATAGTACTACTAGGGTATTTGTCTAAAAATACATTATCTCGCTTGGTTTTCATGCCTATGCTTCGCCAGAGCCCTTTCAGTCAGTACTTCTTAGGGATCTCCGGGTTAGCCATGATAGTAATCTTATCGGCTTCGCAGGATAACTCCATCTATCCTAAAACAGACATTCTATTTTAAGAACAGTGGGTAACCCAAACCAATCAACACCCGGCAAGGAAATCCCCTTCTTCGTACAGTTACCGTTCCGTACAACAAGGATACCAGGTTGAACTTTCAGAAACTGCTCGCAGACGTTAAGTAAGTAAACAGTTATTAGCATTCTGGGATAGAAGGCTAAGTCATTGTATATGACTGTCAGGACTCTGCGTCTTCCTAAAAACGAAACTTGTAATAGCTGACAAACAATTTACACAGACAGACACGTAGCGAAATCCAGGTCAACCACCCTGCTCTGGGACTCGTCCGTGACACCAACAGCACCCATGTCATAGCTCTTTATCTTGGCCTGATCTAACTAAACCACAAGAAAAGCCCATCTAAATAATTCAGGAGAATAGCCCATTTAAATAAATCACAAGAAAATCTCTTCGAATCCACTGTCTAAAGAACAATCTAGAAGTCTTTTATTCTGGGAAACCATTACAAAAAAAACCAAAAAAAAACTGAAGACCAGAACAATTATTGCAGGGCTTTTGATATGTTCTCCAGCCCTTTTACCCAAACCACCCCCTCTTCGCGCCCCCCCCATAAAAAAGTTAAGGAATTCTAATGTTAGCCGTAGTTTTAACAAATGAATTTCTTGACAAGGTTCCAGAATCAGGATTTAAATGCACGTAAAATAATCCACCTTCCACATTTGGTCTTTAAGTGAGAGAGGGAGGCGAATACTTCAACAGTATTACAATGCCGATATCGACATTGTCACAGCAGGGTTCCTGGCAGGTCACAAATCCCGGTCTCCAGCATCGAAAGGCGGGAGAATTAACCAAAGAGATTATTATTTAGAATAGAACCTTTATTGTGTTAACCACTACACCACCGACGAATCGTTGAATACACGTTTCACTGGGAACTGCTTTATGACTAGGCATGGAAACAAGAGACTGCACCAAAATCTTGCCACTGCGCCAGATGAATCAACAATTTTTTTACCTGGACCGGTTTCGCTGGGAGATGCAGCGACGGTCTTTGACAAATCGGGTGATTTGGTGGCCCACTGGTTGGTTTTCTAGCATGTTTCACTATACCTGAAAGTCTCCCGTGCTCCAAAGGTCCTCGTTCTTTCATGGCAAAGTTCTGATGTAGACGGTATAGTACTTTCGTTAGATATAATTACAATCTAAGCAGACGATTAAAACATTCTTTATCGCGCGCTTTTCATCATATATATCATCATCATCACTGTACACTCTATATCGCATTGTTTTGTTTATTATATTATAGTATAGTATAGTAAAGTATAGTATAGTAGAGCATAGCATAGTAAAGTATAGTATTTTGGTGTAGTGCAGTGCATCGTAGTGTATTTTAGTGCAGTGCATTGTAGTGTATTGTATTGTATTGTAGTGCCGTGTAGTGTATTGTAGTGTAGTGTAATGTGAAGTTTTGTTGTGTAGTGTATTGTAGTGTATTGTATTATATTGTAGTGTATTGTATTATAGTGTAGTGTACTGTATTGTAGTGTAGTGTATTGTATTTATTATAGTGTAAGGGAGCAGCGCTGGTGTAATGGTTACCACACTGCGCTGGCGATCGGGTGATCCAGGTTCAAGCCCTGGCGAGGACATCTGAATGGGTGTCGTCGACCGACACTTGGGACTGGAATAATTCGAGCCCTGACGGGGACATTTGAGAGTGTCGTCGACCATGGACTGGAATAAACCTGAACGGCTCCTGAGCCGACCCAGCTCTAATGGGTACCTCTGTCATGTATGATTTATCAGAAAGGTAATAGATGTTTATAGCCCTGTCTGAGCAGAGGTGATAGTGATGACAAATGTGAAAGTAAGGGGTAAGATATAGTTTTATAACGAGGTGATCGTGTAAGAGAAAGGACAGTCTCTGGATAGAATAATTTATCTAATCCAACCTATCTGGACGACGATATTTAAATCAGACGCACTTTCTCTCCTTGTACGAAAATACAAGTTACACTGCACTCACACGCACACAATTCTGTGACAGATACGCACGAACGTGAAAACAAACTATGTATAACATATAATAGAGAGGGGTTGACCGACACGATAACTAAAGGTTTAATAAAGTTTATATCAATAAAAGTTCACAACAATAAGCATACACATCACTAGATTATGGTTTACAGAGAAAAATGAAAATTAATCAAATAGGTTCTCCCCTCTGGTAAAGGACAAGAAAGGGCGATCCCAACAGAGGTTAATTAACCCAAAAGATCAAAGGTTAACAATAAGTTATGAAATAGTCAGTATGGGAAAAGAATAGGTTCTTAATGTAAACTATCCCGTGACTAATCAGATTATTGAGATAAAAAAAAAAAAAAAAAACCATATAAGTATATGATGTTAACAAAAGACATAAGTTTCTTTCTCTGTTCATTCAATTCACATACACGCAGTGGCCACTTTCAGGTGCACTTACCCCAGTAGTTGTCGCAGGCATTCCAAGGAAATACACTAATAAGTAATATATATATTTAGGGTCAAATTTAAGTTTGCTAAATCCAGCTGACTGCAAATTTCACAGGAGTTGCTAGAGTCGGTGTTAAATTTGTACTGGATACAATAAGTTATCTATGCCTTCAGTTGGTTGGAGTAAGGTTCATGCGTGGTGATCGCCGATGTAGAATAAATAGAACATATACAGTTCCTAGGTTGCTTAGCCTCAGGTGGCTGAAACGCTAAGCTTAAGTTACACAAATGTTGCTGACAATATATTGCCACAGTTGGCTGATGATATATATATATATATATATATATATATATATATATATATATATATATATATATATATATATATATATATATATATATATATAAGTAAATCTGGTAATAGTTCTGGCCCAGTTAATATTATAATTCAATGGTTCTATTCTGGTTTCTCTCAGGAAAATGAGGAAAATTGGACCGCACAGGTCACAGCAAGAAGCTCATCAATATTAAATATTCTTGGATGCTTATAATATTATAAGTTCGTATGATCATAAGTTCATATGGCCATAAGAAAATAAGCCGCTAGTACTCAGGTTTGATCAGCCTATATTTTAGGAAAAGAAAATATAAACATTTAACCAAATTATCAATATCATATCTAACACGTGTTAAAACAGGACCTCTTCACCACTGTTATAAATTAGATTTAAAACACACGTGTCTAGCTTATCCTATCATTCTGTTAACGCGTGATATGAACACTGGTCATTTAAAAAAATTACATAAAATGGATAGAAGTAAATAATATATGCCGTCAGTAGACAGTTATTTAATGTATGTACTAGTCAATTTAAACCATCTCTTACTGGAAAAATAGCGAGTAATTAAATTTACTTTACGGCTGGAAAGTTAGCTATAAGTTATTTAATTAGCACAGAAAATCTCAGTGAAATATATATTGAAAACTTTAAACACACTAAATCACTTCAAATCTAGTATATAAATTACCGCAATCAGAAAAATGAAACAATCCACGGAATCTATTAATTTTCACTCTGTACGAGAAATCTTAAGATAACGAGCTAGTGAATTCAGATGGATTTCTAAAAACTGATCATGGCTATCGGAGAGACATGGTATATATTGATATGTTCCGTACTATCGTTCTTTAATGCGAAAGTCACACCACTGCCAGACCCGAGCCAATTTGCCGTTCGATTTCTTGAATCAAAGGCAATTTTACCACCTCTTGACTTTCATCATCTCCGCCTTGCCGAAAATCAGCTACGCAATTTTCACCTGAATGTTTTACAATCCAAGGTCCGTCTCACTGAATATCGTGTGTTCCCCTGATCAAAGAATCTATTACGCCATGCTCCGCGCTTCGCTCTCTGTTTCACATAGGGCTTGATTGCCAGATGGCCCCCATGCTAATTAAACTGGTGAATCCTTCGTTCATGTAGCAAAAGTATACTCTAGATGGGGAGGGGCAAAAGTGGATGATTACTGCTGCACTATTTTTATCTGTGACAACCTCCGAAATCGGCGAGTATCTGCCGGAATGGCGAGAGGACACTTGTCAGCGTACAGGGAAAAAAGGAATACTCACGTAAAATCAGTCTCAGATTAGACATATTAACCGGGAACATGTCGCCTCGAGTAATATCGGGCGTACGATTAAAAAAAAAATAATAATAATAGTGCAGTGTATTGTATTGCAGTGTGTTGTATTGTATTGTAGTATAGTGCAGTGTATTTTATTGTAGTGTAGTGTTTTATTGAATTGTAATGTATTGTACAGTAGTGTATTATATTGTATTGTAGTGTATTGCATTCTATTGTAGTAAGTGTATTGTAGTGTAGTATATTGTAGTGTAGTTAGTGTAGTGTGTTGTATTGTATTATATTGTAGTGTATTGTATTGTATTATAGTGTATTGTATTGTTTTGTAGTGTCTAGTATTGTAGTGTAATGTAGTGTTGTGTAATGTATTATGGTGTAGCGTATTGTGTTTTATTATAGTGTAGTGTATTTGTTAAGTCCTATTTCTTATGTAGGGGAGTTAAGCGTTAAAAGACTTGTATGCACAGGTCAGTTTTTAGTAATCACCCTTGTAAACACGCTTTGGGTGATGGTGATGTTTTTCTTAGTTGGGAGCTGTAGGCAGTAAATTGTTGAACACAGCTCAATTGACTAGTTGTTAATGTGTTTAAAAATATTTTTAAAAACTGTTCTAGTCCCTAGTGAGATTTTTGGGTAGGGACGGTTTTGAGCTGAGCTGAGTTCTCACGCGGTGAGTCCGCGCATGTAGTTTGGTTACTGAGCTGTACTGAGTAGCGATTTTCGGGACAGTGTGTTTCTGGCAGAGGGCCGAAAGGGTTGTTAGCGATGTCTTCGCGGTGTGTACGGGTGGATTTTTGTGAAGTCAGTTGAATGGATATTGAAATGTATTAAAACCATGGAGTATTGTAAACTGCATTGTACGCATTCCTTTTGTGTATTCATTCAAGCCATGGAGTATTGTAAACTGCAGTGTATGCAGTCCTTTTGAGGGATATGGTTGCCGTGCATTTACTATGAGAAGTGCGCCGCTAAGTGCTGTAATTGAGCTCTATGGAGTAATTGAGCTTTACGGATTCATTTATCCTATACTTCATATTTTGCTGTAAACTGTATTTCTACAATGTCAACGTGACTGTGTTGTGGTGTCAATAAACTATGTACGAGTCAGAACGAGTTCCACTGTTTCCTGACTCCTACGTGTGCTATGATGTGTGTGATTGCTATTGACTCAATCTAGTACTACATGTCATTCACGTCTCTTGACGGTCATTTACTCACACATCAGTCGGCCATACGTAAGCCCGACATAAGCTGATTGCCATATATTAGCTTAATAATAACATTTAACATCCTCCTGGAACATATCACTTTCCCAACGTATTAACAGTGGTGGTTTCCAGTCTTACGGGGCGTGATACCCACGATATTCGGAATACAAGGAATTTCCTATACAAGTTCAAGATGTCAAGTACCTCCTGTGATTGGATTATCAGCGAAATATATTAACATTGTGATTACTACAAGGAGTTACTATACAATTTCAACATCGCAGTCAAGAGTCGCAGTGTTACCTGTTCCAGTTCTCGTGTACCAGTTTCAAGCAGATGTCATACATTATCAAGGACCTGTGTGTCAGAGGTGACGAGTACCAGTAACTTTCAACGTTGGAGTATGCATATGTTGTGTTATCCGATGCCCATCGTTTTGGCGGGAGGACAGGAGTTTTCTTTTATTGAAGATAAGTGGTTTTTGTCTGTAAACTGTGCCACTTTGTGAATGTCAACAGGCCTTCCGATATTATGCATTACTTATTCTATTGAGTGTTTTATGTTCTATTTCCATATTTATGTGGGCGGTAGGGAGGTCGATCTGACAAACGAGGTTCATCTCGAAGTTAATTCAGGCTCTTGTCAGATGTTCTATAGGATTTCGTTTGTGAGTGTCAATTGAGCGATAACTCCGGTTCAAGGCTAGAAACCTTGCCGAGGGTTGAGATCGCTATTTGCCTCTTACGACAGTAGTTGTTTAGGTGTGACGTAACATCTCATTGTTGTTATCGTAGTATTTTTTCTGTACCTTAGTTTATTGATTAATTTGTTTGTGAGTGTCTTTCTCTCTTTCCTATCTTCTATTTATATACACATTTTTCGTTTATACACTGTGTTGTCGCTTGTTTTGTTATTCTATTCGCAGCTGTCATTGCAAGCTTTGCAATAATTTTTTCTTTAGTTCTGCTTTATTGTTCAGTTGATTCTGCGAACGTTATCATTTGTTCTCCAGTATCTTGTCTTCGTAACGGTTGCACTTATTGTCTATATCGTGTTTCAATTCTTTTCGTATGTTTTTGTACAAGCTTATTAATATTAAACACGATCATATATTGAGGAATATACAGAAGAGTATTCACAACGACATTCCTGATGGTCAGGAAAAGGAGCTAGAAGATGTGGTGAGCTCAATAAAAGATAACAAACTGGGTGAACGGTAAAGAGTGAGTTTTTTAGAAAGTATTGCTGAGGAGAGGGAACTACATGAGACAGTGTCCAACCTTACAAGGGATTTACACAAATTGAACTTGGAACTTTCTGGGTTACAAGCTGCATTGAATTCAGCATTGTGTAAGATCAAAGAGTTGGAAGCTCAAGTAGAAGATAAAAATGTCGAAGTGAAGGATCTCTCGCAGAAAGTTCAAGAAAAGAAAGAGATGTGTTGCAAATTAAAAGTTCAGGCCAAGGAACGTGAGAAGTCTTATACAGAAACGCTTCTTGATTTATTGAGTGAGGTGAATTTTTTAGAATGTATTACTGAAGAGAAGAAAACGGTATCTCCAGAGAAGGTTGATGAGCTTAAGAATAGCCATGATAATGAGATTGAGGCACGACAAATGAGAACAAAGAAAGAAAAGGATGTGAAAATGAGTGTAGAGGAATTAACGATGGAGAAAGAGAAAGTTGCAAAGATTGAGAAATCACTCGCGGAGGAGAGGTGCAAAGTTCTGACATTTAATAACTTAATTAAGAAACAAAGTGAAGAAATTTCACTCAAAAATGTAGAAGTTACCGAATTAAGGAAAAGAGTTGATGGATTACTAGATATTGTCTTAGGCAACAAAGTGTTGTCTACTGTCAATGTTGACAGTGTTAGACAGAAAGTTGATTATCAACAAGTCACAAAAGCAAAGAGTCAGAGACATGCACTCAATGCTAACAGTAACGTCAAACATGGTGCACATAAATCTTTTCGTGGCAAATACAATTTCCCACGTGCTAACGATACTGCTTCTAATGGTAGTGATTCTTGGCGTCAGGCCAACAAAGGTAATTCTACTGTAACAATCAGTCCTGTACATCATGGGAAAAACTTTGATAAATGTCATGTCAAAGCTCCACAAACCAACCGTGCATCTGCTGTTGGAAATTCTGATAAATCCATAACAAGGGATAATACTAGTAGTATTTGTTCCCAAAATAACGCCCATTATGTAGGTAACCATAAGGATTCTGTCATTCCCGATGCTTCGGTAAAGCACATTCCCACATGCAAAAATAAAAACAATTTTGGTAGGAGAGATAATCGTGATTTTGGACAGTACCAAGGGCGTTCATCACGTAATAATCTTCCTTCTCCAAGAAACTGGAGACAATTTAACGGATCTCAACATTTTGGTTCTATAGATTTTGGAAATTATGGTAGAAATAACTACACTAAAAATTATCAACCTTACAATAATTTGTCTCGGAGACAACAGAATCCGTCTAATAGATATTTTTATCAAAGAATATATAGTAATTACAACAATGCTAACTGGGGTTCAAAACATAACAATGGTCGCAATAGAGGAAATAGCAATAGTTTCAATAGAGATAATAAGTGTGACAGATCTCGATATGACGGTACATCTCCAAATAACAGATTGCATTCTAACTTTGCTCAACATGAGCCCAAAATTATTAATAATCAAGGTAATAATAATGGTAATAGTCTCTCAAATGCTACTACTTGCTATGCGTTTGATTTCGAAAGAGCATCTCGTTGTCTTGAGTGCAGAACTTTGTTCGACCCTACAGCGATGACAACCTTGAGTTGCGGTCATCATCTATCTGTGTTGTCTACACGTGACGGAGGAAGGTTTGTTGCTCATCATAAAGGGGCCAGAAGTTTACAAAGCCACAGTTGATAGGTAAATGTAAAGTTAACTGTTCTTTTGATGCCATGACTGGTTAACATATTGGCACACAAATAGAAAATATGAAGTAACCGTTATGTTGTGAAACGTAAATTTTAAAACGTAGCTTGCATGTATCAGAGATGATCTTGTATTTGAAGTTGGGAACATATTTTGAAACACTGATTTCTTCCAGAGCATAACACCTGAGAATTTAAATAATTTGATTTTCATTCTAGTAATGCATGCATCATTTTCCCAGCAAATTATTTTAATATTTAAATATATATTTTTTTTAACCGCTGCAGATATTTTTATACGACCTTTTCATATCTCACAGTAGCAGCAGATTGTAGATTTCTTTATAGTGTATCGCATATCAGGTTGAGAAAAGTATAAAATTACAGCTAAAGAACACTATAGCTGAGCTGAACGTGATTGTCAGCCTGGAGTAACTTATAGGTTAAATTAAACCGAACATGTAGAATTAACAAAGACAGCTGATACTGTTGTTCGACTGAAGAACCTAGAATTCTGGTTAAAGCACATAGTCAGGATACATAATGTTGTGCTTATATATTTGCAAGTTGGAATGATGGTAACAGGGTGTTTTCCCATATGCCTTTTCTGTGACGAATTTTTTGTTTTTTCCCTTAAAACTGGCGTGTGCTGATTTGTGTCTGCTTAAGGATAGGATTTGTTTTTTTTAAATATGTCACACATTTTGTTAAAGCTGATTTCATTTTTTTGGTCTATTAATTATAGGTTTCTGCCATCAATGGTACCTATACCTTGTAGCGGTATGGCAACTTGTGTACCCTGACAATCCCCAGAGCTATGCCAGTGGGAGATTTACTCCTGGTAGGTTCAACCAAGCTGGAATGGTCTGCGTGGGTAGGGGTCAGACAAAAGATGGTACTCTGGTCCTCCAGGTTGGGGGGTTTTAGCACAGGGCCGACACCCCTGTCTATGTAAAAAAAATCGCACGTTAAGGAAACAACAATAAATGGAAAAACTTTGCTTCGGGACGGACATCCGGAGTCTGCTATGACGGTGAAAGCGAAAGACATTTATGAATAAGGCAGGAAAGCTGAGACAAATCACAGCAGAGATGAGGAACTACAAGATACATATCCTAGGAATAAGCGAGAGCAGATGGACAGGTAGGGGAGAATAAAAACAGCTACAGGGGAAACAGTACTTTATTCTGGCAGAGAGGATGGTCAGCACAACGAAGGTGTAGCCATTATCCTGAAGAAAGGAATGGAAAGGTCTTTACTGGAATGGAAACCCATCAACAACAGACTGATAAGAGCAAGACTAAGAGGGAGGTTCACCAACACCACAATTATACAATGCTATGCACCAACAAACGACAGTGATGAAGAGATCAAGGACGAGTTCTATCAACAGGTACAAAAAGAAATGGAAACTACACCCAGGTACGATCTCATTATAGTAATGGGAGACCTAAATGCAAAAGTGGGAGCACATAATAATTATAACGAAAGAGTAATGGGGAAATGCGGCAGTGGAACAGCAAATGAGAATGGGGACAAATTAATAAGCTTCTGCAGTATTAACAACCTGGTCATTGGAGGAACACTTTTTTCACACAGGGAAGTGCACAAGTTAACATGGGAATCACCAAACTGACGAGACAGAAACCAGATAGATCACATAATGATCAATGGCAGATGGAGACATGCACTACAAGACGTGAAAGTAAGAAGAGGCGCAGATGTGGGAAGTGATCATCACCTAGTAGTAGCAAGACTGAAAGTGAAACTCAGAGCTGCTGGACCAGTTGTAGTCAAACAGAAAAGATACAACATCACGAACCTGAAGGATCCCCTCACCAGAAAAGCTTTCATGGTCGACGTAAAGAGAAGAAATGAGATTATCAAAAGCCAGGAAAGAACAGAGACCGATGATGTTGACCAGAGATTAAAAACCATCTCAACAATATACAAGGAAAGCAGCAAGTCATGCTTGGGATTCCAGGAAAGAAAGAGCCAAGACTGGATAACACCAGATACGCTAAACATCATAGCGAGGAGAAATGAAATGAAAAGAAAGAAAACAGAAGCTAAGTCTCCCAGATTAAAGGCAATATATAGTGAACAGTACAGTCAGCTGGACAAGGAAGTTAAACGTCAAACCCGTGCTAACAAAAGGACATTTCTGAATGACCTTGCAAGACAGGCAGAAGAGGCAGCACTGAGAAATGAACAAAGCACAGTATACAAAATAACTAAAATCATCAGTGGAAAACGATGTGCAAACAATATTATATTAGTAAGAGATAAGCAAGGAAATCTCATCACAACAGTAGAGGGACAGGAAACAAGATGGGCAGAGCATTTCAGAGAAACTCTGAATAAGGAACCACCAGAGACACAATTGAATATTCCTGAGGCTGAAAAATGATCTAGATGTTAATACAGACATCCCACGAAAAGAAGAAATCATCACAGCAATGAAAGGGTTAAAGAATGGAAAAGCTCCTGGTCATGATAACTTAAATGCAGAGCTATTTAAGACAGACCCAGAGCTAGCAGCAGAACTATTAGAACCACTATTTGCACAAGTCTGGAAAACAGGGACAACACCAACAGAGTGGAGAAAAGGAATAATTGTCAAATTGCCCAAGAAGGGAGATCTTGCAGACTGCAATAATTGGAGAGGAATAACTCTTCTCTCAGTTCCCAGCAAAATACTAGGCAGGATATTATACAGAGAATCTCAAAAGCAGTAACCACAAACTGAGGAAAGAACAAGCAGGATTTAGAAAGAACATAAGATGTGTAGATCACATATTTACCCTCAGGAACATTACAGAGCAGTGCTCAGAATGGCAAAGACAGTTGTACATTAATTTCGTTGATTTTGAAAAGGCTTTTGACAGTATACATAGGGACAGTTTATGGAAAATACAGAGGGCTTATGGAATTCCAAGCTGCATAGTGTCAATCATAAAAAGCCTTTATGCCAACTTTACGTGCAGCATTGGGCAGAGCAACCTAACCTTTGAGGTGAAGACAGGAGTACGACAGGGATGCCCCTTATCAACCACTCTATTTTTAACAGTCATAGACTGGGTGATGCGCCAGACAACAGAGGGCAATCCAAGAGGAATAAGATGGACTACATTTTCTATTTTGGAAGATCTGAATATGCAGATGACAATGCACTGCTAGCACATTCACATCAACACATCCAGGAAAAAACGGATAGACTTAATAAGTATAGCCAGCAGGTGGGCTTGAACATCAACCTAAAGAAGACAGAGGTCATGACGCTCAATGTGAGCAACCCTGAGCCCATATCAGTAAGGAATCAGCAACTGGAACAGACAGATGCCTTCACATACCTAGGATGCATAGTAACACCAGACGGCGGAGCAAGCAAAGACATCAACAACAGAATGAACAAAGCAAGAGCAGCCTTTTTTAGTCTAAACAACATCTGGAAGTCCTCTCAGTACAGCACAAGCACAAAATTAGGATTATATCAGAGCTGTGTGCTTTCTGTGCTTCTCCATGGCGCGGAGAGCTAGAGAGTTACAGAGAAGGAAATGTCGAAATTGTCCTCTTTTCACACAACATGCCTAAGAAAAATTCTCCGATTCTTTTGGCCGAATATCATCACCAACCAAGACCTGCTTACTCGGAGCAAGCAAGAGGACATGCACACCATCATAGCTGGCAGACGCTGGAGCTGGGTTGGCCATGTCCTCAGAAGAGACCCCGATGCCATCACAAGAACACCTATGCTATGGACCCCTGAAGGAAAACGAAAGAGAGGCCGACCAAAAACAACTTGGCGGAGGACTGCGGAGGCTGAGATGCAAAGAATGAACCAGAATTTGGGCACTGTACGAATGATGGCCACCGACCGAGCAAAGTGGAATCAATTTGTTGTTGCCCTACAAGACGCCACCAGGCGTAATGGCCACTGACTGCTTTGACGGTCGGCGGCTAAGGATCAAAGAAGAAGAAGAATTATAAGTTTAAACTAGTAAATAAAAAAAATACTATTTTTATGTAACTTATCGTTACGAAACTTTTTGGTATTGTACATTATTTTTTTTTCTGATATTGTGATAATTTTTCTTTGCCCAGCGCTTGATTGTGCGTCAGTGGGAACTTATGTATAGCGGGGTTATTATTATTGTTATTTGTGTGATGTCTATAATAATTCATTTTTGGTTATGAATAAGTTTTATAACTTTGTTAAATTACCTATTATGCTTTATTTAGTTATAGCTTTCTTTTGTGTTTTGGTATATATATATATTTCATTCCATCTCTTCTATTGACTTTTCAGTATGGGTTCATATTTTGGTTATGCTTCCATATTTCATCTACGTTTCACTTGATTCTACTTGTATACTTTTTCTTCTTACTCTACTCATACTTCCATCCTTTGTATTGTTAGGTTAATTAATAATAATAAAAATAATAATAGCCCCTTCAATCATAACTGACTATGGGAATGCGCCCCTGAGGTGACAGCCCTCAGCTGCTTATTTTCCTGGTGCTCCTTTCGACGTTTCCTCCTCACCACTGCTTCTTGTGTGAGCCTCTCTTTGCCCAATATGAGGTGGCGCCGTAAATAGCATCGCCACTTAGTGCGATCGGCAGCTTTATCCTCCCATGTTGCGGACATGACTTAATATAATGTAATTAATTGTGATAGTTGTATTTATTTTCCATGCAATGCGTTGTTTAACTTAATTGTTACCATGTTGTATTATTGATTTCTTTTACTATTTCTATTGCATTGCTTTCTTTCATTGCTGGTCATTCTTCCTTTTACTTGATCTTGTCTTTTCACTTCCTATTTATTATTTCCTACTTAGTCTATACTGAATATACTTAACGTTGTTTGAAACCGATCGTTTTTGTATGCTTGTCTGATTACTCTGTATGCTTCATTTACTACTTTCTACTTATTGCTAATAATTTTTTTGGAATTTATAAACATGACTTAACACAGGGTAATTCTTGTGTGTGGACATTAGAGCTTCATCGACCTCTTATTTTTTGCTGATGTACTTTTTAAAAAAAAATGATGATATCATTTTTTTTCCCGGGGGTCGGTGTAGCATGTTAAGTCATATTTCTTATGTAGGGGAGTTAAGCGTTAAAAGACTTGTATGCACAGGTCAGTTTTTAGTAATCACCCTTGTAAACACGCTTTGGGTGATGATGATGTTTTTCTTAGTTGGCAGTAGGCAGTAAATTGTTGAACACAGCTCAACTGACTAATTGTTAATGTGTTTAAAAATATATTAAAAAACTGTTCTAGTCCCTAGTGAGATTTTGGGTAGGGACGGTTTTGAGCTGAGCTGAGTTCTCACGCGGTGAGTCCGCGCATGTAGTTTGGTTACTGAGCTGTACTGAGTCGCGATTTTCGGGACAGCGTGTTTCTGGCAGAGGGCCGAAAGGGTTGTTAGCGATGTCTTCGCGGTGTGTACGGGTGGATTTTTGTGAAGTCAGTTGAATGGATATTGAAATGTATTAAAACCGTGGAGTATTGTAAACTGCATTGTACGCAGTCCTTTTGTGTATTCATTCAAGCCATGGAGTGTTGTAAACTGCAGTGTATGCAGTCCTTTTGAGGGATATGGTTGCCGTGCATTTACTATGAGAAGTGCGCCGCTAAGTGCTGTAATTGAGCTCTATGGAGTAATTGAGCTTTAAGGATTCATTTATCCGATACTTCATATTTTGCTGTAAACTGTATTTCTACAATGTCAACGTGACTGTGTTGTGGTGTCAATAAACTATGTACGAGTCAGAACGAGTTCCACTGTTTCCTGACTCCTACGTGTGCTATGATGTGTGTGATTGCTATTGACTCAATCTAGTACTACATGTCATTCACGTCTCTTGACGGTCATTTACTCACACATCAGTCGGTCATACGTAAGCCCGACATAAGCTGATTGCCATATATCAGAGTAATAATAACATTTAACATCCTCCTGGAACATATCACTTTCCCAACGTATTAACAGTATTGTATTGTATTATAGTGTAGTGTATTATTTTGTAGTGTAGTGTATTGTATTGTAGTGTAGTATATTGTATCGTATTATAGTTTATTGTATTGTAGTGTTGGTGTATTGAATTGTTTTGTGTTGTATTGAATTGTATTGTAGTGTTCTGTATTATAGTGTAATGTAGTGTATTGTAGCATAGTGCATTGTATTTTAGTGAATTGTATTGTATTATAGTGTATTGTATTGTAGTGTTTTGTTTTGTAATGTAGTGTATTGTAGTGTAGTGTATTATATTGTAGTGTAGTGTATTATATTGTAGTATAGTGCAGCCTTTCGTAGTGTATCATGTAGATAAAAGCGAAGATATAAAAATGTAATAATAGGATGTCACTTTTCAATCACTCGGTATATACAGTTACTTCTCGTCTGTGTCGTAGTGTATCACAATCTGTGACATGTAATGAAGACTGCTGCTGAAGCTTACACCCTTCGTGAACTGCAGATGTAGCACACCCATAAACCACATATGACATAGTTCTGCTGACGACGTTACATGCGCTTTCATGAGAAGTTACAGACGTGAACCATGACGCGCCCAATCATTTCATTAAAATATCAAGCCACAACAGACATTGATTAACTAGTCTTAAGGTTAACGTAGCGTAACATCACTTTTGAAAAAGTTGTACTTTCCACGTACCAGGTGAATTGACAAGACTTTTTTTAATTTGAGGCGTGAACTTCACGAGTTCACTTCTGCATTCACTACCCTATAAAAGGCCAGATCATGTTTGCTTTGGGCACAAACTTTTCCACACCTGTGCAGATTTTAATACTCTAAACTGTGGACACAACATATCTAGGTGTCGGCACCTAGCGACAGCGAACGTATATAAAATGTTGACCAGTTATGGATAGTTCACGCTAATTTAAACAGTAAATATCGCAACATTCATTGCACATACTTTGTGAACGTATACGAGGGGTAGTTTTCAATTGGGAACTGGTGACCTTTGTGCAAGTCCTTGACCCAGAAATTCATGCTTGACAGAACTGTAAACAGCCGGCATCTCCATAGCCTGCCGAGTCTACAATGTAACCAGAAGGGAAACGTTCCAGAACTGAGCGATCAACAAGATTTAATTTTTATTTTAAATGAACCGAAATCCCCTGACTACGCTAAGAAAGCTTGAAAATCACCTAGGACGCGACCTGACACTGTATTCAGTTGGGCACAATAAGCTATCGAAGACACGAGACTACCCTTGGATGTTCCATTATCTGTCCTCCCGAGTTTCAATTCCGTGAAAAGAAAGGTTTCTGTCGTAAATCTGTGTATTTCTCCACAGGGGTTAGTGTTATAGATGATCGTTCTGCTTTGAGCTCAAAGAACCAAGGCTTCCTAGTTATTGCTGCTCCCGTCGAGCCTGAAAAGAGACCTCGGTTAGAAACAGGCGTCCACTGAAATGGCAGTCATTTTCATTGTGTTACGTGAGCTTTGCGTCAAGTACAGGCTTTTTCTACTGACTCGGCAGTCTGTGTGGTATCTTCCAATCATATACGTTTTCGAGGTAGACAATCTAGCTTTAATTACAAGAATTCCGTTTGGCAGCGTTGTTACAGGTGAAAGAATGCCGAACCAGATAAAACAAATACAAAGAAAGACTGCTGTTAAGTTGAAGAACTGTAACACGAATATCTATCTATCTATCTATCTATCTATCTATCTATCTATCTATCTATCTATCTATCTATCTATCTATCTATCTATCTATCTATCTATCTATCTATCTATCTATCTATCTATCTATCTATCTATCTATCTATCTATCTATCTATCTATCTATCTATATATCTATCTATCTATCTATCTATCTATCTATCTATCTATCTATCTATCTATCTATCTATCTATCTATCTATCTATCTATCTATCTATCTATCTATCTATCTATCTATCTAACTATCTATCTATCTATCTATCTATCTATCTATCTATCTATCTATCTATCTATCTATCTATCTATCTATCTATC
The DNA here is from genome assembly GCA_024509875.1 of Oreohelix idahoensis. Lineage (NCBI taxonomy): Eukaryota > Metazoa > Mollusca > Gastropoda > Stylommatophora > Oreohelicidae > Oreohelix > Oreohelix idahoensis. The sequence continues at coordinate 24,524 of JAMPIV010006982.1, read as the reverse complement.
TATCTATCTATCTATCTATCTATCTATCTATCTATCTATCTATCTATCTATCTATCTATCTATCTATCTATCTATCTATCTATCTATCTATCTATCTATCTATCTATCTATCTATCTATCTATCTATCTATCTATCTATCTATCTATCTATCTATCTATCTATCTATCTATCTATCTATCTATCTATCTATCTATCTATCTATCTATCTATCTATCTATCTATCTATCTATCTATCTATCTATCTATCTATCTATCTATCTATCTATCTATCTATCTATCTATCTATCTATCTATCTATCTATCTATCATCTATCCATCTATCTATCTATCTATCTATCTATCTATCTATCTATCTATCTACCTGTGTGTGTGTGTGTGTGTGTGTGTGTGTGGCTAGTAATGCCTGGGAGGTTGTAGATGTTATAAAGACAAGAAATAGTAGATATATATGTCAACAGTGTGAGGTCAAGCTATGTAGGACCCTGAGTCTAATAGTTGATGATAATGATGTGTTCTCAGGGGACCTATCGCTACCTCTCTCAGATCTCACACTGTGCAGTATTTTATAGTTATGATGTAGAATTTATATGGCTATGTGTCTAGGGTAATGCAGGTGAAGTGATGTGTTAATTCAACAAACATAAGTATAACTCAATAATATCAAAGTAAATAAGACTGTGGTTAAATGTAGGTAATAATATTTTACAATTTTTATTGTCCTGAACCTAATGTTTCTGGAACAGGACTGTCAAATCAATCAAAGAAATGTGATTAAGTGCATCAATTAATGGCATAAAGTAGACATTCTGTCTATTTCTAATAATGCTAACTTTAATAAGGTGTGTGTATCCCCACTATCTTATATTAACACTGGGTATTAGATGGCGGGTTGGGGTTTTAAATCATCCCCTCTTTTACAATGTTTAATAATTATTTGAATCAGGATGTGGATATGTCCTCAAGTGCCAGTACATGCACTTATCTGGGACAAGGTTTACAGTGCTGACGTGTAGATCTTCAATAAAATGACCAGTCTCTCCCACTTCCTGGAAGTACAAGTGGCAGGGGGCTTGTAATAGAGTGAACAGCTTCCACCTCACACACTAGTATGCCTCTCCAGGAGTTCTGGTTCTGGGTATTGGTATGATATAAAAACCCTGAAAGAGAAGGTTATGGTCCCTTCTTTACATCATATTTATACTATGATTCCACAAGTTAAAACATGATACATTTCAAAACAAAGAGAGTCAGCTTTTCACGACAACCCATTTCATCCACCTTAGTTGGTATGACAGTTTTTACCAGTGTTTATCTTCTTCTCCCCATATGGCTACAATGCCACTGTCACTTCAAACATTTATTTTCTTCCATATAATCAGGTGGGGCATACACTCTCCTTCTGGTAACCTGTAAATATTTTCTTTTCCAAGCATTCTAAGTAGGTGTTCATGTGTCATTAGAACACTGTGACACTGTGAAGGACTTCCAGTGGTCTTTTGACTTACTGTCGTAATGTTTTTTGGATAATATTCAAATACAATTACATTCATTATAAGACTGCTTTAGGCATGTACTGCTATGATGTCGTAAGTCTTTTCCATTGGCAATGTCGCACAACACAGAATTTTTTGGCGCCTTAACTAGGCTAGCCCCTACATATTTTAAACGATATCAATAAACATTTCTCTTACCGCAATCAATGAAATAATACACTAGTATAGATTAACTGGCGATCAATGGGCACAAATCTTGATCGCCGCCGTCCAGACGCAAAGGCAATGGGTCACACACAAGGCTTTGCTACTGTTCTTAATCTGACTAGGTGAACAAATATTCTTCAAGTGGCAGCGTTCGCTTGGCCACCCTTTAGTTTTATCTCTCCCCTTTTCAATATCAGTACCCAATCAAATTTGAATACAGCCAATTTGACTTTTTCACAGACGCGTTAGAAAGTGTAACATCCCAAGATTTTCAAAACTGAGCAGTTATCAGCGCGTTTGTCTGCCTGTCTCAATTTCTTATTTCTACAATATCTCTGTTATTAATTGTGCGATTTTAAAGGTGAAAAGTGATTATTAAATGGCCCACTGTCCTTTATCTATCTATTATAACTTCATATACTTCTTTATCTTCGTTTTCATCTGTGTACTTTTCCTCTTTATTTATTCCAACTACAATACTTTTCTATAAGGCAAGGTAATTCAGTATAAGGAATAATATGATCTTTTAATACACAATATTATCATAACTTTTCAAACATCCCTTTTATTTCTGTATTCTTCTTTCTTTCCGAAGAAATAATTATCTGAGTTTCCTCTTTCCCCCCCCCCCCTCCCTTTTTTTTCTCTCTGCCCACATGCGTTAGTCGTTTCAGTTGCCAAGTAAGGCTAAATTTTGTCACTTTAACTACCTCTTCCCCTGTCTCCTTGTATTTTCAAGAAGGTGGCGATTTGGACCGATGCCAAGCTGTCCATCCGTCGTTCCTAACAATCAGTACGGGTGTAGAAAAAGTGGGGTTTGGTAGGTGAGACTTGCCCACTCGCTAACAAATATTCAAATATTTGCCACGCGTCTTGTGTTTCAAGAAACGGGGCCTAACGACACACTGTCGCATGTTGTACTATTAATAGATTCTAAGAATGCGTTAGTTAGTATTATTTTACTTGGCTTTCAACCAAGGTCAAATACAGAATTTATTCATAGATTTTTGAACGAGGAAAAGAAATATAAATGAGAGCGGGGAGTAATATGGAGTATTTTATATATATATATATATATATATATATATATATATATATATATATATATATATATATATATATATATATATATATATATATATATATATATATATATACTAGCAATAACCCGTCAATACTGACGGAAGTAAATAAAAAACTGCAATATATTTTTAAAATATTTTTAAATTCAATATAAAAGTTCTTTCTCGCTTGCTCGTTGTGATTGATGCGATCGTCTCTTCCTCTTAGCATCTGCAGCTCGTTTTGCAGCCATCTTATCATTTTGATCCATAATAATAAGTCTGCAATACTTAAATTGTGTCTTGAAAAAACAATCAAAAACTTACATTTTAAGGTTATTTTTAACAAAATGATGTTAAATCCGTTTCCGGAATGAAACTGGGTTCTACACCGACATTTCTTCGTTGAGTGTTACTATTTTCGGGAGAGTACATATAAGGGAAACAATACAATTAATGTCTAGCTTTCAACAAAAGTTGCATCCCTTAGATGTGACCGACGTACAAGCGGCGAGAATTATTTATATTGATGAGATGAGATGATATATACACACACACAACACGTGCGATATTTCCACACTGCTGCACCGATTACCTAATTTGGTAGAGTCTAAAAAATTAATTTAATAACCGCTTATTAACATTTTTAGGACGAAATTTACACCTAATTATTAGCGGCTACTGTTAACGATTAGCAACTAAAATTCCAATATTTTGGTTTGGTTTTAAAGACTATCTTCATTGCACACGGACAACTGCATCAATGCTCCTCTTCTCCCTTAGATCACACAAGGAAGATCTCAGCACAGTGCACGAACTCCGTAGCACCGGCGAAAATCCCAATGTGAGTATATAGGAATGACACAGTATAAATTTTTTTTTGTGGTGGGTAGGTTTTTAATTTTTGCCTTCCAGCCTACTCTTTACGCTTTCCAACTGCTGTGGGATTTTTAACGTGCGCGACTTGCACACGGGACCTCCTATTTTGTCGCCCTTATCCGAGAAGGCTAAGCATCCGATCTCACTACCCATGAGACCAGGGGGGAGTATGACATAATTATGACAAACTGGTTCTGAAAAAAAAACTCCCATAAATTATATTCCTTCAACTGGGAATCAACCTGGTACCCCTAGAATTCGAGGCGGACGCCAGACCTCTTAGCCACTCCGACCACTATTTTAGAAACACAAATATTATTTTCTCAGACAGCTGAAAACATTGATGACATAGATAGTAAGATCGCTCATTTGTTGGGTCTGATTAATTTTTTAAACTTCGAATTATCAAAACTGTAATTAGTAAATGTTGAAACATTACATTAATAATGGACGTCTGTCGGAACTTTATATACGTAATAGTTACTGCTGTGAGTATCAAAAAAGATGTTTACGGTTTTTGTTCTAAATGGTTTGAAATGAAAGAAGATCAGAAACATTTCGGAACCCAAGACGCATCAAAAGTGAGGAATGCAGTAAGCGACCCAAAGCTTGACTGCCTGCGTCAGGGTCAGCGAACCAGAGCTGACCAAGACCCTACTCCACCTCCACGTGGTGGTCCTGGAAACAGGCTGCATCACTGTAGTCTGGCTGAGAAGTATGAATCGAAGAGGGAAGGCAAACCCGGTCCCCAAAAATGCCGTGTGGAAGTAGGATGTGTCGGCCGAAAGGAGCAAATACCGCAGCTTCGCTGTAAACGGACACAACGCAACTAACGTCCTTTTCAGGACGAACGAGAAAAAAGAAGAAGAAGAAGAGAAACATT